>CM041777.1:321012076-321390429 GCA_023374045.1 Limonium bicolor | reverse complement strand
TCCATTTCGGTGCCAAGGTGTTCCACCATTGAAGGAGCTTGAGCTTATATTTTGACATATTACTACTCTCCTTTGCTTCTAGGTAAGGAATCTCAAACAAAAATCATGTTTCCTCCATGTTCTTACCTTAACCGAAAATACACATTGATATAGCTCATTGTGTGACTTTGTTCTAGCTTCATTTCAACTCTTCATGGACTAGGTGGAGTCCTCTCTTGCTATATATTCAAACTCTCTTCAAAGATCAAGGTAAAACAACTACATTAATGTTTTTGAAACAATGTCAAATTAGGGTTTACAATGAGATGAAGCTTATAGCTTGAATACTCATTATGATGTTTGTATATTGTTTAGAACTTGTCAAAGAATCAAAATACCATACGGTTTTGTAAAGAAACAAGAAGGAAGTGTGTTGGAAAAAGAGGTAAATCTACTAACTTAATGTTGTTTAATGCCTTAGGAGAAATGAGCTATGATTGCTTATTAAAACTACCTAAAGAGCACATGGTAAATGACCTAGTAAATGTTCTCAAGGAGACTAGTAAAATAACATATGTTGTTGTATGTAATCGCAGGTTAAAGGCATATATATTGTGGAAATTCAGTGTTTATGATTTAGCACTTTAAGGGCCTAAGAGCCATGCATTTTAAGGGCCTAAGTGCCATGCAATTTAAGTTATGCACTATATTGTGATGTAGTGTGAATTTGGTGAAGTTGTGTAAGAAAGTGTTCTTGGTGTTCTTAGTGTTCTAGGTTGATTAATGATGAAAATAATGTGCTAAGGTGTAACAAATGCTAGGAGAACTATGTCGAAATTTAGAAAATGCATAAGGAGTTCAAGATGTTGTAAAGGAATTTTGATGAACTAGGAAGTGTTCTAGAGTGTAATAAGGACTTAGGCATGATCTTGAGGTTTTAGTATGTACCAAAGTCATTTTGGACTTAGATGAAGGCTTAGGCTAACCTTGGTAAATAGGAGCAAGTGTAAGCTTAGGAAAAAGGGATTTCAAGAATGACTTAAGGAGTTTTAGTTTGTAAGAAACAATGTTAAAGTAATGATGTTGTGTGGAAGAAATATCTAGGAATAATGATTGGAATGGGCAAGGAATGCCACTTAGAAACTTAAGGAGAAGACACTATAAGTGTTGGAGGCTTGGAGCAATTTGGTTAAGTGTTTAAAGACTTAGAAATTGAGTATAATGGCACGTCCGAACTTCCGTCCGAACTTGGAAGCTCGGACATGCCCTGTTACGCTTACAGTTTTCTGGATTTTAGGTAGTGTCCGAACTACCGTCCGAACTTGGAAGTTCGGACGCACCTGTTATTTCTTTGGGAATTATCCTCGAACAGTGTCCGAACTTGGGAAGTCCGGACACATGTTCGGACACATAGAATCCTGCTTTGGATTTTCCTCGACTCATGTCCGAACTTCCGAAGTCCGGACACAAGTTCGGACATGTGTCTGTTTTGGGTTTAAAGTCACGGCTGGTGTCCGACTTGGAAGCTCGGACACAAGTTCGGACAGGGCACTATATGGACCAAAAATTATTGTTTTAAGATGGGAATTGTTACCTAAAAATAGTAGTTGGTTAGTAAAGATATTGTGAGGTTAAGCAAGACATGTTAGGTGAGTTTTAAAGGCAATTAAAAAGGATGAAAAGTTGTAACAAGTGTAAAGTAAAATAAACTAGTAAGTGTTGAGTAGATAAGTTAACAATGGACTAGTGTGTTAATTAACCGACATTACTAATGTGTTTAGGAATCTTCAAGGTGGAAACCAGTCAAGGCAAGGACCGAGGTATGGTTTTCTTGCAGTCTGTTGCCTACCGGTTTACACCGGCTTGTGTGTTGTTTGTTTTTCTGTGTGTTTATGACCTTGTAAGATTAAACCATGTAAAGAGTTACAGTTGTTAAATATTATTATGTTGTTAAGTGTGACTCTCTCTTCCCTTGTGTGTGTCTAACAAGACTTGACCTATGATTGTGAATTGTTTGTGGTGTTCAATGATGAACTACTAACAAGGGCTAACGGGGGAAGTGAGGAGTCCGGTCTGTTCCGGCCACGCGTGTGAGTATGGGAGTCGATGTCATAACCGGTTCGATTCTCTCTGTATGTTATGGTTAAGTTTCCAATTTGGTTTCTAACCTTCCCTTTAGCTTAACCAAGGCTATTTTACTGACTCACGTCGGGCCACAGGGGCATACTATGTGTTTTGTTTCGGTGTGCTTGGATCACTATATCCGAGGCACCTAGTGTTAAGTTAACCGTTCAATCTAACCGGACGGTAACGAGTTATGTAACGAGCTAAGTATGAGCATGGCACATTCTCTCTAGCTCTCAATGGGGACTAACTGTGTTGGTTCTCTTCCTAAAAGGAATTGTATGTTTGTGATGTGTGTTATGTTGTGTTCAATACCTGTGTTATGTTATATAGGTATGTATTGTGTGTTTTAAAATGAATATCATGTCATCATGACAATTGTTGCGCGTATCCCGGTAGCCGATGGGCTGGCGCGTTAGCCATACCAGCAAAGATGCTGACCCCTCGGGGGCTCCATATTTTTATTGCAGGATGAGGATCGAAGAGGCAGAGTGGCTCTAGATCCTAGAGTGTAGTTACTTTTGAAATACTTTTGGATGTTTGCCCGGGATGCGCCTGTGCTCCCGTGGCGTATTATATACTTGTTATGGTGGATTACAGTGATGGTATACAGTGGAGGATTTTGTAAATACTCGGATTATGTTTGTATATATATGGTTGTTAGTTCTATGCTCGGGAGTCTGATCATCAGACCGTACAATTGTATTTATTCAGCCTTGTTAGCCACGTGGGTGGTTGACGGCATTGTAGCACCAACCGTTTAGTTGTTTATTTTCCGCTGCGATTCCAAGTATAGTTGTGCGCGTAGTAGGGGTGTTACAAAAAGTGGTATCAGAGCGAAGTATCGCTCTGATGACTAGAATACCGAGCTTAGGGATATACCGAGTTAGGAAACCTAACTACAGTTACCTAAGTGAACAGATTTGGAAAGGTTGACCACTAACTAAGTGTGGAGATACCTTAATGTCGGAAGCGTTACAATCGTTGGACCGATAAGTGTGCAAGCATAATGCTAATGAGATGTTCATATAAATACAGATGGCAGGTAGACCACGAGGTAGAGGCCGCGGGCGCGGTACTGGAGGTATGGGTGACCAGGATGGAGATACTACGGCACAGACCATGGCTGAGGCAGTTGCAGCCGCCGTAGCTCAGCTGGTACCCGACTTAGTTGCTGCTATACAGCAGGGCGACAGCCTGGAGTTCAGCCACCACCACCACCGCCACGAGAGACCAATTGGGTCAAGGCGTTGGCTGATCTGAGGCCGCCCTCATTCAGTGGGGAGACCGATCCCCGTAAGCTCGAGGCATACATCTCCGAGATGGAGACCGCCTTCGAAACCCTAGCACCACCTGAGCAGGTCAAGGTACGACTTGCTGCTTACTACTTGAAAGGCTCGGCACAAAACTGGTGGAAGCTTGTGCGCGAGGGTAGAGTTGCTGATCCGACATTTCAGTGGAGGGAGTACACGGCTCTCCTGCGAGCCAAATACTACCCTATACATGTGCAAGAGGCCAAGCGCCTGGAGTTGGACAACCTGAGACAAGGGATAAGATGACGGTAGATGAGTATTACTCTGCTTTCATCGGACTTATCCACCTACTACCGGATCTGGGTTACTCAGACCGGATCCTTGTGAACCGTTTCTACAACGGACTGAATTATCGCCTACGCTACGGCATGGGGCTACTGGATATACCACCTTGCAGGTAAAGGAGTTACAGTGTAATGTGAATAAGTGTGTACAATGTGTTAATGTGTGTGTGAATTTAATTGACGGGGCATAACTGACACCCTAAATATAGGAGTGCTATCATGCCGCTGCTATCGTGGAGATCACCGTCCGTCTGAGGGACGAGGAGAGTGCGCTTAAGCGCAAGGCTCAGAACGAGGGCCAAGGCACGCAAGGGCAGTGGGGAGGGAAAGAAGAAAAGTCATACTCCCAGTCCCAGAAAGGACAGCAACAAGGTGGCAAGGGCCAGACCCAGACCACCACTGCTGAGAGAGCCTCTGCAGCTCACCTATGCGTATGCGGCCAAGCCCCTACGTTCTTACCCACCTAAGGGTAATTGTCTAAACCTGTGTGATAAGTTAGAGTATATGTTAATAAGTTGTGGAACAAGTATTGACTGTGTGTTTTGTGATAGCAGCTAGCACGGGCTCTGGACCGGAGCGCCACTATTACTGCAAGTGGTGCAACGGCGACCCCCCGGCAAGGACTGCAAGGGTAATGATGTTTTCAGTGCCGGTACTGTAAGAAGATGGGTCACCGCGACCATGAGTGCTGGCAGAACCCGAACAGTAGGAACTATAGGCCCAAGGGGCAATGGAAGGGTAAGGCCACTGCGACCACCGATGGCCAGAAGACGGCGAACCAGCCACCCCAGATCAGAGGTACACGGAGTCCCAGAAGGGAAGGGGTCGGGGTCCAACAAGGCCACCCTGAATGTGGTGGACCGGTCTGAGGCGCCAGGGCCCTCTTCTAGACCAGGTACCGCCTAAATTGTAATTGAAATAAGTGTCTGCATACCGCATTTCATGCATGTGTGTGAGTGAGTTAAATAACAACCATGTGAGTAAATAAATGAAGAATAGTGTGAGATTTACCTAATCAGAGTACTCTAAACTTAAAGGAACTTTCAATATATGTTATCCAATCCCACCCACACCGAACCCTGGAGAAACCACCGTCAACATCACCGACTTTCCATTGGAGCAATGTCAGGTCATCCAGCCAGGTATGATACTTCTAATGGATACCTGACACCGGAGGCACAGATCCATATCATCAGACGATGCGACGAACTTGGAGCAAAACCAGGAGGGTTTTACACACCCGAATACCCGAACGGAGCAAGGATGCAATTGAAGATGATGTGCATGGGTAAGGACTGGAACCCTTACACCAAGTCATATCAAGAAGTACGAGCTGAAAATGGAGCAACAGTAGCAAGTATACCAGAGGAGTTCCATGCGGTCGTTAACCACGCCGTGGGAATTGCCCAGCAAGTTGAAACGGAATCAATTCCAAGTGTAAAAGCAGATTTATGCATTGTAAACTTCTACCAGAAAGGTGGACGGTTTGGGTATGCACCAAGACAAGGACGAGTCACCCGAGTCTCTAAGTAAGGGAGTACCCGTGGTGTCTTGGTCCATTGGTGATACCGCAGTGTTTGTGTATGGCGAGCAGAAGCGTGCAGATCTCGCAAAGAAGCTACTGCTAAAATCCGGAGATGTATTAATCATGGGTGGGCAATCAAGGATGCTATACCATGGCATCAGAAAGATCCAACTGAACACCGCACCGTCGGCAGTGATCAATGCCACACACATGAAACCCGGACGTTTGAATCTGACCTTCAGACAGTTTTAAGCCTTGTATAATTATGTGATAAACAGTATATTATTAAGGATGTTGTAAGTGTGAATCATGGCGATAGTATAAGCCATAAGGTGTTGTAAAAAAGAGTGTTGTTAATGAATAAAGTGGAGTTTGAAGCATATAAACCGTGTTGTTACCCAATACTTATTAGTTTGCCAATGAATTAGGCTGTGCACTCGGAACGGGAGGTACACTGAGTGTCTGCAATAAGGCAGAAGCCGGCAAGAGCGGCACAATCCTCACCGGTACCTTTCCAGTGAATGGCGTGGATGCATCGATCTTGTTCGACTCTGGAGCCTCACACATTCATTTCGCTATCATTTGCGAAGAGGCTGGGGTTAGACGGTGAAGAGATGCCAGACTTCGTGGTTACTCTCCCGTCGAAAGAGCGGATCCGATGTACCCGCTACTACCGAGGTGCTATTGTTCAAATCAGGGGTGAAGAGTTTCCGATCGACTTGATAGAGTTCGACGGACTAGGCTTTGATGTGATTGTCGGGATGAACTGGTTGGAGCGGCACAAGGGCAGAATCCTGTGTGCCGAGCATCGACTGCTTCTTCGAAGTCCATCTGGGGTTACATATCTTACCGCCAGAGGCCCAGGGAGCCTTCGACTCAGATCATCACCGCCATGGCTATGTATCACGAGTTACGACGAGGGAGTGATGTATACCTCTGCTATGTCCAGGACATAGAGAGAGACCCTGAGTTTAGCCCAGATGTGCCGGTAGTGTCGGAGTTTCCTGATGTATTTCCTAAGGAACTGCCGGGCATGCCGCCAGCACGAGAGGTTGAGTTTGAGATTGATCTAGTTCCGGGCACCGGACCCATTGCGAAAGCACCTTACCGTATGGCTCCAGCAGAGATGACAGAGCTCAAGGAGCAGCTGAGAGACCTACTCGACAAGGGCTTTATCCGCCCTAGTGTGTCACCATGGGGAGCGCGGTTCTCTTCGTGAAGAAGAAGGACGGTAGCCTCCGCCTATGTATTGATTATCGGGAGCTGAATGCTGTTACGGTGAAGAACCGTTACCCTTTACCACGCATCGACGATCTATTTGATCAGCTTAGGGGAGCATCAGTATTCTCCAAGATAGACCTACGTTCCGGATATCACCAGATTGCCATCCGTGACAGTGATATCGAGAAGACAGCTTTCAGAACTAGGTATGGGCATTATGAGTTCACAGTTATGCCGTTTGGCTTGTCAAATGCACCAGCAAAGTTCATGGACTTAATGAACGTTTGTTCCAAGATCAGTTGGACAAATCAGTGGTAGTCTTCATCGATGAATACTTGTGTATTCGAAATCGAAAGGTGAGCATGAAAGCCACCTGAGAGATGTATTGCAGACATTGAGAAAGAACCAGTTGTATGCTAAATTTTCTAAGTGTGAATTTTGGTTGAACCAAGTATCTTCCTTGGGCATGTGATTTCTGAGGCCGGGATCGCTGTTGATCCGGCAAAGATAGATGCAGTGCGCACCTGGCCTAGGCCGAAGACAGTTACCGACATCAGAGCTTCCTCGGTCTGGCAGGTTACTATAGGAGATTTGTGAAGGACTTCTCTAGTGTCTCGAAGCCGATGACTTCCTTGATGAAGAAGGATGCACCATTCGAGTGGACAGTTGCGACTGTGAGAGGCTTTCACGAGTCTCAAGGATGCTCTGACATCTGCACCGGTTTTGACATTACCAGACGGTCCAGATGGTTTTGAGGTCTTTGCGACGCATCAGGCAGGGGTATGGGTTGTGTGTTGATGCAACACGGGAAGGTCGTGGCTTACGCCTCCCGACAGCTGAAGAAGCATGAGGAAAACTACCCTACCCACGACTTTAGAATTGGGGGCCATTGTCTTCGCACTGAAGATGGGCGACATCACTTGTATGGGGTAAGCGTGACAATCTATTCTGACCACAAGAGTTTGAAATACTTGTTCACTCAGAAGGAGTTGAACATGAGGCAAAGAAGGTGGGTTGAGTTCCTGAATGATTATGACATCGATTTACAGTACAAGAGGGTAAGGCAAATGTGGTAGCTGACGCATTGAGTCGCCGAGCACACTCTCTCCATTCGCTAGTCTCTCATACTGGCTTGGTTGAAGAGGTGCGGAGTGCTCAGATGACGGATCAGTACATGATGGAGATTAGACAGAAGCTTATTGATGGCACATTCGAGGGTCAGAAGTACGACTTCAGACTCCATGATGATGACCTGATTAGGCTTAATGGCAGATTGTGTATACCCAGGAGTAGCGCTGAGCTGAAGGAGCGCATATTGAGTGAATCCCATTGTTCTACTACTTCGATTCACCCCGGAGCTTCAAAGATGTATAAAGGTATGAAAAGATATTTTTGGTGGGCTGGAATGAAAAAGGGTTAATGACTATGTGTTGAGGTGTCTCACTTGTCAGAAGGTCAAGTTTGAGCACCGACGGCCTGGTGGTATGGTGCAGCCAATGCCAGTGCCGGAGTGGAAGTTCCATGACATATCTATGGACTTCGTAGTAGGGCTTCCGCCTACAAGGGGAGGTCTGAATATGATTTGGGTGGTAGTTGACCGACTGACCAAGGTGTCTCGATTCATTCCGATGAAGGACACCTGGAAAGTGGCAAGATTGGCAGAATTATTCGATAAAGAGATTGTTAGACATCATGGTGTACCAAAGACGATAGTATCTGACAGAGATACCAGATTCTTATCCAGATATTGGAAGTCTACACGAGAGGCACTTGGTACCGAACTGAAATTGAGCACGGCGTTTCACCCACAGACCGATGGTCAGAGTGAGCGCACTATACAGACACTTGAGGATATGCTACGTGCTGTGCACTTGACTTTCAGACCAGCTGGATTGATAAGTTACATCTGATCGAGTTTAGCTACAACAACAGTTATCATGCATCGATCAAGATGTCTCCCTTCCAGGCATTGTACGGTAACCATGCCGCACGCCAATTGGCTGGGATGAGTCGAGTGAGACGGTCATTATAGGACCAGAGTATCTTGAGCAAGTTCAGGCAGAAGTTTCGCCAGATCAGGATATATGAAAGCAGCTCAGGATAGACAGAAGTCGTACGCAGATGTGCGCCGACGTGACCTGGAGTTCGCCGTGGGCGATCAGGTATTTTTGAGAGTATCCCCCATGAAGGGAGTGTTTCGTTTTGGCCAGAAAGGCAAGTTGAGCCCAAAATATGTGGGGCCTTATGTTGTGACGGAGCGGATCGGCCGGTAGCTTATAGACTTGATTTACCCGCCGAGCTGGGCAAGGTACATGATGTATTTCATGTGTCCCAGTTGAAGAAGTATATGTCTCATCCGTCTCATGTGCTTCAGCCTGAAAGGCTAACTTTAGAGCCGACCATGCGATCAGTGGAGACTCCGGTACGGATTCTGGACACTAAGACTCGAGACACTCGCCATAAGTCTGTGAGACTGGTGAAGGTTCTCTGGTCTAACCAGGACGTTGAGGAGGCCATTGGGAGCTGGAAGATAAGATGAAGGCGAAGTACCCATCGTTTTTTCCTTCTAGTGAGGTGGTATGTATAGGGTACGGGGCGTACCCCTATTTAAGGGGGTTTACTGGGGAGGTCGGGTACCAGCTGAGCTACGGCGGCTGCAACTGCCTCAGCCATGGTCTGTGCCGTAGTATCATCACCCTGGTCACCCATACCTCCAGTACCGCGCCCGCGGCCTCTCCTCGTGGTCTACCTGCCATCTGAATTTATATGAACATCTCATTAGCATTATGCTTGCACACTTATCGGTCCAACGATTGTAACGCTTCCCGATAATAAGGTATCTCCACACTTAGTTAGTGGTCAACCTTTCCAATATGTTCACTTAGGTATCTGTAGTTAGGTTTCCTAACTCGGTATCCCTAAGCTCGGTATTCTAGTCATCAGAGCGATACTTCGCTCTGATACCACTTTTTGTAACACCCCTACTACGCACATAACTATACTTGGAATCGCAGCGGAAAATAAACAACTAAACGGTAACTAAACGATTGGTGCTACAATGCCGTCAACCACCCACGTGGCTACAAGGCTGAATAAATACAATTGTACCGGTCTGATGATCAGACTCCCGAGCATAGAACTAACAACCATATATATACATCAACAAAATACCGAGTGTTTACAAAATCCTTCACTGTATACTCCACTGTAAACCATCATAACAAGTATATAATACGCCACGGGAGCACACAGGCGCAACCCGGGCAACATCCAAAAGTACTCAAAAGTAAACTACTCTCTAGGATCTAGAGCCACTCTGCTTCTTCGATCCTCATCCTGCAATAAAATATGGAGCCCCCGAGGGGGTCAGCACCTTTGCTGGTATGGCTAACGCGCAGCCCATCGACTACCGGGATACGCGCAACCAATTGTCATGATGACATGATATTTATTTTAAACAACACAACACATACATATATAACATACACAGGTATTGTACACATCATAACACACATCACAAACATACAATTCCTTTTAGGAAGAGAACCAACACAGTTAGTCCCCATTGAGAGCTTAGAGAATGTTGCCATGCTCATACTTAGCTCGTTACATAACTCGTTACCGTCCGTTTAGATTGAACGGTTAACTTAACACAAGGTGCCTCGGATATAGTGATCCAAGCACACCGAAACAAAACACATAGTATGCCCCTGTGGCCCGACGTGAGTCAGTAAAATAGCCTTGGTTAAGCTAAAGGGAAGGTTAGAAACCAAATTGGAAACTTAACCATAACATACAGAGAGAATCGAACCGGTTATGACATCGACTCCCATACTCACACGCGTGGCCGAACAGACCGGACTCCTCACTTCCCCCGTTAGCCCTTGTTAGTAGTTCATCATTGAACACAACACAATTCACAATCATAGGTCAAGTCTTGTTAGACCCACACAAGGGAAGAGAGAGTCACACTTAACAACATAATAATATTTAACAACTGTAAACTCTTTACATGGTTTAATCTTACAAAGTCATAAACACACAAAAAACAAACAACACACAAGCCGGTGTAAACCGGTAGGCACAGACTGCAAGAAAACCATACCTTGGTCCTTGCCTCGACTGATTTCCACCTTGAGAGAATCCTAAACACATTAGTAATGTCGGTTAATTATTTATTTAACTTCAAACTTACTAAGTATTTACATGATTGTATGACATGTTTTAATGCCTATCTTACCCTAGGTTACCTTCATTATACACCCTAGGGTTAACTACATAAGTCACATTCTTTTCTGTTTTTTTTTTTTTACAAGTTTTGGTCCGACCGACCTTGCCGACCGAACTTGTCAAGTTCGGTCGATCCAGAACATTTCCGTCAAAATTTTCTCTACCGACCGACTACCAAGTCCGTCCTATGTTCGGCCTTTTCCAGAGAGTTTCTCCTTCCCTTTTAATTTTAGCCCGACCGACTTACCAAGTCCGTCCATGTTCGGTCTTTTCCAGTAACTCATTCCGTACTCAAATACAGGCCCGACCGACCTTGCAAGTCCGTCCCCAAGGTCGGTCTTTTCCAGAAGCCAATCCTCGCAGGGTAAACTGGGCTCGACCGAACTTGCAAGTTCGGTCGCAAGTTCGGTCTGCCCAACCTTTGTTTTCCTTTTCACATTCAACTCCAAACTTCACCCCATAACAACCTAGTACCCCCCCTAATCTCTTTGGCACTTCAACACACCTTAAGACATCCTTAAACACTGATAAAACTCATTATCTAATTCCTTAAGCCTTTACTCTTTTCTTCACAAAATTCCTAACACTTACAATGTTTTCTCCTAGTTTCCAAGTGGTGTTTCATACCTATGATAACTACTATCCCAAAATGCTTTCTCCTCCTCTTAACATATCTCAAGCATTATCTCTCACAACTAACTCCTTATATCCTTCTTGAAATTCTTTTCCAAGTTTACACTTCTCCTTGTTTTACCAAGTTTGCCTAGGTATTTACCTAAGTCCCAAAGTGACTTTGGTACTCACTAAATCTTAAGATCATGTCTAAGTCCTTTTTACACCCTAGAGTATTCCTAGTACATCAAATTCCTTAGAATCATGAACTTCTTATTCATCTCCTACATTTCTAACTCACCAAAACTTTGTAAACACTTAGAACTTCTTACTTATTACCTAAATTTTGACATGGTTCACCTAGAACATTACTAAGCCTAAACACTTTGTTTTCTCCATTAAACCACAAAAACATCTAGAACACTTTCTTACACAACTTCACCAAATTTACACCACATCACAATATAGTGCATAATTAAATTGCATGGCACTTAGGCCCTTAAAATGCATGGCTCTTAGGCCCTTAAAATGCATAAATCATAAACACTGAATTTCCACAATATATATGCCTTTAACCTGCATACACTCAACGACATATGTTTTTTACTATAGTCTCTTGAGAACACTTTACTAAGTCATTCACCATTTGCTCTTTAGGTAGTTTTAATAAGCATTATAAGCTCATTTCTCCTAAGGCATTTAAACAACATTAAGTTAGTAGATTTACCTCTTTCCAACACACTTCCTTCTTGTTTCCTTACAAAACCGTATGGTATTTGATTCCTTGTCAAGTTCTAGACAATATACAAACATTATAATGAGTATTCAAGCTATAGGCTTCATCTCATTGTAAACCCTAATTTGACATTGTTTCAAAAACATTAATGTAGTTGTTTTTACCTTGATCTTTGAAGAGAGTTTGAATATATAACAAGAGAGGACTCCACCTAGTCCATGAAGAGTTGAAATGAAGCTAGAACAAAGTCACACAATGAGCTATATCAATGTGTATTTTCGGTCAGGTAAGAACATGGAGGAAACATGATTTTTCTTTGAGATTCCTTACCTAGAAGCAAAGGAGAGTAATAATATGTCAAAATACAAGCTCAAGCTCCTTCAATGGTGGAACACCTTGGCACCGAAATGGAGCTCTTGGAGTTTTGAGAAGATAGGAATGAAGAGCTTGATGAGAGGAAGAGATTGGTGGTCTTTGTTTTTGATTTGGACAAGTGAGCTAGATTTAACAAGTGGTCAAAGTTGGAGTTTCCATGGTGATAGTGGTATCACCGAGAGAGAACAAGGAAGAAGGAAGAAGAGAGGTGTTTGCAAACCGTGGGAATGAAGGAAAGAAATGAGAATGAAGATAGACTTGCTTTTAGGAGATATTTATGTTTATAAAGTAAAAAGTAAGTTTACTTAGTTTTCTTTACTTACTTATAAGATCAACTAGAGAGTGGTGAGTCACACACTTATAAAAACCGGCCCCCTTTATTAGTGTGAGGGTGTTTTAGTCTTTGTTTGTCAATTTAATTGCTTAATACAACATATGTTATAAACTAGCGTTGTAAAAGTACTATTCACCTAAACAAGGCACTTAGAAGTGAAATTTTTGATTTCCCACTAAATAGCCACCCAAATGTGATACACATAGTACACATATATTTAAGAGTAATGATGGACATTTAGCCATTCAAAACTCATTTACAAGACAATTTTTCAAAAACGTGCTTTAAGACTTCTTAAGCACATTTTGTGTTTAACTTGTTTTCAAGCTTGGTTTTCTTTGGTAATTGGTTTAATAAGTTCATTAGTAATAAATGAGGTCTTGGTAAGCTCATTAGGTCTTACTCAAGTTTATCCCAAGCTTAGAGCACATTTTAGCTCTTATTGACTTTAAAGCACATTTGTGTTTCCTTTTGTTTAAATTTGTTTACTAAGGTTTTTAAGACTCTTTTTAGTCTTATTACACTCTATTTAGGTGTTTAAACAACATAACTAGGTTTGGGGTATTTCACTCTTGTGCGCTGTTGTATTATTTTATGTGCGTGAATGATGCTGACTACTACGAGTATGTCCCACGCATACAAACACTACTATACCAGTGGATTAAATACCTGCGCTTCAGTATACCGAGGACTTGTACTCAAGTCTCTCACTAACTTCACTTTATAACAAACGTCATTATTCTAAACGTGATAATTGACAATACACATCGTGTTCTTGTTTAATGTCTTCATATGACACTTAACAATTCTATACTACGAGAACGAGGAGCCCAGTTGGATCTGGCCATGCATGCTACAGGAGTTGTACCTGTCTCAGGTCGTCTCCTATTTACGTCGCGACGGAACACTTCAGTTGAGAGGAAGACTTTATTCCTCTCGAGGGTTTTATTTCCCATCAGTTCAGTGGAGAGGAAGACTACATTCCTCTCGAGGGTTCTATTTCCCATATTTCTCAGTTCAGAGGTTAACTACGTTACCTTCTGGGGTTTTAATACCCAACCTTTCAATCTTAACGAGGTCACTATACCTTCACTATTTGAGATATTCAGTTATACCTGTCAGTTCCATTGTGTGGACCGACTATCATTTAAGGATTTCAGTTCAGCTAACTTGACCTTCTGAAGTCTTGTTCTATGTGACATTATTGTCCTTGTGTGGATACTTGATATTATCATACTATGCTTATTTACAGCTTTATAAATGAACTGCATGTATTCGACAATTAGTTGGTGTGGCCCAGTAGCTTGTGGGCTGCACGATTTCATACCGGCAAATTATTTTGCTGAGCCGTTTCATGGCTAAATAATTCCAGGTACCTGAAGAATGAAGAGATTGCCCGACCGAGTGTAGGTGGGGTAGAATTAAGACATGGGTTACTACTACCGGTGTCATCTTACAGTATTGTACTTTTATTATTATCTTCTGTTGGTTTAAGAGGTTTGTATTCAGTACTCAGACCGCATCATTTGTAAATTGTATTGGAGTAGCCTTGTTAGTCACATGGGTGACTAGCGGCGTTGTAGCACCACCCGTTGTTATTTTCCGCTGTATTTCTAGTTGTTTTTGGGAGCTATCATCGATCAGGTTATTGGATTTCGGGTTGGGGTGTTACAATAGTGAGAAAGAAGCGAGAACCGTCATGGTTAGTGGTGGAGCGTGGGCCCCATATATCTATGTGAATCAGCATGAAACAATGTTTAGATTTGTTATTAGAGTGAGGAAAGGATAAACGATGTCCCTTAGCTCTAAAACAAATGTCACAAACAAAATCATCAGGAACATCATTCTTATCAACGAGATCCATTTTAACCATCTTGCCAACGGGTGGATGGCCCATTCGTTTGTGTAACAGAACAAGTTTAGCATTACAAGAATTGCTAAAAACAGTCCGGTCCTTATTACAGCCCAAAGAAAAACTATTTAAGCATAATATGTCTAGGAAGTAAAGTCCATCATCTTGGTAGCCCACTCTTCGTTTACTCGTCTAGGTATGGGCCTGCAGGAAGCAAGTGTTGGCGTCAAAGGAAACAATACAACTCAATTGATGGGCTAGCTTACTCACAGAGATGAGAGAAAGACGAAAGTTCGGTACATACAGTACTCCTTCTAACTTGAAACCATATCCTAATAGAACATTACCCACTGTACTGATAGCTTCGACACATCCATTAGGTAGAGTAACATAGTGAATGCGCGCAAGTTTATTTTTATCACATAAGAGAGTTTCATCCCTTACAAAATGGTCACTAGCACCCGAATCCAAAATCCATCGCCTATTCATGGATTTGCAGACATTCGTAGAATTGCAAAGTACTGTATGACAATTAATATCAGTACCTGCAAAGTTCAAAGATTCTTTGTTCATAGAGGACCGACTACTTGTAGCCCCACTCTTGTCTGGAATACGACCGCTTTGCTCCAAGTAATCACACAAACGATTCAATCTGTCTGCGTTAAATCTAGAAAGACTGTTGGTTCGTCCTGATCTGTCGTGTGCGACGGTGTTGGCACTAGCCATCGTGCGTGACCCTTTCCACCAGTCAGGATAACCATGAATCTCAAAGCAACCTTTTTCAGATGTCCAGTTTTACCGCAATGAGAGCAAACCTCAGAACTTTTCTTATCTCTTTCGCGACAATTCTTTCCTCCGTCTGAGCGATGCTGCTCAATTTTTCCGACCTGGCTAGTGAAAGAAACGTCTGAAGTTTCTTTGGAGATTTTTCCAGTATTGCGCTGACGTTCATCCTGCAATACGATAGCATAGGCAGTATCTAATCGAGGTAAAGGTTTTTTCATCAATAGATTTCCTCTAACGTTGATAAGTTCCTCCCTCAATCCTAACAGAAATTCAAACAACTTCTCGTTCTCATGAAATTTTGCCAATTTATTAGTGTAACCACAGCAACAGGGAGTCAAATTTATGGCAGCAGAAATGTCATCCCAAAGACTAGTGAGTTTAGTAAAATACTCGGTTAAAGAATCACTTCCCTGTTCTATCCTGGAGAGTTGGCGTTTCAATTCAAAGAGTTTGGTGCCGTCGTGATCAAAGCGTTTGCATAATCGCTTCCACATGTCGTACAAGGTGGCACAAGAGACCAAACTATCTCCGATGGAATTCTCGACACTCGCCAAGATCCATGACCTCACCAGCCCGCTGCAGACTGATTATCGTGAGTGGTTAAACTGGTGAAATTAAAATAAAAGAAAGGAAATTAAAACTCAAAATAAACGTCGGGCTGCAAACAAAACCCGGTCGCAGTAGTATAGTAAGACAGAAGCGGCCGGGGTCAAACCGTGGGACTTATAGTGAAATAAAGTAGTACCTAAGCTTGTCACAAAAGGGGGGAATTAATTGACTTGTTTTTGAAAAGTAATAACAGATTAATTTAGTGAATTATGATAAATTAAACGGAACTCCGGGTTCAGGTTAATATGATCTGATTAATTATGCTATCTCTACCGGTTTATTTATATAGTTGGCAAAATTCCTGTTATTATCCTAAGGACTAAGTCATAGACTCATAAGAACTCGTTTACCAGAAATGCTCGGTCTAATCCAGGTTCGAGCAAAATATAAATAAACGGACATTAGGTGCGAGGAATTATATTTGCATCTGAAAATATTAACTTAAAATAATAAGCTTTCTCCAGATTTACGGCTTAATTAACCTGTCTATTTATCACCGGTCTGATCAAAATAGACTTTGTAAAGCATTTTAATAAATCGATGAAATTTATTAAAAAGGTGAGAGATAAACTCTAATCGTAACAAACTGTATTTATTTTAACCGGTAGAAATATAAATTACACAACTAAACAAACCATAATTAAACCTTCACCCGGAGTAAATCCTCCTTAGCCTGACATATTAACTGGTAATAAGTCAGACAGAGGTTGGACGTAATAATACAGAGGTGTGGATGGTGAATGGAGAAATGAAGAGAACGAAGAGTGGAGCGTGTACGTAGGATAATATATGTGAAATGAGTGATTTGGAGTGTTTGAGTTCTGGGGAATCGAATGTTGTGTTGTGGTGTACGGGAGAGAATTAATGGAAGCGAATGGTAATTATGGTGAGCGATGGTCTGATTTTCTGGTTTTCTCCGTACGTCCGTTTAAGGTTGAAGGTGCTGTGTTTATATAGAGGAGGAGGATAAGGTTAGAGGCAGATCTGGAGTGGAAGGAGATTGATTGCAGATTGATTGCTCATTGATTGCAGGGGACAGAGCTGGAGACAGACGCGTGAGGAAAATAAGGTAGGCGCCGTTTGATATTAATGGAGAAGTCTGCTGCGCCGCGAAGGAAGAAGAAAACTGTCACGTTGAATTAAGCACGTCCGCCTGATATTACGCGGACGTCTCATACTCTCGCCCGTGGTCTCTCCATCTCTTGTCCGCCTTGTTGTCCGCCTCAGTTCATGCGGACACAAGTGTTGTCCGCCTAAATCCATGCGGACATCAATGGAGTCCGCTACTTGTCGGTCACCTTGTCCTGTCCACCTAATTCCATGCGGACAACACACAGGCAGTCACGTCCGCCCCTGGTTAGGCGGTCACCTTGTCCTGTCCGCCTTGTTCTATGCGGACACAGGAGTGGACACAAGTTTTTGACTTATTTTCTTCTACGAACTTTGACCGGCTCTAGATTCTTCGTTTGGTCTCCGTTTTCTGAGCCGTTTGCGTCTATGCGTTTGTCTCTTTGTCTACTTCGCTTCCAGCTTGGTTTTCCTCATGTTTAAACAATAAATTTGTGAGATAACAATAAAACATAAACTAGAGGAAAACTAACCGAAGAGGAGAAATGAGCAAGAAAAGTGCTAATATTATATATGAAATACACCTATAAAACATACTCATTTGGACACTTATCACCCGCACCTATCCCAGGCATCTCTACGATGTTTGGCAAATTTTGATCGTTTCATGGTTCCATCAATGAGTTTAATTTTGTTCTTGGCCAACAGGGAGATTTCGACCTTCTTTTTCCAGTTTTGGAAGCCATTGCCGCTGAACTTTATGGTGGCGAGTTGAACGCCCGGCGCTTCGGAATTTGACACCAGCAATGGATTGGCATTGATCCGTTTCCTTCTTCATCCTTAGTTATGCTTTCTTCATCCTCGCTGGAATTAGGGTTTGACATTGCGAATAAAAAAATCAGGCACGAAAGCCTGCTCCGATACCATGTTCGTTTACGGAAATCGTGAGTGACAAGAAACGGAGTTGATCGAACGCAAAAAAGAGAACGAAATTGATTTATAGGAGGAAGGAGTCGAGGGAGATTTCATAGTAAAAGAAAGTGGTCATTTTTTACTTTAAAAGAATAACCCAAAGGGTTATTATATACAAGTATGTAGAATTCTAATAAGGAAACTAAATATAAATAAGAGGAAAGTGGTCAAAAGAAAATTAGACCAGAATATCTAGAGAAATCCTAATTATTAATTATCCTAATAAGAGGAAAGTGGTCAAAAGATAATTAGACTAAAATATCTAGAGAAATCCTAATTATTAATAATCCTAATAAGAGGAAAGTGGTCAAAAGAGAATTAGACCTGAATATCTAGAGAAATCCTAATTATTAATTATCCTAATACACGGAGGGCATTACATAGGAAGAGACACAGTGAGCGGCGGCCAAGACAGCCAAGACACCATGATGACCCTCCTCCTCATGAGTTTGCAGATCCGCATCAGCATTTTGATGCAGCAGTTGACGCTGGACAGATGCAGTATGATGCAGCAGTTGATGCTGGACAGATGGTAGTTGTAACACCCCAACTCAATCCAATTGTGGTCTCGCAACTTAACAGCATATATATACATGTCACAACGGAATTCTTTACAATCCAGGACCTTGCCACGGTCTGACTAAAGAATATACCGAACATTAGTACAACAATCTTAACCATTTACATATCCTTCTTACAACCCCCTCACATCCTATACATCTTACTAACTCAAATTGCCATACGAGTGTACATGCACAACTCGTAGGCCACACTAACCCTTAACACTTGTATCCTCTTCTTACTCTCGCGACGGCCGCTTCCTGATGTACCGTGTAGTAAAAACAGCCCCCAAAGGGGGTCAGCACGAATGCTGGTACGATCCCCTCATGGCCCCAAGCTAACGTGGCTACGACGACTAATTGTCGATAGCATGGAGGTTGATTAGATGCACAACATAATAGAAAGTGCAGTAAACAACAACTCAGAAATGAACAATCAAAGTTCACACACAATGAACGACTTAAATGCATTCCCTTAATTAGAGAGTTAATTATTTAACTCCTTAAGTAATGTTCCCTCTTAATCTTAGTCCATCCTTATCTCACCTCAATCTTAGTCTTATCTTAATCTTAGAAACAACCATCCTTTAATAAGGAGTGGATGTAGCTTACCTTAATCTTAATAATACAAACCATCCTTTTAAAAGGAATGGTTGCAACTTATCTTAACCTCACCTTAAACTTAATCTTAACTTATTCTCAGTATACAAACCGTTCCTGGAGGGGAATGGTTGTATCCTAAGTCCAAACCTGGGATTTAGGTGATCCCACCGCACCATCTTAATGCCACCTACCTTGACGGGAGTCCAGCGTAGCTGAGCCGGCAACCGGCCCTAGGCTACAAGTCCGAAGACAAGTCCTTAATCGGAAGTCGAATCTGCTATAGATAACGACCCCCTTTCCTTAGAAGCATGACCGGAGATCGGTCCCGGGTTTCCTCACTCAAGTTCTAGTTAGTAGTAATCGCAAGACCTGTTTGTTGGTTAACTCTCTCGGTTCATATCGTCCCTTATTATGGGGCGTCCTTTCTCATCAATTCCTTACTAACATTGGTTAGTAAGTTCTCACGGTATGTTGTGTTAGTTTTCAAACATCACACACATACAAAAATATAATATGTTCCGGTTGGATGCTTATCTTGTTTAGTGAGCACACAAAACAACTAGCACACAAGCCGAGGGACACCTCGTAGCAAGCAGGTCACAAGAGAACTGTACCGTTCACCGTTGGTCGTTCGGCTGCTTACTCTCTTCGGAGTCCAAACTCCTAAGTCCTAAAACATTCATTCAGTTTTAGGTTGTTAATCACTTAACTTAATCCAACTTACTTAACTACTTAACTTACTTAACTTACTCAACGATCCCCACCTATCACCTTAAGTCTTACAACTTAATCTTACAACTTAACCTTAAACTTTTAAGTTTATACTTAACTTAACTTAATCCCTTAAGTTCTTAGGGTCCTAACCATTTCCACCCTACCAAAGGTACACCTTATTACCTATTACCATCCTTAGAATTCAATTTTTTTTTTTTTTTTAGGCTCGACCGAACTTCCGACCGACCTTACCTAAGGTCGGTCCATTCCAGAACATATTACCGCTTGAAAATTCTACCCCGACCGACCTTGCAAGTCCGGTCCCAAGATCGGTCCATTCCCGAGAGTTTCCCGTGGAAATTTAAGCCCGACCGAACTGCCAAGTTCGGTCCCATGTTCGGTCGATTCCAGAGACTCAATTCCTTCACGAATTACAAGCCCTATCGAACTTGCAAGTCCGGTCCCCAAGTTCGGTCGGTTCCAGAAACTTCCTCCGGTAGTGTAAACTGAGCTCGACCGACCTTACAGGTCCGGTCCCAAGGTCGGTCGGCTCCAGAACCTTGTTTCTAAATTCCCATTTGACTCCAAACTTCTCCACAAGTTCCCCCATGTGTCCTAATACCATTTAGGCACTTAAACTCACCTTAGAACTTCCATAAAAACTCCTTAGCTACTTTCTCAATTCTTACTAGGAATTCAAACACTTTTTACACCTCTTAAGGCCTTTACATGTCACCAAACAAGGCCTAAACTCATCTAAAACCATTACCATTCAATCCCCCATCATTAGAAGCCAAAAACAAAAATTTTTCTTTTTCTCTGCATGGACCGCCCCTCTGGGGCGGGGTCCCAACCAGAAGCTAATTTCCTGCACGATTTGCCTGGACCTCCCCACAGGGGCGGTCCACAGCAGAACCTACTTTCCAAAGTGCTTTCTCCTTATTTGAACTCCAAATTCACCCCAATCTTTTCCACTCATTCCACAATCTTTCCACATGTTCCTACATGTTTAAACACTTAAACATGCACTAAACCTGTTATAACCCAAAAGTTCGTGCATTTTATTTGTTTGATGTTACTCTAAGTTGACTTATGTTACGTAGGACATGGGAGTCCTTTTAAATAAGCGGAGGGAAAAGGGGGACTTTCCCTTCTAATGAATTTGGTAAGTAATTAACTCTTAGTAATAACCTCACGCTCTACACCACGATCAGATCGTTCCTCTTGACAGTTTCTCAGCCTTGCTTTCCTCTCCTCTCTCTCAAGCGCCGTTCTTTCGTTCAGTCAAGACCATTGACGTTGTGCTGCTGTCAGAATTCAACTGCGGATGCCCATTCTCTGGGATTCGGGTTATCGAGGTAGGGTTGTCAGTTCGCTCTCTCTTGATTCTCCGGTTCTTGAGTTTTCCCGTTCTGATTGCCCTCTGCAATTTATTTTATGATTCAGCGATTCTTCTCGACTCCTTCATCGGGTTCATCTGCTGTGGACTGCTCTGTAATCTGTAGACAGATTCAGGTGAGGGTTTTGTTTCCGTTTTCGTTTCAGATTTTGGGTTGTGGACAGTTTCTGATTGTGGTGTTCGTTCTCTGCGTCGTTGTGAGTTTTCAGTGGCTGTCTGATTGCATTTCTGGGTCTGCGTACTGCTGTGTCTGCGTTGGAGCGATCGTTGTTCAGATTCGAAGAGATTTCTGTTGTAATTGAGGTAGGTGGCTTTCGGATTCGATCCGTGTGTTCAGCCTTGGGGAGTTTGGGTTCTGCATTTATTCACTGATTTGATCTTGTGTTTGTGTGTGGTTTATGTCTGTTTAATGCCATTTCAATGGATTAAACCCCCAAGGTTGTTTTGTAAATGTGTGTGTTGATTTGGATTGGTTTTTGCCTCTGTTCGTTTGATTTCGCTTCTGATTTCTGAGGTTTTCGGCATGTCGAACTTCCGTCCGAGCTTTGAAGTTCGGACATGCCCTTCTGCGCTTAATCTTTTGAAATCTTCGCTGTGTCCGAACTTCCGTCCGAACTTTGAAGTTCGGACACAGCCTTCTGCTTTCTCTGATTTTGGCTTCGACTTGTGTCCGAACATTGATGTCCGGACACAAGTTCGGACTCTCCACGTTCTGTTTTCCGAAGGATGTCCGAACATCCGTCCGAACTTGGATGTTCGGACACCTCTGACTCTCCATCTGTTTTAAGGTTCGACTTGTGTCCGAACTTTGAAGTCCGGACACAAGTTCGGACATCTGTCTGATTTTGTCTTCTGAGTCTCGACTTGTGTCCGAACATTGATGTCCGGACACAAGTTCGGACAGGCTACTGTTTTGGCCATAACTTGCTCGTTTGAGCTCCGTTTTGACTTCTGTTTGCGGGGTTGGATTCCCCTTCTGATTTCCAAGCTATCTATGAGCTTTCTGGTGCCTTTGGTGCACATATGCTTATCTGTATTTAAGCTTCTGTTTTGGGACCTAGTTATCTCTGTGTCCGAGCCTTTGGATGGCTGGTTACGCTGTCTCGTAGCGCGCTATGTAGGATCCTTCTGTTCACGGGTGATGTTCCCCGTTCTGTTCACGGGTGTTTACACCTGTTCTGTTTACGAGTGAGGTTTCCTCGTTCTGTCCACGAGCTGGTTGCTCGTTCTGTCTGTATGCTGTGATCACTAGTGTCCCACTCTGTTTTCTGCTTCTGTTTGCTTATGCTCTGTTTAGTCCCTTAATGATTGGACTTCTGTTTCTGATTTCTGATATTTTGTGGATTCTCTTGACTCCTTCTGATTTGTCAATATTCTGTAAATGTTTTGAGCATGCTGGTCGATGAAGTTGGTCATCTACTGGGCATAGTTGTGTGCTCATTCCCCTACTTCTACGCTTTTGCAGATTGATTAGCGAGGATCGTCTCCCCTCAGCTTCTGGAGTTTAGCTGCTTTGTATTTAGCTCCTTTTGATACTTTGTATTTGGATTTGAGCCTTTGGGCCTTTTGTTAGCTTCCGCTTCTGTTATACGTTTGGTGGGTTCTGTAAAACCTTTTGAGGTGTTAAGACTTCATTGTGGTTATACTTTGTTCAAGTATTCTGTTTTGGGCCTTATTTGATTATCTGTTTAATTCTGTTTATTAGAGCCTTGCGTTATTATGTAATAATACGCGGCGTGTAATACCCCTAACTCCTAGGACAGTGTTGGGGGTGTTACATTTAGTGGTATCAGAGCTCTGGGTTCTAATCTGCTGGGATTTTAAGTTAGCCAGTCAGTCAGAAATGTCAGTGTTAGTGTCTGAGTTTAACTGTCTGCTGTTGGACTTTCAGAATGCCGCCAAGGAGAGCTAATAACCCTCCAGGGAATGTTGCTGATGCTGTTCAGCAGTTCATGACGCAGCTCATGCAGACCATGGCTGCAGGGGGCGGTCCAGCTGGAGGAGGACCAGCTGGCGGAGCAGGCCCGGCTGGGCAGATGCTGGAGGGAGGAACGTGAAGGCGCTTCAGGAGTTCATGAAGCTGAAGCCGCCGTCGTTTGATGGGGCAGGAGACCCCCAGGAGGCCAGCCACTGGTTGTCAGAGGTGGAGGATTTGCTGCGAGTGATGGGCTCTGAGGAGGAGCAGAAGGTTGACTTTGCCACCTTTCTGTTCAAGGCCGAAGCCAAGGAGTGGTGGAGGTCAGTGATGGGGAAGTTCCCACAGCCATGGACGTGGGAGCAGTTCATTGGGGAGTTCAACAAGCAGTTCTACCCCGACGTCTACAAGGATCAGCGCATCCTGGAGTATAACCGACTACGCCAGGGTCGGGTATGAGTGTGGAGGAGTACGTCCGGAAGTTTATCAGCCTATCTAAGTTCGCACCTGAGCCTGACGAGCATAGGAAGGCCAGGAAGTTTGAGAGCGCCTGAGGCCGGACATCCGATCTGCTGTGACGCCGCTGCGTCACAAGACCTTCAGGGACGTTGCTGATGTCGCCCTGCTGGTAGAGGCGGACTTGAGAGGTCGCCAGTTGGAGGGAAGGACCAGAAGAGGAACAGAGGTCCGATGACAGTGATAGAGGGCTCAGTCTGCTCTCAGAAAAGCAGTCTACTGGAGACCGCTCTGGGGACCGTTCGCGAGACAGAGGTGGTTCGTCTTCATCAGCTCCCGCTCCGAAGTGCCGGGTCTGCGGCAAGTTTCATAGAGGCCAGGACTGCTACAGGAAGTCTGGAGCCTGCTTCAAGTGTGGGTCCTTGGAGCATAGGATTGCTGATTGCCCTCAGGCTGAGAGGAGCAGAGGTAGCTCTGGAGGTGGAGCTGGAGGATCTACATGGGTCTAGAGATCGAGACCGGGCTGAGCAGAAGAAGCCCCAGGGCCAGGCCAGAGTGTACGCGATGGCTGGAGAGAGAGACCGATCGACTGACAGAGTTGTCACAGGTATTCTCCAGCTGTCATCTCGTTCTGTTTTCTGTTTGTTTGACTCTGGAGCCACCCACTCTTTTATTTCTGCTGAGTTAGTGGGTGAGCTCGGTTTGCCTGTTGTGCCTCTGGGTGTTGAGTTATGTGTGCATAGTCCATTAGTTAGGGACTCTTCTATGCTGTTGAATTCTGTTTGCAAAGATAGTCCTGTGTTAGTCAGAGATAGGACTCTGTGTGCTAACCTCATCCCGATGGAGATGACTTCTTTTGATGTGATTCTGGGCATGGATTGGCTTGCTGCGCACCATGCCCATATTGATTGTGCTGCTTCGAGAGTCACTTTTGAGGAGCCGGGTCAGCCCCGTTATTGTAGCAGGGAATGGACTCCCGTGCTCGCCGCCAGTCATATCTGCTATGCAGGCGTTCCGTTTTCTGAGGAAGGGATGCCAGGGATATCTGTGCTACATCCCTGAGGTTCGCAAGGATGCGAAGTTGGAGGAGATTCCAGTGGTCAGAGACTTCCCCGATGTGTTCCAGGATGATGTACCTGGGCTTCCCCCTGTCAGAGAGGTGGAGTTCTCGATCGAGCTCGCACCTGAGACTCAGCCATTTCGAAGGCCCCATACCGGATGGCGCCTGCTGAGCTCAAGGAGTTGAAGGTCCAGTTGCAGGAGCTGCTGGATAAGGGCTTCATCGCCCGAGTGTGTCGCCTTGGGGAGCGCCAGTGTTTTGTAAAGAAGAAGGACGGTAGTATGCGGTTGTGCATTGACTACAGGGAGCTCAACAAGGTTACCATTAAGAATAGGTATCCTCTCCCGCGCATAGACGACTTGTTCGACCAGTTAGCAGGAGCTAAGGTGTTTTCGAAGATCGATCTGAGGTCGGGATATCATCAGCTGAGGATTAAGGCAGATGACGTGCCTAAGTCCGCTTTCAGGACTCGTTATGGACACTACGAGTTCCTAGTGATGCCATTCGGGTTGACGAATGCGCCGTCAGTATTTATGGATATGATGAACGGTCTTCAAGCCGTTTTTGGACCAGTTTGGTAGTTTTCATCGATGACATCTTGGTGTATTCCAAGAGTGCTGAGGAGCACGAGGAGCATTTGAGGACCGTTCTCCAGACTCTGAGGGAGAACGAGTTGTATGCGAAGCTGAAGAAGTGCGAGTTCTGGCTAGATCAGGTGGTATTCTTGGGACATGTGGTCTCCAAGGATGGTATCTCCGTGGACCCGGAGAAGATTCGAGCTATTACTGAGTGGGCCAGGCCTACTAATGTCGGAGATATTCGTAGCTTCCTTGGACTAGCGGGCTACTATCGCAAGTTTGTGGAGGGCTTCTCCAAGTTGGTGATTCCGTTGACTCGTCTGCTGCAGAAGGATGTGAAGTTTGAGTGGAGCGATGCCTGTGAGCAGTGTTTTCTGGAGCTAAAGAAGAGGTTGACTACTGCGCCGATCTTGACTCTTCCGGAGGGGACCGAGGGTCTTGAGGTTTTCTGTGATGCGTCCCATAGGGGACTTGGATGTGTTCTGATGCAGCAGGGGAAGGTAGTTGCATATGGCTCTCGTCAGTTAAGCCATATGAGAAGAACTATCCGACCCACGATCTGGAGCTGGCTGCGGTGGTCTTTGCGTTGAAGATTTGGAGGCACTACTTGTATGGGGCAGCGTGCAAGGTGTATACGGACCATAAGAGCCTCAAGTATCTGTTCACTCAGAAGGAGTTGAACTTGAGGCAGAGGGTGGCTGGAGTTGCTACACGATTATGATTTAGAGATCCTCTACCATCCGGGTAGGGCGAATGTGGTTGCTGATGCGCTCAGTAGGAGGGGTCCGTCTGGGACGTTGTGCTTTGTCGGTGTGAGAGGTCTGCTCTGGAGTTGCAGCGCATGGGTATCTGGGTCGTTCGTCCAGAGAGGTCTGGGATTTTGGCAGCACTGCAGGTTCAGCCTACCTTGATCGACCGGATCAAGGCCAGTCAGGAGCTTGATGTCAGTCTGTGTAAGATCAGAGAGAGTTTGTCTGCTGGTCAGGAGTCCGAGTTCCGGGTTTCAGAGGATGGCTGCCTGAGGTTCAGAGGCCGTGTTTGTGTGCCGGCAGACGACGCGTTGAGGCGTGAGATCATGCAGGAGGCTCATGGAGCTCCATACTCGGTACACCCAGGAGGTGTGAAGATGTACCGGGATCTGCGTGAGACTTTCTGGTGGAGCAATATGAAGAGGGACATCTCAGACTTTGTATCCAGATGTAGGACCTGTCAGCAGGTCAAGGCCGAGCATCAGAGACCGGCCGGTTTGCTTCAGCCTCTTCCCGTTCCGGAGTGGAAGTGGGAGAGCGTCGGCATGGATTTTGTCATGGGACTGCCTAAGACTCCGAGGGGTTTCGATGCAGTTTGGGTCATTGTGGACCGGCTCACGAAGAGCGCTCACTTCCTACCTGTCAGGAAGACCTTCAGTTTGCACCGCTTAGCCCAGTTGTACATTGATGAGATAGTACGTCTGCATGGGGTTCCGGCTTCGATTGTGTCTGACAGAGATCCGAGGTTTGTGTCCAGGTTCTGGCAGAGTTTGCATCAGGCTTTGGGGACGAAGTTGTCTTTCAGTTCAGCTTATCATCCTCAGTCAGACGGGCAGACAGAGAGGACGAATCAGGTCCTAGAGGACATGCTCAGGGCTTGTGTACTCGACTTTGGGGGCAGCTGGGATCAGCACGTGGCACTGATAGAGTTCGCGTACAATAACAGCTTTCAGACCAGTATCGGGATGGCTCCCTTTGAGGCCTTGTATGGCAGGAGGTGCAGATCACCCATCTGTTGGGATGATCTGAAGGAGAGAGCTGTGATTGGCCCAGACTTGGTTCAGGATGCTGTGGGCAAGATTCAGTCTATCAGAGAGCGTCTGCTTGTGGCTCAGAGTCGTCAGAAGAGTTACGCCGATCAGAGGAGACGACCTCTAGAGTTTGAGGTGGGCGATCATGTGTACCTGAAGGTTTCTCCTGTGCGAGGAGTCGTTCGTTTTGGGAAGAGAGGCAAGCTTAGCCCTCGTTTTGTGGGTCCTTTTGAGATCCTAGAGAGGATCGGACCGGTGCCTATCGTTTGGCTCTGCCTCCGTCTTTAGCAGCAGTGCACAGTGTTTTCCATGTTTCGATGCTGAGGAAGTACATTCCGGACCCATCTCATGATCGACTTCAGTCCGCTTCAGTTGAGAGGACTTCACGTTTGAGGCAGTTCCTTCGAGGATTGGCTAGGGACGTCCGTAAGCTCAGAGTAAGACCATGCCCTTGGTGAAGGTGCAGTGGTCGGGTCAGTCGAGGAAGAGGCGACCTGGGAGGTCGAAAGCGAAGTTCGTTCTAAGTTCCCGCCCTTTCGAGCAGTAGGTATGTTTTAATTTCGAGGACGAAATTCTTTTAAGGGGGAGGTGATGTTATAACCCAAAGTTCGTTGCATTTTATTTCGTTTGATGTAATTCTAAGTTGGCTTTGTTGCGTAGGACATGGGAGTCCTTTTTAAATAAGAGGAGGGACAAGGTGGACTTTTCCCTTCTAGTGAATTTTGGTAAGTATTAATTAACACTTTAGTTAATTAATCCTCACGCTCTACACCACGATCAGATCGTTCTCTCATTTGACAGTTTCTCAGCCTTGCTTCTCCCTCTCCTCTCTCTCAAGCGCCGTTCATCTTCTCGTTCAGTCAAGACTCCATTGACGTTGTGTCTGCTGTCAGAATTCAACTGCGGATTGCCCTTTCTCTGTGGATTTCTGGGTTCTTCGAGGTAGGGTTGTCAGTTCGCTCTCTCTTTGATTCTCCGGTTCTTGAGTTTTCCCGTTCTGATTGCCCTCTGCAATTTATTTTATGATTCAGCGATTCTTCTCGACTCCTTCATCGGGTTCATCTGCTGTGGACTGCTCTGTAATCTGTAGACAGATTCAGGTGAGGGTTTTGTTTCCGTTTTCGTTTCAGATTTTGGGTTGTGGACAGTTTCTGATTGTGGTGTTCTCTCTGCGTCTGTTGTGAGTTTTCAGTGGCTGTCTGATTGCATTTTCTGGGTCTGCGTACTGCTGTGTCTGCGTTGGAGCGATCGTTGTTCAGATTCGAAGAGATTTCTCTGTTGTAATTGAGGTAGGTGGCTTTCGGATTCGATCCGTGTGTTCAGCCTTGGGGAGTTTGGGTTCTGCATTTACTCATGATTTGATCTTGTGTTGTGTGTGGTTTATGTCTGTTTAATGCCTTTCAATGGAGTAAACCCCCAAGGTTGTTTTGTAAATGTGTGTGTTGATTTGATAAGTTTTGTGCTCTGTTCGTGCTGATTCGCTTCTGATTTCTGAGGTTTTCGGCATGTCCGAACTTCCGTCCGAACTTTGAAGTTCGGACATGCCCTTCTGCGCTTAACTTTTGAATTTCGCTGTGTCCGAACTTCTGTCCGAGCTTTGAAGTTCGGACACAGCCTTCTGCATTCTCTGATTTTGGCTTCGACTTGTGTCCGAACATTGATGTCCGGACACAAGTTCGGACTCTCCACGTCCTGTTTTCCGAAGAACGTCCGAACATCCGTCCGAACTTGGATGTTCGGACACCTCTGACTCTCCATCTGTTTTAAGGTTCGACTTGTGTCCGAACTTTGAAGTCCGGACACAAGTTCGGACATCTGTCTGTTTTGCCTTCTGAGTCTCGACTTGTGTCCGAACATTGATGTCCGGACACAAGTTCGGACAGGCTACTGTTTTGGCCATAACTTGCTCGTTTGAGCTCCGTTTTGACTTCTGTTTGCGGGGTTGGATTCCCCTTCTGATTTCCAAGCTATCTATGAGCTTTCTGGTGCCTTTGGTGCACATATGCTTATCTGTATTTAAGCTTCTGTTTTGGGACCTAGTTATCTCTGTGTCTGAGCCTTTGGATGGCTGGTTACGCTGTCTCGTAGCGCGCTATGTAGGATCCTTCTGTTCACGGGTGATGTTCCCCGTTCTGTTCACGGGTTTACACCTGTTCTGTTTACGAGTGAGGTTTCCTCGTTCTGTTCACGAGCTGGTTGCTCGTTCTGTCTGTATGCTGTGATCGCTAGTGTCCCACTCTGTTTTCTGCTTCTGTCTGCTTCTGCTCTGTTTAGTCCCTTAATGATTGGACTTCTGTTTCTGATTTCTGATATTTTGTGGATTCTCTTGACTCCTTCTGATTTGTCAATTTCTGTAAATGTTTTGAGCATGCTGGTTGATGAAGTTGGTCATCTACTGGGCATAGTTGTGTGCTCATTCCCCTACTTCTAACGCTTTTGCAGATTGATTAGCGAGGATCGTCTCCCCTCAGCTTCTGGAGTTTAGCTGCTTTGTTTTAGCTCTTTTGAGACTTTGTATTGATTTGAGCCTTTGGGCCTTTTGTTAGCTTCCGCTTCTGTTATAGTTTGGTGGGTTCTGTAAACTTTTGGGGTGTTAAGACTCATTGTGGTTATACTTTGTTAAGTATTCGTTTGGGCCTTATTTGATTATCTGTTTAATTCTGTTTATTAGAGCCTTGCGTTATTATGTAATAATACGCGGTGTGTAATACCCCTAACTCCTAGGCCAGTGTTGGGGGTGTTACAAAACCTACCTCAAAAATCACTAAACTTGACACTCAATTTCTTACAAAAATTCTTACACTTAACACTTGATTCCTTACACTTCCCTCTTGTGACTTTGCCTAAGACCTCAACTAATCATTATGTTTCTTTACCACCCTCTTAACTACTCCTCAAGCATCATTTTGCACACCCATTTGCCTTACTCAAACTTCTCAAAGTCATATATAATCTGGCACATGCTTACATCCTTATAAGTCATTATACCTTATTTTTCCTTCAAACTTTGTACAAGTTTCCTAGCTTCCCTAACCATGGTTTTGGTGCATAAAACTCACCATTATAACCCCTAGTCCCTCTTATACATTCCTAGGTCTTCCTAGTACTCAAGAACTCCATGGTTAATCCATTTTCACCAAATCAACCCTTAGTGATCACTAGAACATCCTTAGTCATAAAATCTCCTTAGAACACCTTAAACGCTTAGTTTCCTACTCAAATTTCGCCATAGTTTCTCTAGTATATTATCATGCCCAAATGCATTGTTTTTCTCACACAATAATCTCACACACACCAAGTCCTTTCTCATCTATTTTCTCACCCAAATCAACTTATTCACATCATACTCAATATATTGCAATAATCTTAAATTGCATAGCACTAAGGCTCTTAAATGACATGGCTCTTAGGCCCTTAAATGACTTAAACTTAAACACCGAATTTCCACATATAAAAGCTTTCAACCTGCAAATACACCCATCAATCCCATAGTAGTTATAATGTTCTTAAAATCATCTTAAACTTATATTACTAACTCATTTCCTTTGGCTTTAGTCACAAGTTCTCAAGCTTATTTAAGTTCTTTTCTTAGGTTATACAACCCATTACCTAATGTAAGCTTTAAGCTACATTAGTACTCATCTAAAACTCATTCCTTAAACTTAAACACCATAGGTAAGCATTTTACCTTGTTTTCTCAAGCTTATCTTAATCTCCTCCTTAGACCTTCTTCTGCATAGATCTCGGCCACCACTTAAATTCCCCTTGCCAATGTTCTAATCAATATTCAGTGACTATGAGTACTAAACAATATACTAACCTCAAGGAATGAAAACCTAGGTTAGAAATGTGTTCTAAAGCATAAAAGTGGTATTACCTTTGAATTCTCAAAGTAGACTTGGGCATTGAATGAAATAGGACCTCCACTAGTCCTTGGTGAATAAAACAAGCTAGAACAAGGCATAAAAACAAAGCCCCATGAGTAGTAAATTTTCGGCCATGGTGAGGAAGTGATGGAAACATGATTTTTCTTACATTTCCTTTACCTTAAGAGAATGGAGAAGCTAATGAGCTCTTCAACTTGATTTTCCTCCATCAATGGAGATTCCCATGGCTCCAAAATGAAGCTTTTCCAATTTTGTAAAGATGGAAAGCTAGAGCTTGAGCTAACTAAGAATAATCTATGCTCACTTTTTGATTTGGAGCTAAAATGAGTAACTTATGGACATTTGAAGATGGAACAAGTATGGAGCTGGTTGGGCACGGTTTGGAACAGAGAGAACAAGAAGAAAACCGTGGAAGAAGATGGGGAAATGAAGAAGAGAGGAGAGAGGTAGGCTAATAAGGATATTTGCTTTATAAAAGCAAATAGTAACTTTCTTTACTTATCTCTTCTTTTTCCCTTATTTGATGAAGTCCATTGTGACTCATCCTTAGAAAACCGGCCCCCCTATCTTAAATAAGGCTAGTCATGGTCTTTGTTGACCAACTAATTAGCTTATATTGATTAAAACTTAAACTAGTCACTATTTGGCACTATTCACTGATTAGTGCACATATTTCTGAAATTTTTGATTTCCCATTGATTTAGACTTCCTAATGTGATACTAATTAGTACAAATGTTGATTAAAGAGTAATGATGACTAGCCACTCAAAACTCAATTCTAAGACAATTTCTCAAAAATGTGCTTTAAGATTCTTGAAGCACATTTTGTGTTTTAACTTGTTTTCAAGCTTGGTTTTCTTTGGTAATTGGTTTAAAATGACCATTAGAATATTACTAAGGTCTTCTCATGATATTTGGGTACTCACCCAAGTCTCTTCAAGCTTAGAGCACATTTTTACCCTAATTGCCCTTAAGGCACTTGTGTGTTTCCTGGTTTAAATTGTCTGCCAATCTTTCTAAGGCATATTCTAGCCTTACTACACCATAAATTGATGTTTACTTAGAATACTTAGGTTTGGGGTATTTCAATCTACCCCCCTTAAAGAACTTTGTCCCCAAAGTTCCCACGCATCTTATTTATTAGAATACATGTCTCACCTCATTCCTTAGATCATAGATCATACTTATGTATACTCAAACTCATTGGATCATTAGATCCGTCATATCCTTATACTTAATTGTCACACAACATGCTTAAGCATGTATAGCACTCAAAATTCTTTTTGTTCTTTTGATGATTAAAACATTCACATAATTTCCAACGTATTCTCCATGTCACCGGTCCGTAGACAATGGCTCATTCGTCCTCGTCACCATGGGCAGAATACAAAAAACTCTGCTCTCCCATGTCACCGGTCCGAAGAAAAGGCTCATGCGTCCTCGACTTCATGGGCGAGACTCAGTAAAAAGGTAATCTTTTTACGAGGTCATGTGAGGAATAATTCCTCTAATTAAAAATACAATCAACTCCAATTTCATTTTATCCTAAGGCCTCTATCCATAGTGTGATTTAATTGTGACACTGGTAGAGAGTTTCAGGAATCATCAACCCTGATGTGATCAGCATCAGCGTCGAATATCCTTCATCCAATTGTGTCGGTTTCCTTGATCCCTAGAAAATCAAGTTCCACCTCCACGTCATTTTCAAACATCCAAATAATTCATCATGTCCAATTTTCTATCTTTCATAGTTCTTCTATCATAATAATCATATCTTAAGGTGTGGACTCAGTCCATCAAGCATTCCCAATTCATCTTAGTAATTACCTCAAGATTAAATTCCCACTAAGTTCATATCAGTCTCATACCATTTTCCACCATCTATCTCATAGCATTACTGCTTCCTCCTCATACTCATATCAAATAATATCTCATAGTGTTATCTTTCTTATCACACATAGTCTCATATCGACTCATACCTATATTTCCTTATTTCTTAAGTCTCTTAAACCTCTCCTTAATTCTCTTAACTTGTACTCACACCGGAGAGGGTTAACAAGATAGGTACTTAATATGTATGGTATTCACATCTTCTGTGTGCAATAACCATGATTTATCTCAAATGTTTATGTAAAAACATATTCTCTAATTATTTTGTGCTATGCACACGTAGTTTATGTACTCAGTACACAAACATACGAAGCGGTTTTCGCTCTACCCCCTTAAAACTGGATTACGCCCAGTAATCAATATTACATGATCTTTGAAACATAGTTCAAGATGTATCTATCTTACTTAGAATCGATCAGGAATGACTTAGTCTCTGGTATCGAGGATTCTTAACGGTACTTATACCGTTTCTAACTAGTTTGGGTCTAATCTCAAAGTAGTGGTTCGCAGCTTCCGCTGCGCGACTCTGATAATCTTAGGCTTAATTGCCTCAATGGACACGTGTTATCTTTATATATACAAGCCTTAATGAGTTGTAACTCGTCATCCATTCTCCTTGAAGATCTTATGCTCATACTTAGCATTTTCTTGAATGTTTAATTGTTTCCCAACTGACCTTTGGTCTGAGGATGATTCTTAGTCTGAAACTACGTTTGTGCATACCACGCTTACAGTCTAATCTTATTCATCTTAAGACTGTCCCATGTCTATACTTAACAATCAGTGCTTCTCGCACTTCATAGTTCTTAATTATTGTCTTTGATTCCCTTGCGTTGCTGGTTGACGAATTTCTCTTCGACTGTCTGTGGTAGTAGCTGCTCTTGTGTGATCTTGCGTCGTTGTCCGTGGTACGGAGTTGACTACCTCCGCGTTCCTTACACCATCGTCTACATGCATGGGTACTTACTGGTACATTACTACTTACCCAAATAACTCATAAATGAGGTGTCAGGCCTGCAAGCCAGGTGGGGGTGCAGTCGTCCCACGTCTCGTTTTAGTAGATTCATAGTGTCCGTCACACGTTTAGCTATTGCTATTTATGAAGTATTCTGTTGTCGATCTCCTCTTCATCGTTCCATAATAACATTTATTGTTCTTCTTGAAGTTAATCAAGGGAAATCCATTTACTGTGTTCTTGGTTATGGTACGCTCCAGCTCCTCTCTGTATTCCGTACTGATTCGGTCTCTTAATAATTGAGGTCTCTTCCGTAGAGCCTCTTATCTTGTTCCTCATATTTATGCTACTAGGAATGCACTTCCAGTTCCTTAAGGAATGGATAGTGTGCTTCCTGCGAAATCTTACCTAACCAGGTCCAGACTACTGGCATCAATGCTCAGTTCGTCTACCATCTTATTTCCTTACTTATACTGGTCTTAACTCATAAATCTAATTGCCTCAGTGTCAATATTTGACGGCTCATACATAATGGTCGCCTTACCGTGTACCATGACTTAATCCACTTATCTAACTATTGTACTCACGACCACTACTACCGTGGTAGTTGGCCCTTACCATGTTGCCCATTGATGGTGCAACCTCTTACTCATTCATTCTAATGTCTTACCTTATACTCAATCCCTTCTTGGTGTAAACACACTAGGAGTTCTCTCATTCCGGTGTATGGCGGTTGTCATACCGTGCTGTAAAATAGTTAACTCTTAATATGAAGATGTTCTGCTCCAATCTCAGATTCGTAAGTAGGCTAATTTCTCTCGCTTTCTTTCACCCTTAGTGATGTTATCTACCATGTAATTTAACTGGTTACTGAAGAAATTATCCACTGAATCACAGGCTCTTCTGAGCATTGATTAATTGTCGTGCCATAATGTGCAGTCACAATGTTTATCTCTGACCATTACTAATTCTTACATCCTGGGTGTTGGATATGGGGTCTATCTGTGCAACCTTCCTTATTACTCAAGTGTATCTGGTATGTTCTAAGGTAATCTCAAGGTTTATAGTTTCCATTTTCTAAATAAGGCGTATCTCATCTCTAATAAGTGAAAGCCCTTTTGAGGGGTTCATTCCCACTCATGGCCTCACAACAAGGAGAGGTATCCCCACCCTAAAAGGCATGGTTCGTTCTTCGCTCCTGTCCTTAGCATTATCTCAATATTCTCATTGATACCCTTTCTTGGTAATGTTCTTCCCAATCTAAGTTATATGTTTGGTAACCGTTCATATCTACAAATTGTAGTCCCTTCGTGGCTTAAACAAGCTCCCTTATAACTTACTACGCCTCGGGCTCTGATGTGGTTAACATCCTTGGCTCGTAGGCTCTTAATGCTTAATGTCTCAGTCCATTATCTGTATTCTTACTCATCTGCAGGTCATCCTATAGGTTCTGGTCCTTGAACACTATCCACCGTTAGGTTGCATGCTAAATGTAGTATCGGGTTTCATGGTAAGTTGCTGCATCCTGCTTCCTGCTATGGAAGTTGTTCAGGTGATCTGAGGTTACTTAATGTCTTTGACAATACTGTCATTTTACTAGACTTATGTCTTTTAGTAGTCAAGGTTAGGTTCGTATTAGGCGTTTGCCTTACGGTGTCCAAATTGGATATTATCCTGTCGTCTTATACTTCCATCTGAACGCTTCGTTCAACTTCTGTTGATTACGCCACCCTTTGATGATCAATCATACTTGGGTGTTAATGAGTTAAACAAACAGTGTTAACTGTCATTCATCAGTTGTTCGGCTCGACTGTGCCCGCTCTGTGGGGGTAGTCCTCTGAGCTTTCCTTTTTCAGGGTTGTACGACTTTAATCCTTAGTAGGTTATAGCTTACGTTTATTTCTTTTATCCTTGTTTTCTGGGTTTTTCAACTTCTTCATGAAGAATGTTGTTATGGGCTATCTTAATGGTCACTCTGGGAGTTTTATCCCGTTTTCGGTGTAATGTCGATGCTTCAACAGTCTCAACACAATAGTATCTTATAATACATCCCTTGTATATCATGCTTATCTTTCAATCGTTTAGTATTCTGTCCAAGTTTAGCTCCCTGCTGACTGGTGTGTCACCTCATCTCATCATGGTCAGGCCGTCGGGCCTTTCCAAGGCCTTATCTTTCTGTCCTTTAGATTGCAATCCGATGTTAATGCGTACTATGACTGTAGCGTTCGGTTACCTCGCCGTGATGGCTTTCCGTGTAGCCTAACTGTGGTAGCACTTGCTATGGCAAGTGCGCCATGCAGGATGGGCTATTGGTACAAGGTACATTGATAGTGCTACTTCCTTCTAATTTCCATGTACTTGGTAGTCCTCGGGACTCCTTCGATAATCTCCTATATTGGATAACCGACCATCCGGCAGTTTCCTTGTTTGTTTGACAGTACTGTCATCTATTAGGGCGTTCCTCTTTCTGAGGGAATCCCTTAATATTTTCTTATGTCTTAATCCTCGCTCCTATCTCCACACATTTTGTTGTGGTTACTCAGTAATGATTCTCCTTTAGGCACTACATCGTAGTCCTATTTCGGTAAACAATTTATATGAGTTCCTATCGTTGTCCGCATTATGTTGGCCAGGTTTTATAACCTTCCTCATTGTATGGGGTTTGGAGTTCCCGTTTCTAACTGGACTTTCCAGTAATCTCAATCCTCATGCTTTGTATTATCCCACTGTTATGCTCACTCGGACCACTGTCCGGTGCTCATGTCTCTTATCATTTCCTTATCCATTGCACTCGTAGTGCTCTCCTTATCATTGGTATTGCGGGTTATTTCGACTGCATAGCATGTCGACCCATGTTGCGGTAATTACCGTTCCCTTATTGATAAAATTCCATAGGTAGCGCCTGTTCCTCTATTGCGCTCCATTAAAAACCTCCAAGTTCTCCATAACTGTGTTGTACAACAAGTTGTTTCTCGTATTGCTTACTGTTAGCTAACTGCCAGATCGGGATTCCCCGAGTAAGAGAATGCTTTCTTCTCTCTGGCGTTTGTTCCACATATTCAGGGTTAGGGATGTGGAGGGCGGTCTAGGTACTATGGATGTCCGGTAAGCACCGGGAGGTCCCGACTAACGCACCTCTCACTCTATCTCTCAACCCTTAACCCATAACTCAATCTCAACCTCAATATTCTCCTAAGTTCGGTATTTCTTGTCTTCATAGCGTGACTACGCTCTGATACCACTTTTTTGCAGTGAATAGTGCCAAATAGTGACTAGTTTAAGTTTTAATCAATATAAGCTAATTAGTTGGTCAACAAAGACCATGACTAGCCTTATTTAAGATAGGGGGCGGTTTTTCTAAGGATGAGTCACAATGGACTTCATCAAATAAGGGAAAAAGAAGAGATAAGTAAGGAAAGTTACTATTTGCTTTTATAAAGCAAATATCCTTATTAGCCTTCCTCTCTCCTCTCTTCTTCATTTCCCCTTCTTCTTCCACGGTTTTCTTCTTGTTCTCTCTGTTTCCAAACCGTGCCCAACCAGCTCCATACTTGTTCCATCTTCAAATGTCCATAAGTTACTCATTTTAGCTCCAAATCAAAAAGTGAGCATAGATTATTCTTAGTTAGCTCAAGCTCTAGCTTTCCATCTTTACAAAATTGGAAAAGCTTCATTTTGGAGCCATGGGAAATCTCCATTGATGGAGGAAAATCAAGTTTGAAGAGCTCATTAGCTTCTCCATTCTCTTAAGGTAAAGGAAATGTAAGAAAAATCATGTTTCCATCACTTCCTCACCATGGCCGAAAATTTACTACTCATGGGGCTTTGTTTTTATGCCTTGTTCTAGCTTGTTTTATTCACCAAGGACTAGTGGAGGTCCTATTTCATTCAATTCCCAAGTCTACTTTGAGACTTCAAAGGTAATCATCCACTTTTATGCTTTAGAACACATTTCTAACCTAGGTTTTCATTCCTTGAGGTTAGTATATTGTTTAGTACTCATATGAGTCACTGAATATTGATTAGAACATTGGCAAGGGGAATTTAAGTGGTGGCCGAGATCTATGCAAGAAGAAGGTCTAAGGAGGAGATTAAGATAAGCTTGAGAAAACAAGGTAAAATGCTTACCTAATGGTGTTTAAGTTTAAGGAATGATTTTAGATGAGTACTAATGTAGCTTAAAGCTTACATTAGGTAATGGGTTGTATAACCTAAGAAAAAGAACTTAAATAAGCTTGAGAACTTGTGACTAAGAGCCAAAGGAAATGAGTTAGTAATATAAGTTTAAGATGAGTTTTAAGAACATTATAACTACTATGGGATTGATGGGTGTATTTGCAGGTTGAAAGCTTTTATATGTGGAAATTCAGTGTTTAAGTTTAAGTCATTTAAGGTCCTAAGAGCCATGTCATTTAAGAGCCTTAGTGCTATGCAATTTAAGATTATTGCAATATATTGAGTATGATGTGAATAAGTTGATTTGGGTGAGAAAATAAGATGAGAAAGGACTTGGTGTGTGTGAGATTATTGTGTGAGAAAAACAATGCATTTGGGCATGATAATATACTAGAGAAACTATGGCGAAATTTGAGTAGGAAACTAAGCGTTTAAGGTGTTCTAAGGAGATTTTATGACTAAGGATGTTCTAGTGATCACTAAGGGTTGATTTGGTGAAAATGGATTAACCGTGGAGTTCTTGAGTACTAGGAAGACCTAGGAATGTATAAGAGGGACTAGGGGTTATAATGGTGAGTTTTATGCACCAAAACCATGGTTAGGGAAGCTAGGAAACTTGTACAAAGTTTGAAGGAAAAATAAGGTATAATGACTTATAAGGATGTAAGCATGTGCCAGATTATATATGACTTTGAGAAGTTTGAGTAAGGCAAATGGGTGTGCAAAATGATGCTTGAGGAGTAGTTAAGAGGGTGGTAAAGAAACATAATGATTAGTTGAGTTCTTAGGCAAAGTCACAAGAGGAAGGTAAGTGTAAGGAATCAAGTGTTAAGTGTAAGAATTTTTGTAAGAAATTGAGTGTCAAGTTTAGTGATTTTTGAGGTAGGTTTAGTGCATGTTTTAAGGTGTTTAAACATTTAGGAAACATGTGGGAAAGATTGTGGGGAATGAGTGGGAAAAGATTGGGGTGAATTTGGAGTTCAAAATAAGGGAGAAAAGCACTTTGGAAAGTAGGTTCTGCTGTGGACCGCCCCTAGGGACCGCCCCTGTGGGGAGGTCCAGGCAAATCGTGCAGGAAATTAGTTCTGGTTGGGACCGCCCCTGGGGACCGCCCAGAGGGGCGGTCCAGTGCAGAGAAAAAGAAAAATTTTTGTTTTTGGCTTCTACTATGATGGGGGATTGAATGGTAATGGTTTTAGATGATGTTTGGCCTTGTTTGGTGACATGTAAAGGCCTTAAGAGGTGTAAACAAGTGTTATGAATTCCTAGTAAGAATGAGAAAGTGAGAAAGTAGCTAAGGAGTTTTAGTGGAAGTTCTAAGGTGAGTTTAAGTGCCTAAATGGTATTAGGACACATGGGGGAACTTGTGGAGAAGTTTGGAGTCAAATGGGAATTTAGATACAAGGTTCTGGAGCCGACCGACCTTGGGACCGGACCTGTAAGGTCGGTCGAGCTCAGTTTACACTACCGGAGGAAGTTTCTGGAACCGACCGAACTTGGGGACCGGACTTGCAAGTTCGGTAGGGCTTGTAATTCGTGAAGGAATTGAGTCTCTGGAATCGACCGAACATGGGACCGAACTTGGCAAGTTCGGTCGGGCTTAAATATTCCACGGGGAAACTCTCGGGAATGGACCGATCTTGGGACCGGACTTGCAAGGTCGGTCGGGGGTAGAATTTTCAAGCGGTAATATGTTCTGGAATGGACCGACCTTAGGTAAGGTCGGTCGGAAGTTCGGTCGAGCCTAAAAATAAAAAAAAGGAAATTTTGAATTCTAAGGATGGTAATAGGTAATAAGGTGTACCTTTGGTAGGGTGGTAATGATTAGGACCCTAAGAACTTAAGGGATTAAGTTAAGTTAAGTATAAACTTCAAAGTTTAAGGTTAAGTTGTAAGACTTAAGAGGTGATAGGTGGGGATCGTTGAGTAAGTTAAGTAAGTTAAGTAAGTTAATTAAGTTAAGTAAGTTAAGTAAGTTGGATTAAGTTAAGTGATTAACAACCTAAAACTGAATGAATGTTTTAGGACTTGGGAGTTTGGACTCCGGAAGAGAGTAAGTAGCCGAACGACCAACGGTGAATGGTACAGTTCTCTTGTGACCTGCTTGCTAACGAGGTGTCCCTCGGCTTGTGTGCTAGTTGTTTTGTGTGCTCACTAAACAAGATAAAGCATGCAACCGGAACATATTATATTTATTGTATTGTTGTGTGATGTTTGAAAACTAACACAACATACCGTGAGAACTTACTAACCAATGTTTAGTAAGGAATTGAGTGAGACTAAGGAACGCCCCATAATAAGGGACGATATGAACCGAGAGAGGTTAACCAACAAACAGGGTCTTGAGATTACTACTAACTGGAACTTGAGTGAGGAAACCCAGGACCGATCTCCGGTCATGCATGCTAAGGAAAGGGGGTCGTTATCTATAGCAGATTCGACTTCCGATTAAGGACTTGTCTTCGGACTTGTAGCCTAGGGCCGGTTGCCGGCTCAGCTACGCTGGACTCCCGTCCAGGGTAGGTGGCATTAAGATGGTGCGGTGGGATCACCTAAATCCCAGGTTTGGACTTAGGATACAACCATTCCCCTCCAGGAACGGTTTGTATACTGAGAATAAGTTAAGATTAAATTTAAGGTGAGGTTAAGATAAGTTGCAACCATTCCTTTTAAAAGGATTGTTTGTATTATTAAGATTAAGGTAAGCTACATCCACTCCTTATTAAAGGATGGTTGTTTCTAAGATTAAGATAAGACTAAGACTGAGGTGAGATAAGGATGGACTAAGATTAAGAGGGAACATTACTTAAGGAGTTAAATAATTAACTCTCTAATTAATGGAACACATTTAAGTCGTTCATTGTGTGTGAACTTTGATTGTTCATTTCTGAGTTGTTGTTTACTGCACTTTCTATTATGTTGTGCATCTAATCAACCTCCATGCTATCGACAATTAGTCGTCATAGCCACGTTAGCTTGGGGGCCATGAGGGGATCGTACCAGCATTCGTGCTGACCCCCTTTGGGGGCTGTTTTACTACACAGGTACATCAGGAAGCGGCCGTCGCGAGAGTAAGAAGAGGATACAAGTGTTAAGGGTTAAGTGTGGCCTACGAGTTGTGCATGTACACTCGTATGGCAATTTGAGTTAGTAAGATGTATAGGATGTGAGGGGGTTGTAAGAAGGATATGTAAATGGTTAAGATTGTTGTACTAATGTTCGGTATATTCTTTAGTCAGACCGTGGCAAGGTCCTGGATTGTAAAGAATTCCGCTGTGACATGTATATATATGCTGTTAAGTTGCGAGACCACAATTGGATTGAGTTGGGGTGTTACAGATGGTATCAGAGCCAGACCCAGGTCGGTGTGCCAGTGGGCCCGCGAGGGCGCTGGGCTCCCGTGAGGGGGGTGGAGTGTAGCACCCAGAGGTGGGCTACCTCCCACATCGATTGGGGAGGAGAACGAAGTGTGCCTTATAAGTGCATGGATACCTCTCCCTTGTGTGACGCGTTTTGGGGCGAAACCCCAGGAACAAATCCGTGCGGCCTGCGTGCCAAAGCGGACAATATCACACATGTGGGTTGATTGGGCTGAGCTGTCACAGTAGTGGTTGAGCAGGCACCTTCGCAGGCGCTACATCTGCAGTCTTATACAGGCGGTCCAGACTTTGGTCCCACATCTCAGCCGACTGCGGGATACACTCCTCACCAGCAGACTCCAGCTCCATATCAGACAGTACCGGATATTAGCGGTAGTGCGGGAGGTAATGCGTTGTGGTTCGAGGACTTCCTTAATTCGAGTTGGAATTTTAGTTTATCTGAGGTGTTGGGTTCTAGTGGTAGTGTGGGTGCAGGCCCTAGTCAGACTTCACAGCATCTGACTCACCCTACTGCTACACCTTCTACACCCACACATACTACACCACATACCCACAGCCACCATACTATGGGATGACCATCGAGCAGCAGATTGATTTGTTAGAGCAGATACCAGCATCAGCTCGAACACCTGTTCAAAACAATGAGTTGGAGAATCTGCGTATGCAGCTGCGTTCGGTCTAGAACCTACCGGACAGATACGGGGATTGGACTCGTTGAATAGAGTATATCATGATTCTTGTATTTTAGTGTTTTGGACCTTTTCTTATTTATAAATTAAATAATGTATTTTGTTATCAATGGGATTAGTAATTGTGAGATTACACTATCGTTTGATTTTTGATATTTGATATTGACTACATATTTCGAACTATCAAACGACATCCGTTTAGGTATAACTTTACGTATACGTAGTACTACATGCACACATTATAGTGTCCAAGCTCACCTCATTCCGACTTCTACAAGCGGTTCATAAATACGGTCAAAGTGGCTAACATACATAATATTTGAATTATAAAAAACTGCATCCTGGTGCGGTATTGCGCGTAGATTTCAAACAATCAAACGACATCCGTAAGGCTATAACTTTGTGTATACGTAGTACTACATGCACACATTATAGTTTCCAAAGCACACTTCATTCCGACTTCTACAAGTGTTTCATAAATAAGGTCAAAGTGGCTAACATACACAATATTTGAATTATAAAAAACTGCATCCTGGTGCGGTATTGCGCGCAGATTTCGAACAATCAAACGACATCTGTTTAGGCTATAACTTTGCGTATACGTAGTACTATACACATTGTAGTGTCCAAAGCTCACCTCATTCCGACTTCTACAAGTGTTTCATAAATAAGGTCAAAGTGGCTAACATACATAATATTTGAATTATAAAAAACTACATCTTGGTGTGGTATTGCGCGCAGATTTCAAACTATCAAACGACATCCGTTTAGGCTATAACTTTGCGTATACATAGTACTACATGCACACATTATAGTGTCCAAGCTGTGTTCGGGTAATGCGGTTCTTGTTGTCTGGCAGTACAGATAGTACAAAAAACATAGTAACATGCAAAATTGACGGCTGCATGTTTTTTTGACTTTTAATGTTTTAGAGAGCTGCGTTCGGGTAATGCGGTTCTTGTTGTCCGGTCTATATATAGCGGGCTGTTATGGACAGCTGCTCATATGGTTATTTTACACCAAAGGGTATTCTGTTCCTCACCGTTTCACTCTCCTCTTGTGTTGAAAGGCACCAATGTTTATTCCTTACGAATTAGACTTGCATTACATCCCATCATTTGATGATTGTGGTTTTAAATTTGAGTCAACAGAATATTCCACGATCCGTCCTCTTACCATTACGCCTTTTTTCGACTATAACTATTTTAAATTCCTAGTTGAATGTAGTTTAGATTGTGGTGATGAGAAGTTCGTACCTATGTCCATTGTCTTCCGAAAAATGGTTTTCTCACACCCGATGCCATTTTGGAGCCAAATGGAAATAGAAAACGATACATATGTACGTATTATGGTTGAAAACTTCATGACCAACAGACGACGCATGGGCAAGATTCAACTACTGTGGAATATGAATCAAAGGTTGACGGATAATTGTGTTAGACGTTGGATGACAATAATTTTTGTTTTTATGTTTGACTTTAACAATTACTCTTCTATGTAGCTCTCTGCTCCGTCAGGTTGTGCCTTAAGCAAGCACCCTAAAAATTATAATAAAATGTCATCATTCTGATCATCTTTTACAACATCAATTTATGGTTATATGACTTAATTAATTATGATAATGTTCTTATATTGATGTACGTTTTTTGTGGATTTATAGCGTTGACTAACAACACTGTACAGTTGAACATTAGTTGCACTCACTCCTACTTAGTAAAATAAAAACAGGTCAAACATTAACATTACCACACAAACAACGTAAACATAAACGTAACTTACCTTTTTATTTATGCTTGCTTAAGGCACGACCTGACATAGCAGGAGCTACACATTTTACTAACTTACAATACAGTACACAAACAATTAGTACCAGTTGCGGTCACAGTGGCGAGATCCTTAAAGCCATTTTTCCTGTGTATGTTTTATCGTATTTGTGGTGTCTCTACTATCATCCAAAGAACTGCTAGGGTATCCATCATATGATGGGAGTCTTCCGAACGGGATTGATTCGTATGATCCTTCGTTTCCTAAGGTATTGGATTCCACAGTGAGGTCTGTCAACGCATGTGTAGGCGATTCTACAACAAAGTCTGTAAGAGGATGTGTGCCCTTCGACAGCCTAGCGGACGAGTGAACAACAAAATTTGTAAGAGGATGTGTGCCCTCCGACAGCCTAGCGAACAAGTGAACAACAAAGTCTATAAGAAGATGTGTGCCCTCCAAATGAGCAAGCGAGTGAACTACAAAATCTGTAAGAGGGTCGGACATTAAATCTTTGAGCTGGTTGACTGTGGTGCGAGAATATTCAGCAGCAGTATGCCTCAGTTTGGTTTTATTGTAAGAGTTCCTTGAGGAAGGAACATTGGAAGTGGAGGATTGAATAGTGGCGCGCACTTGCTTCCCCTTGTCTAGGTTTCTTCCTTTGATTGAGGAATCCTGTTTGGATTCCATATTGCAGTGGGTTTGTAATGCTTTGGTTGTGATTTCACTGAGCGAATGAGTAGATAGTGTTTTGTAGATCGAGTTATGAGAAGAGTGAATTGGCCCTTGCATACTCCCTTATATAGTTGTTGTCCTAAACGATAGTACACGGCTAGTTGGCCCACTAGCCACCAATCACTCTCAGCCTTTCCTTTTTAAATGGAGTCTACATAACTCACTAGTTCAAATATTCAAGTGCAAAGAACTGTGTTTGCCTAATGCGGTTCTTTTTCCTATGAGGTGTCAGACTAGTACACATTTATGACAGACGTGACAGAGTGTAAGAACTATCTGACCTTGACATGCTTTTTAATGTTTCCATCAAAGAACTGTGTTTGGCTAATACGGTTCTTTTGCTATGTGGTCTGTCCGTCTAGCACTCATTTATGACAGACGTGACAAAGTGTAAGAAGAGTCTGATCTTGACAGGCTCTTTTTACTGTTTCTGCCAACGAACTATGTTTGCCTAATGCGGTTCTTTTACTATATGGTCTGTCTGTCTAGCCCACATTTATGACAGACGTGACAGAGTGTAAGAAGAGTCTAACCTTGACAGGCTCTTTTTACTGTTTCCATCAACGAACTGTATTTGACTAATGCGGTTCTTTTGCTATGTGGTCTGTCCATCTAGCACACTTTTATGACAGACGTGACAGAGTGTAAGAAGAGTCTGACCTTGACAGGTTTACTATTTTTGTCAAAGAACTGTGTTTGCCTAATGTGGTTCTTTTGCTATGTGGTGTGTCCGTCTGGTACACTACACATATACACAGACATGGCAGAGTGTAAGAAGTGTTTGACCATCTTTTGCTTGTGGTTTTTCTTTAAAGACGGAGGTCATTGTGTATTATTATGACACCAATGGTAATATGCCTTAATTAATTATGATAATGTTCTTATATTGATATGCCCTTTTTGTGGATTTATATTGTCGATTAACAACACTCTGCAGGTGAACATACTTGCATTTACTCCTCTTGCATTACTTAGTAAGTTACAAAAAAAAATCAGGTACCAATAATGGAGTCTACATAACGAAGAAAAAGATTCAAATCTTTGACCCACTTTATTACAATCAAACTACCGTACGAAACTGAATCGACAACTTTGGTTCATACATTTTAACTTACTACGCTCATAGTAATTGATGACACACCGTGCCATCATTAAGGTTGACTAGAAGTAAAACTACAACTTAACATCAGATGTTACAAGATAACAAAAGAGTTAAAATTCATCATCAGATGCACCGGGAGGTATAAGAGTAGGATTGTAGTATCGATGCCTTGGAATGTACCCGCTGCAGATATTTATAATAGTCAGGATCATCATCCTCTCCCATTGGACGGGATAGAAACTTCGAGTATGCCTCCCCGTCCCATTCGGGGTGTTCAGAAGGGTCATCAACGACCTTAGTTGGTGTGTCATTGATGATTGAAGTTGATGACTCCTTCTTTGATGAGGATGATGCTCTCTTAGTGTGTTTCGCTTTGATGTACGAACTGTGGCTTCAGTTTGGTACTTCTTTTGTTCGAAGTAGAGGATTGCTTAGCAACACCCTTGTTCTTACGATCATCCATGATCTCCTTTTCACTGTAATGCAGTATTAAGTTTACGTGATAGTTTGTGGAATGTAAACAAAATTCAGGTTATATTTATAGGCGGATGGCTACACCGTGCCGTCATTGTAGTAACAGGTCAGGTGAAAAAGAACCGCATTAGACAAACGCGGTTCCAGGAGACTGTAAAGTTGAAAACTTGTCACAGTCATATGTATTTGTACTTTCACGTCAGAACTTCTTACAGACAAATAAAAAGAACCGCATTAGACAAACGCGGTTCATGGAGATTGTAAAGTTGAAAACGTGTCACAGTCATATGTATTTGTACTCTTGCGCCAGAACTTCCTGCGGACAAAGAAAAAGAACCGCATTAGACAAACACGGTTCCTGGAGACTGTAAAGTTGAAAACGTGTCACAGTCATTGTAACACCCCTACTGCTAACACAATCATTACCGTCCAATCTCCTCGTGCTTTCGAGTCGTGCAGCGGATACATACTTACATACAGTGGGTGATACAACGCCGTTAGTCACCCACGTGACTAACAAGGCTACTACTTCTACATACAGCATCGGTCTGATGGACCGGAATATCCGAGTACTACACAAATGCAAGTCTTACTACAATTACGAATCAAATACTACAATTTCTGTTCCATACAATCCACAAGTTCAATACAGTACAATATCATTCACCGAGTTTACTAGGATCCTTATACAAGAATAATACCTCTTCCAAACTCATACATACTCACTAGGAGTCTACCCACCACCCATTCCTCACAAACTACTTGCTTTCTAAATACAGAGGTGTGCCACCGGTCTCTTACCTTGACCGTATCCGCTTCGGGTACCTGCACACTAAAAACGTTCCCCCTAGGGGGTCAGCTTTTGCTGCATATGATAACCGCATACCCCGCGTACTAGTGAGGGTACACCGACCACTTGGTCGAATACATGCAGTTCATTTTCATTCAAACATACATGCATACATGCTCTTAAATACAATACTATAATGTTTACACAAGGAATACACGTATACCCTCCAACACATACCAAGAAGTTATACAAGTCCAACCATACTTACTTACCTTCTTCCGGAATACCCATTCACGATACATGCACAATACATACTCATTATATACCCAATCCATACACAATACATATACAGTGCCCAATACTTTGTTAGCTTCATTTGTCCACTCGGGTTAATCGGGTGGAGATTACTCTTTTACTCATTCCACGGTACTTACGCATACATACTCATACTCATACATACTTACTGATCCATACTTGCTTACTTACTCTTACTCATGTTAAGCCGGTATGGCCTCTGGGCAGGGACTACACCGTCCCAACCTAGGCTTTACTTGGTTCACCAATCCAGGATGCTACCCATTTAAGGGGTTTGGGCCGTGGACCAGTCTAAGAACAAGGAATCGGATCCAACCTCTTGTGTCTCCTCATCCTCACGCGTGGCCGAAACTATATCGGACTTCTACTCATTCCAATTTACTCACTTTCAAGTTAGGAGTTAGGTAGTTAGGAATTAGTAGAAGTCATTTATTCAACCACATACACAAATGCATTATTCATATACACATCCGTACAGAATACAATACAATATACAAATACACTACGAGATACAATTACACTTCATCATCATTCATATGTTTCATGAATTATACAAACTATTGTTCAAGACAAATATCGAGAATAATGTAAACAAGCACAAGTAAGTGCAATATAGTCCGATTCATGCTTTTATCTTATTTAGGTGGTCAAATAATCACACAAATCAGGGTAACCAGATTAGGATACAGGGCATGAAGAAATCATACCTTTTCCGAAATCTACTTTACCGGGTGCCTCCTCGTTCCTTAGTCCTTACTTGTCCCTTGAGTCTTATTCTTGAACCAATGACTACATGCCAAATGGTTCAATTAATACTAAGCATTACAATACATACATAGTTACTACTCCCGTACTTACCCCGTTGTCCCGTTGTTTCGGTTTAACTTAATGTTCATATACTTACAACTTTCTTAATTATTTCTCAAACTTGTTTACACTTCTTAGGGCCTTTAAAGGTCACCAAACAAGGCCTTAACAACTTCTAAAACCATTACCCATCAATGCCCCATGGTTAGAACCCTAAAAATCACATTTTACAAGTTTTTATAAGTGGTCCGGGACTTGGTCCTGACCCAAGGTCCCGGACCATACACTAAAGCCACTCTCGACTGAATTTTGTTATTGGTCCGGGACTTGGTCCTGGACTAAGGTCCGGACCACCTGCTGGTGTGACTCTCGAATTAATTTTAGGTGCGGTCCGGGACTTGGTACATAACCTAGGTCCCGGACCCTGCTAAAAACTGCTACTAGGGTGATTTTTCAACCCCCAATCAACCCTTAATCCACCTCCAATCATTCCATAATCTTTCCACATGTTTTGTACATATTTAAACACACTTAAACACTCACTAAAACACCTTAAATCCATGGTCCAATACCTACTCAACTTCTTGCTCAAATTCTACAAATTTCCATTCACATTTTCATGCTTTGCACACTTATGCATTCCTACACTCCTCTTTGCATTTTGCACTTTGTTCTAATGCCATCTTACCATTCCAATTCATCCCCAAGCAACTACAATATCTATACCCAAGTCCAACACTCTTTTTACCAATTCTTACACACTAATTTTCCAAACTTCTCCAATGCATTTTTATACCCTTTGCTACAGATTTCATATCCTTTCCTTCTTATACTACAACCACTACTCCATGGTCATTAAACACCTCTATTATCCCCAATACATACCTTGGTTCTCCCATTCACCAAGTCATCCATAAATGTACATATTCCTACCAGAATTTTGCCATAGTTCACCTACAATTCTCACTTATCCACACATACCCATTATCACCAAAATCATTCCTATTCTAGCCACACCCATACAAGGGTCCTACCAGCAATCAATACATTACCAATACATCAATATTTCCATCAACAACAATACTAACACACATACACATTACATTTGGCTCCAAGGCCTACAATTCAAATACTTAGCCCACAAATACTTAAACTTCACAATCCTCAATACTAGTACAAGGTTTTGGGTTCTTTAAATATTTTTCCCATTTCCATTACTCCATTGCAATAGAATTTGACATTAGGAAGGAGCTCTTACCTTGAGCTTATATTCCTTCTTCCTTTATCATTTTTCCTTTCTTGCCTCAAAATCGGTTATATGGGGAATGGAGTTGCCAAACTCCATTCCCATCACCCAATACACACAAAACAAATGCAATTAAACTACTAACCCTTTTCAACCTTTAAAGCTTAATGTAAGTTTTAGGGTTTAGAATTTTTCATTACCTTGCAAGGGTGTAGGTAATGCTTGGAATAGCTCAAGAACAATATTTCTCACCTCCAAGAGTGCCAAAATCGGCTAGAGTACCAAGGAACCAAACAAGAGTTTAGTCTAAATTTCGTTTTGCCCATAAGGCTAGAAAAACAAAGGGGGTTCAAGAATATTTTTACCTCACAACGACAAGGAGAAGGAGGTGGTTCTAATGGTAGTCTTGAAGCTCCAAATGGGGCATACCCATGAAAACGAAAATGCTCCTTTCCGGATTTTGAAAAGAGGGAAGTGTTCTCCTTGAAGAGAGGACATAATGGTATACTTTTTATAATTTTTGGAGAAGGTTTGATGGAGTAACAAGAGGAGAGAGAAGAGGAAGTTTGTGTGTGTTTGCTCAAATCTCCATGGATGTCGCTTGGTAGAAGAAGAAGAAAGAAAAGAAAGAGAGTGAGGGAGGGCTTGTACGTGAGTGGAGAAATGAGAGGGTAGGAGAGAGAGTATGTGAGAGTAGTAAAAGTAGTTACTTTTTGATTTTTTATTTGTTTTGTCTTTTTACTCATAAGAAGGGAATTAAAGGGGTGTGAATGGGGCTCAAAATCGGACACACTCACACAGCCCATGTGGGTTTTAAATTTTTATTTACAATATTGGACACACTAGTTTGAGTTATTTGTGCTTTTACCCCACAACTTCCCGTTTTTGACAGTTTTTACTAATTTCTCGTTTTATTGATTTTATTGGTTCTAAAGCTTCACTAATATTTATTAATGATTATTTAGTTGACCAAAATTGTTACGAGTCTATTTGACCCGCTTAAAGTCACGTTTTCCCGGTTACCTCGAAAAACGTGCTTTTTTTCATTAGTGTTTTAATCCATTTTAAGGATCCGTTTCATCAGGATTTGTTCCCTAATATTTATTTAGACTTAATTAAGCCTTTAGAATCCATATAATACGCCAACCGAGGTCTCATACCTCCTATGGTTATTTAATGCTTATTTAGTGTTTTACGCTTTTTAAGCGTTTCTTTATTTCTTTTGGATTTATTTTTCTTTACCAATATTACGTAAGCATTATTAGGCTCTTAAATACATATTAGAATTATTTTAATCGCTACATTTAAGTTCGGGGTATTTCTATCTACCCCCTTAAGAACTTTGTCCTCAAAGTTGTTCGAGGTTATAGGTTTACAATGCTTACTCATTCTTACATGTCCAATACCAAAAGTCACACATTCTTCCTCCTTACAATTCCTAAATTCGTTACTCGAGGTTTCTCCTTTCCACATCCTACCAATGTATAATAATTACTCCAATCCATATTACTATCAACCATCGGCTCCACATTACCAGGTTTTCACATATATACAATGCAAAGCTATCCCCAAAGCAATGCAATACACATACAGTCCCGCTGGCACTCAGGTCAACTAGACACAGGACTCCTCTATGTCCCGCTGCCCTTGGAATAATACAATATGCTACACTACTATCTTCTCCGGTATAAGCTTCTAACAATCCTCATCCCCCAGTCTAATGGAGATTCTTTCACAACTACTAATTGGAAGTTTGCTAAAAACACACAACTCCAAATTCCAATTTAAATTCATTACTTCTATCCTATGTGAGATTCTTGTGACCACTTAAGGGGAGCTTCGAGAATCATTCGACCCTGATGTGATCAACATCAGTGTTGAACTATCTTTCCACCCTAATTTGTGTTCGGTTTCCCTTGATCTGATCAGGATCAAGTTCGACTTCCCACATCAGTTTCAAACAAGCAATTAATTCAATTATTTTCATGTTTTATCTTTTTACTCTTCTTAGTCATTCATACATCTCCAAGGGATGGAATTCAGTCCATCGATCATCCTCACTCTACTTCCCAAATACTTTACTCCAAGATTCAATACCTAAGTGTTCATTTCATCAACCTTCGTTACTTCCATCCATTACTCTCAATCATCACAATATTCTAGCTAAGAATTACAATACTTGTAGATTTCAGTCATCCTCAATTTTCTTCCAATGATTTACCTACGAATACACTACTCATGGGTTCCATTCATCTACTACTCTCAATCATTTTGTACTACTTCTTTAAAGGATACCATACTTGTGGAGCTTCATCCACTACTCATTACTTTTCTTTTGCTAATATCTTATATGGTGTTACAAGGTAGGTATATCCATCCTATGGTATTTGCATCTCTCGTGCCTAATTACCATAATTTCAATATTAATGAATACTAATGTTTATTTAACATAGTACCAATCATCCAATCAATTCTCATTTGTGCTATGCACATTATAGTTTATGTGTTTTATTCATAAAATTCACATTATGCGGTTTTCGCTCTACCCCCCTTAAAAGGGATTACACCCACGTAATCTACCATATGTTATTATTATTAAACATTGGTTTACTCAATTTGGGCAATCTGAAGCGTTTTAGCTTCTTTACGGTTCATTACATAATATACCCTTGTCAAAGGGTCTTAATCATTATAATGGTTTAGTCTTTGAACCAAGGATTCCTATATGAGTTTAGTCAACTCATAATTAGTTCGGTTCCAGCCTATTAGGCTTCAAGGCATTAATAGCCATTCTACTATACTTACAAGGTATATAGCTAGGGCCCACTAGCTTCTGCTGCGCGACCCTGATAACTCGGGTTACTTACCCTTCGTGTTATCCTTAACGTGCTATACATCACCTTTTATCCGTCTATTATAGGAATAAGGTTTACTAAAAATTGTGGTATTCTTTTACCGTGTTTGAACTATAATTAGTTTTAGATTGTAACCAGCTCTCTGGTAATCTACTGCACATGCTATTCGTGCTTCCATGATTATTCACTAAGTTCCTCCGACTTATTGTCGGGCGAGGTTAAGTCACTACTTAGTTGTAGTGCTTCCTCTGGTGTCAATAGTTTCTGAAACATACCAGTTCTTCTGGTTCAGTACAAGTGTTCTTTACTTGTATGACCTTGCATTTCTGTGCGTCGGTCCCAGTGACTTTGTTACGTCTCCTTTCACCTTTTATTCCAACGGAATTCACATCTTGTGATTGTTAGCTGCTTCACACTCTTTGTGCTTCTTTGGCCTCAGGCCGCACGGTCTGTTGCTAAGCTTCCTTAGCCGGCTTATGCCATGTTTGTTGGTGAAAAGAAGGGTTTACTACGGTTTACATTTCCCATATCCCTAGCCATCCCATTAGATCATTAGCTGCGCAAATGCAATACCAAAACACTCAGTCATACAGAGTGCAGAGGCGTAAACGCTTGGCAGTAAGTCACTTATGTGATAGGAAAGGATATTTCTGCCTGTCATCTCATACTTATACTCCGTGCCATTATCTAACTACTTCCTCATAGCGGTCGCTTGTTGCGCACCGTGTCCTTACTCCTTATACAATATCATTCTTACTGAATGTGTTACTGTGGTAGCTCGTCTTTACTCATTACCATTGTCGTTGGCACCATTTCCTTATGGTTTAACTACTAGGAGGTTCCTAGTTCATATGTATGATGATTGTCGTAGCATACCGCAATGGTATTATCTTCCCAATGTGGAGATGTCTTATTCAACTTAGGTTTTATGTGTAGGTTAGCTTACCTCACATTCTATCATCATTTGTGATACAATTTACCAAGTATCTTGGTTGATAATGGATGAAGTAATTTATCAGGTTACTAGCTCTCTTGAGCGTTGGTCATTCATGGTTTACAATGTGCATTCACATTGATTGTTTTGACAATTACTGTCTTTCCAGTGCTGAGCATTGGTTATAGGCTCTAGCTGTGCGGTTTTATTCTTGTATGTACATCACCGGGACATCCCAAGAGCTTCAAGGGTTTTCTGGTCCCGTTCTCTAATTGGAGGGTATTTCATCACTGATAAATGAAAGTTTTTGTTGAGGGGTTTGTCACCACTCATGAGTCTCGTGGCAAGGTTACTATGTTAGTACCTGCTTATGTACTGCATATGGAGTATACTTACTCCTTTAAGTTGTGATGGTTTGGAATGTCTTTTCCTTGTTTCATCGCCTCTTGGCAATGTCTATATTCGTAGGCTTAATTGTTGTAGTAGATGGAAGCCTTCCTATGGGTTCACATCTTCACCACATTGGTGGTCTCGGTTAACGAGGGGTATCTTTCCCCAAGTCTCTCGTAGTGTCCAAGTGTGGACTAGGCCACTGTTGGCATTATCACGATTCTTATGCCCCTGTGCTACCATTGCTACAGAAGGCATGAAGGTGGTTAAAAGCTTGTCGACTGTATACTAGACTGATGCTCTAGTGACAGTGAGTGACACTGGGTTGGCCATTACTCCAAGCCACTCGAATGTTGGGTTTGAGTTGATGGTCTAGTTGTTGATTTCTTGTCGTACGAGACAATATCTCTTGCAAGTCTTGCTATTAAATGGTGTAGGTTTTGCAACCGTTTAAGTTTACATGACGTAGTTAGTTTATGGCTTCTGAGCCTTATTGTTGCAAGCTATGCTCTTTGCAAGCCGCTTATGCATGTTTCCACTCCTTATATACTTCATAAGTTGGAGGTATTACTGGGCTCCATGGCAAGTCGTGCCATCACGCTTCCGTTCATAAGAGGTCCTTTTGGCAATCAGGTGCTAACTAGTGCCTTTTTGTAGTTTAGGGTATTTCCTGTTAAATGAAATCCCTTCGGTGTCCTAACCGAGTGTTCATTCCAGCTCCTGAGCTCTTATCATGATGCTTTATTCATCTATTGTTAACTCAGACACCCTTCAAGGATTGCTCCTGGGTGTTGTTGGGTTATGCTGTTTCATCCGGCTAATGTTTGTGATGTGTTACTACCATACCGCCTTGTGGTATTGTATTTGAGTATCTCTTTTTGGGTTAGAACGTCTCTCGTTCTTGGGTAGACTGTGTATACTTGCTCCTAGTGCTTAAGACTAGGTTAATATCCTCTTCAATGATGGACTTTACTTCGTGGTAATCTTGTGATTGCTCTTGGGAATTCCGTCCCGTTTGTTGAGCATTGTTGTGATTATTTTAGGCATTTGTCTTGCTGAGTTCAGGCTGGGTATACTTTCCAGCTGTCATGTACTTGCTTGATGTCTTTGAGACATATCCAATGTCTATACTCATTACTCTGCGCCTTTTGCGCTTCCTAATTCTCATTCCTCATCTTCAGATGGGTTCTCTAAATTCCTTTATGCTAATTACTTAGCTGAGTTTCCTTCTTCTTGATCGTCTGGGATTTCCAGCTGTTTTGTTTGAACTTACTCATGGTCCGTAGAACGGAGGTGACTACTTCCCGTGTGTCGTACACTACATGTATACATAAGTGGGGTACCTTATTGGTACGTTACCACTTACCCGACTACTTGTCAGGCCCGCAAGCTCCTTCAGAGTGCGGTTGTCCCACATCCCATATTTGGGTACACTCGTAGTGTTCGTCACACGCCTAATTGAAGTATTCTATTGTCAACTCCTCTTGTATCATTTATGATACTCACCGTAATTTTGTTGGTTGGGTTTTAAAATCCAAGGTTTAAAAGAAAAGTTTGTGGTTTTGAAAGAAAAGTTTGGTTTTAAATCTTGGTACGGTGTTAAAAGAAGTCTTCATGGCATAGCCATGTTCAAAATCTTGTCCAAGCCCAGCTTCCCGCTGACTGGTGTGTTCTAAATGCAGTGGTCAGGCCGTCAGGCCTTTCCATGGTTTCATTCCTCCAGTTTAAGGATGTTTATTCCTGTAGTCGCTTCATCGCTGTCGCGGTACATTACTATGTACCTGTGGTATGTTAAAAGTCCTCCTGAATGCTCCCGTTATTACTGCACTTGCCGTGGCAAGTGCGTGGTACTGGTGGTTTTTGGGTAAACCGATACCGGTCACGGTATGGTTTTCACTGGTTCTCGATAGTCTTGTTGACTCCTCCTTTGATCTTGTTGATCATTTACTTGGGTTAATTACTCTTCCGAGTAACTTCTTAGTAAGTTTGACATGGCTGTCATTGATCAGGGTACTTCTCCAATCCTTGGAGATTCCCCTTTTGATTTGGTTATGTTGTTCCATGTTGCTCGTTCCCACACGTTTGTTGTGGTTACTGAGCCTGAGTTGGTTTAGGCACTACGGTTGTAGTTGCATCAGATTATATCTTGTGAATGTTCTTGTAGCTGTCTGAGCTATGTTGGCCAGGTTTGTAGCCTTTTTGGCATTGTAGTTTTGGAGTCAATCACTCCCGACTATGTCCTTAGCCAGCTAGCATACCGTTGGGTGGTGTTGCTTGGCTATTACTGTTGTCCCGCAGACTTGTGTCTCGGGTCCCATTACTGCTCCTTTTCCATTTCGTTGTACGTTTAGCGCTTCTTTTCCTGCTGCTGGTTGTTTAGCTAGGTTCTGCGACTGCTAAGCATGTCGCCCCATGCTGTTGTAAGTTGCAGCCTCCTTGTGGTTGGAGTGCTTATTCCCCCGCTATTAAGTGCGGGTATTGTTGTTCAACCGGGATCCATCTCCGGGTCTTCCATTTCTTGGTATCTACTATATGTCAGGTTCTTTTCCTCTCGTAGGAATATCTCATTACTGCCAGATCGGGTTTTCCCGAGTATGAGAGGACTTTCCTTCTCTCTGGCATTCCTTCCTAAGTTATACAGTGGGGTTTGCGGTGGGCGGGACTGGTATTGTAGGTATCTGGTACTCACCGGGAGTTCCTAACTAGCATCTCTCTAATGCTATCACTCAGCCCATAGCCCTAAGCTTCTAATTCCTAACTCGGTATTTCCTAAACTCGGTATTTCCAGTCATCAGAGCGATACTTCACTCTGATACCACTTTTTGTAACACCCCTACTGCTAATACAATCATTACCGTCCAATCTCCTCGTGCTTTCCGAGTCGTGCAGCGGATACATACTTACATACAGTGGGTGATACAACGCCGTTAGTCACCCACGTGACTAACAAGGCTACTACTTCTACATACAGCATTGGTCTGATGGACCGGAATATCCGAGTACTACACAAATGCAAGTCTTACTACAATTACAAATCAAATACTACAATTTCCGTTCCATACAATCCACAAGTTCAATACAGTACAATATCATTCACCGAGTTTACTAGGATCCTTATACAAGAATAATACCTCTTCTAAACTCATACATACTCACTAGGAGTTTACCCACCACCCATTCCTCACAAACTACTTGCTTTCTAAATACAGAGGTGTGCCACCGGTCTTACCTTGACCGTATCCGCTTCGGGTACCTGCACACTAAAAACGTTCCCCCTAGGGGGTCAGCTTTTGCTGCATATGATAACCGCATACCCCGCGTACTAGTGAGGGTACACCGACCACTTGGTCGAATACATGCAGTTCATTTTCATTCAAACATACATGCATACATGCTCTTAAATACAATACTATAATGTTTACACAAGGAATACACGTATACCCTCCAACACATACCAAGAAGTTATACAAGTCCAACCATACTTACTTACCTTCTTCCGGAATACCCATTCACGATACATGCACAATACATACTCATTATATAACCCAATCCATACACAATACATATACAGTGCCCAATACTTTGTTAGCTTCATTTGTCCACCCGGGTTAATCGGGTGGAGATTACTCTTTTACTCATTCCACGGTACTTACGCATACATACTCATACTCATACATACTTACTGATCCATACTTGCTTACTTACTCTTACTCATGTTAAGCCGGTATGGCCTCTGGGCAGGGACTACACCGTCCCACCACCAGGCTTTACTTGGTTCACCAATCCAGGATGCTACCCATTTAAGGGGTTTGGGCCGTGGACCAGTCTAAGAACCAGGAATCGGATCCAACCTCTTGTGTCTCCTCATCCTCACGCGTGGCCGAAACTATATCGGACTTCTACTCATTCCAATTTACTCACTTTCAAGTTAGGAGTTAGGTAGTTAGGAATTAGTAGAAGTCATTTATTCAACCACATACACAAATGCATTATTCATATACACATCCGTACAGAATACAATAAATATACAAATACACTACGAGATACAATTACACTTCATCATCATTCATATGTTTCATGAATTATACAAACTATTGTTCAAGACAAATATCGAGAATAATGTAAACAAGCACAAGTAAGTGCAATATAGTCCGATTCATGCTTTTATCTTCTTTAGGTGGTCAAATAAGCACACAAATCGGGGTAACCAGATTAGGATACAGGGCATGACGAAATCATACCTTTTTCCGAAATCTACTTTACCGGGTGCCTCCTCGTCCTTAGTCCTTACTTGTCCCTTGAGTCTTATTCTTGAACCAATGACTACATGCCAAATGGTTCAATTAATACTAAGCATTACAATACATACATAGTTACTACTCCCGTACTTACCCCGTTGTCCCGTTGTTTCGGTTTAACTTAATGTTCATATACTTACAACTTTCTTAATTATTTCTCAAACTTGTTTACACTTCTTAGGGCCTTTAAAGGTCACCAAACAAGGCTTAAACAACTTCTAAAACCATTACCATCAATGCCCCATGGTTAGAACCCTAAAAATCACATTTTACAAGTTTTTATAAGTGGTTCGGGACTTGGTCCTGACCCAAGGTCCCGGACCATACACTGAAGCCACTCTCGACTGAATTTTGTTATTAGTCCGGGACTTGGTCCTGGACTAAGGTCCCGGACCACCTGCTGGTGTGACTCTCGAATTAATTTTAGGTGCGGTCCGGGACTTGGTACATAACCTAGGTCCCGGACCCTGCTAAAAACTGCTACTGGGGTGATTTTTCAACCCCCAATCAACCCTTAATCCACCTCCAATCATTCCATAATCTTTCCACATGTTTTGTACATACTTAAACACACTTAAACACTCACTAAAACACCTTAAATCCATGGTCCAATACCTACTCAACTTCTTGCTCAAATTCTACAAATTTCCATTCACTTTTCATGCTTTGCACACTTATGCATTCCTACACTCCTCTTTGCATTTTGCACTTTGTTCTAATGCCATCTTACCATTCCAATTCATTCCCAAGCAACTACAATATCTATACCCAAGTCCAACACTATTTTTACCAATTCTTACACACTAATTTTCCTAACTTCTCCAATGCATTTTTATACCCTTTGCTACAGATTTCATATCCTTTCCTTCTTATACTACAAACCACTACTCCATGGTCATTAAACACCTCTATTATCCCCAATACATACCTTGGTTCTCCCATTCACCAAGTCATTCATAAATGTACATATTCCTACCAGAATTTGTCATAGTTCACCTACAATTCTCACTTATCCACACATACCCATTATCACCAAAATCATTCATATTCTAGCCACACCCATACAAGGGTCCTACCAGCAATCAATACATTACCAATACATCAATATTTCCATCAACAACAATACTAACACACATACACATTACATTTTGCTCCAAGGCCTACAATTCAAATACTTAGCCCACAAATACTTAAACTTCACAATCCTCAATACTGTACAAGGTTTGGGTTCTTTAAATATTTTCCCATTTCCATTACTCCATTGCAATAGAATTTGACATTAGGAAGGAGCTCTTACCCTTGAGCTTTTATATTCCTTCTTCCTTTATTCATTTTTCCTTTCTTGCCTCAAAATCGGTTATGTGGGGAATGGAGTTGCCAAACTCCATTCCCATCACCCAATACAACAAAAAACAAATGAATTATTAAACTACTAACCCTTTTCAACCTTTAAAGCTTAATGTAAGTTTTAGGGTTTAGAATTTTCATTACCTTGGCAGGGTGTAGGTAATGCTTGGAATAGCTCAAGAACAATATTTCTCACCCTCCAAGAGTGCCAAAATCGGCTAGAGTACCAAGGAACCAAACAAGAGTTTAGTCTAAATTTCGTTTTGCCCATAAGGCTAGAAAACAAAGGGGGTTCAAGAATATTTTTTACCTCACAACGACAAGGAGAAGGAGGTGGTTCTAATGGTAGTCTTGAAGCTCCAAATGGGGCATACCCATGAAAAGAAAATGCTCCTTTTCGGATTTGAAAAGAAGTGGGAAGTGTTCTCCTTGAAGAGAGGAACACAATGGTATAACTTTTATAATTTTTGGAGAAGGTTTGATGGAGTAACAAGAGGAGAGAAGAGGAAGTTTGTGTGTGTTTGCTCAAATCTCCATGGATGTCGCTTGGGAAGAAGAAGAAAGAAAGAAAGAGAGTGAGGGAGGGCTTGTACGTGAGTGGAGAAAGAAATGAGAGGGTAGGAGAGAGAGTATGTGAGGTAGTAAAAGTAGTTACTTTTTGATTTTTTATTTGTTTTGTTTTTTTGCTCATAAGAAGGGAATTAAAGGGGTGTGAATGGGGCTCAAAATCGGACACACTCACACAGCCCATGTGGGTTTTAAATTTTTATTTACAATATTGGACACACTAGTTTGAGTTATTTGTGCTTTTACCCCACAACTTCCCGTTTTTGACAGTTTTTACTAATTTCTCGTTTTATTGATTTTATTGGTTCTAAAGCTTCACTAATATTAATGATTATTTAGTTGACCAAAATTGTTACGAGTCTATTTGACCGCTTAAAGTCACGTTTTCCCGGTTACCTCGAAAAACGTGCTTTAATGTTCATTAGTGTTTTAATCCATTTTAAGGATCCGTTTTCATCAGGATTTGTTCCCTAATATTTATTTAGACTTAATTAAGCCTTTAGAATCCATATAATACGCCAACCGAGGTCTCATACCTCCTATGGTTATTACATTCCTTATTTAGTGTTTTACGCTTTTTAAGTGTTTCTTTATTTCTTTTGGATTTATTTTTCTTTACCAATATTACGTAAGCATTATTAGGCTCTTAAATACATATTAGAATTATTTTAATCGCTACATTTTAAGTTCGGGGTATTTCTATCTACCCCCCTTAAGAACTTTGTCCTCAAAGTTGTTCGAGGTTATAGGTTTACAATGCTTACTCATTCTTACATGTCCAATACCAAAAGTCACACATTCTTCCTCCTTACAATTCCTAAATTCGTTACTCGAGGTTTCTCCTTTCCACATCCTACCAATGTATAATAATTACTCCAATCCATATTAATATCAACCATCGGCTCCACATTACCAGGTTTTCACATATATACAATGCAAAGCTATCCCCAAAGCAATGCAATACACATACAGTCCCGCTGGCACTCAGGTCAACTAGACACAGGACTCCTCTATGTCCCGCTGCCCTTGGAATAATACAATATGCTACACTACTATCTTCTCCGGTATAAGCTTCTAACAATCCTCATCCCCCAGTCTAATGGAGATTCTTTCACAACTACTAATTGGAAGTTTGCTAAAACACACAACTCCAAATTCCAATTTAAATTCATTACTTCTATCCTATGTGTGATTCTTGTGACCACTTAAGGGGAGCTTCGAGAATCATTCGACCCTGATGTGATCAACATCAGTGTTGAACTATCTTTCCACCCTAATTTGTGTTCGGTTCCCTTGATCTGATCAGGATCAAGTTCGACTTCCCACATCAGTTTCAAACAAGCATTAATTCAATTATTTTCATGTTTTATCTTTTTACTCTTCTTAGTCATTCATACATCTCCAAGGGATGGAATTCAGTCCATCGATCATCCTCACTCTACTTCCCAAATACTTTACTCCAAGATTCAATACCTAAGTGTTCATTTCATCAACCTTCGTTACTTCCATCCATTACTCTCAATCATCACAATATTCTAGCTAAGAATTACAATACTTGTAGATTTCAGTCATCCTCAATTTTCTTCCAATGATTTACCTACGAATACACTACTCATGGGTTCCATTCATCTACTACTCTCAATCATTTTGTACTACTTCTTTAAAGGATACCATACTTGTGGAGCTTCATCCACTACTCATTACTTTCTTTTGCTAATATCTTATATGGTGTTACAAGGTAGGTATATCCATCCTATGGTATTTGCATCTCTCGTGCCTAATTACCATAATTTCAATATTAATGAATACTAATGTTTTTTTAACATAGTACCAATCATCCAATCAATTCTCATTTGTGCTATGCACATTATAGTTTATGTGTTTTATTCATAAAATTCACATTATGTGGTTTTCGCTCTACCCCCCTTAAAAGGGATTACACCCACGTAATCTACCATATGTTATTATTATTAAACATTGGTTTACTCAATTTGGGCAATCTGAAGCGTTTTAGCTTCTTTACGGTTCATTACATAATATACCCTTGTCAAAGGGTCTTAATCATTATAATGGTTTAGTCTTTGAACCAAGGATTCCTATATGAGTTTAGTCAACTCATAATTAGTTCGGTTCCAGCCTATTAGGCTTCAAGGCATTAATAGCCATTCTACTATACTTACAAGGTATATAGCTAGGGCCCACTAGCTTCTGCTGCGCGACCCTGATAACTCGGGTTACTTACCCTTCGTGTTATCCTTAACGTGCTATACATCACCTTTTATCCGTCTATTATAGGAATAAGGTTTACTAAACAATTGTGGTATTCTTTTACCGTGTTTGAACTATAATTAGTTTTAGATTGTAACCAGCTCTCTGGTAATCTACTGCACATGCTATTCGTGCTTCCATGATTATTCACTAAGTTCCTCCGACTTATTGTCGGGCGAGGTTAAGTCACTACTTAGTTGTAGTGCTTCCTCTGGTGTCAATAGTTTCTGAAACATACCAGTTCTTCTGGTTCAGTACAAGTGTTCTTTACTTGTATGACCTTGCATTTCTGTGCGTCGGTCCCAGTGACTTTGTTACGTCTCCTTTCACCTTTTATTCCAACGGAATTCACATCTTGTGATTGTTAGCTGCTTCACACTCTTTGTGCTTCTTTGGCCTCAGGCCGCACGGTCTGTTGTTAAGCTTCCTTAGCCGGCTTATGCCATGTTTGTTGGTGAAAAGAAGGGTTTACTACGGTTTACATTTCCCATATCCCTAGCCATCCCATTAGATCATTAGCTGCGCAAATGCAATACCAAAACACTCAGTCATACAGAGTGCAGAGGCGTAAACGCTTGGCAGTAAGTCACTTATGTGATAGGAAAGGATATTTCTGCCTGTCATCTCATACTTATACTCCGTGCCATTATCTAACTACTTCCTCATAGCGGTCGCTTGTTGCGCACCGTGTCCTTACTCCTTATACAATATCATTCTTACTGAATGTGTTACTGTGGTAGCTCGTCTTTACTCATTACCATTGTCGTTGGCACCATTTCCTTATGGTTTAATACACTAGGAGGTTCCTAATTCATATGTATGATGATTGTCGTAGCATACCGCAATGGTATTATCTTCCCAATGTGGAGATGTCTTATTCAACTTAGTTTTATGTGTAGGTTAGCTTACCTCACATTCTATCATCATTTGTGATACAATTTACCAAGTATCTTGGTTGATAATGGATGAAGTAATTTATCAGGTTACTAGCTCTCTTGAGCGTTGGTCATTCATGGTTTTCAATGTGCATTCACATTGATTGTTTTGACAATTACTGTCTTTCCAGTGCTGAGCATTGGTTATAGGCTCTAGCTGTGCGGTTTTATTCTTGTATGTACATCACCGGGACATCCCAAGAGCTTCAAGGTTTTCTGGTCCCGTTCTCTAATTGGAGGGTATTTCATCACTGATAAATGAAAGTTTTTGTTGAGGGGTTTGTCACCACTCATGAGTCTCGTGGCAGGGTTACTATGTTAGTACCTGCTTATGTACTGCATATGGAGTATACTTACTCCTTTAAGTTGTGATGGTTTGGAATGTCTTTTCCTTGTTTCATCGCCTCTTGGCAATGTCTATATTCGTAGGCTTAATTGTTGTAGTAGATGGAAGCCTTCCTATGGGTTCACATCTTCACCACATTGGTGGTCTCCGGTTAACGAGGGGTATCTTTCCCCAAGTCTCTCGTAGTGTCCAAGTGTGGACTAGGCCATTGTTGGCATTATCACGATTCTTATGCCCTTGTGCTACCATTGCTACAGAAGGCATGAAGGTGGTTAAAAGCTTGTCGACTGTATACTAGACTGATGCTCTAGTGACAGTGACACTGGGTTGGCCATTACTCCAAGCCACTCGAATGTTGGGTTTGAGTTGATGGTCTAGTTGTTGATTTCTTGTCGTACGAGACAATATCTCTTGCAAGTCTTGCTATTAAATGGTGTAGGTTTTGCAACCGTTTAAGTTTACATGACGTAGTTAGTTTATGGCTTCTGAGCCTTATTGTTGCAAGCTATGCTCTTTGCAAGCCGCTTATGCATGTTTCCACTCCTTATATACTTCATAAGTTGGAGGTATTACTGGGCTCCATGGCAAGTCGTGCCATCACGCTTCCGTTCATAAGAGGTCCTTTTGGCAATCTGGTGCTAACTAGTGCCTTTTTGTAGTTTAGGGTATTTCCTGTTAAATGAAATCCCTTCGGTGTCCTAACCGAGTGTTCATTCCAGCTCCTGAGCTCTTATCATGATGCTTTATTCATCTATTGTTAACTCAGACACCCTTCAAGGATTGCTCCTGGGTGTTGTTGGGTTATGCTGTTTCATCCGGCTAATGTTTGTGATGTGTTACTACCATACCGCCTTGTGGTATTGTATTTGAGTATCTCTTTTTGGGTTAGAACGTCTCTCGTTCTTGGGTAGACTGTGTATACTTGCTCCTAGTGCTTAAGACTAGGTTTAATATCCTCTTCAATGATGGACTTTACTTCGTGGTAATCTTGTGATTGCTCTTGGGAATTCTGTCCCGTTTGTTGAGCATTGTTGTGATTATTTTAGGCATTTGTCTTGCTGAGTTCAGGCTGGGTATACTTTCCAGCTGTCATGTACTTGCTTGATGTCTTTGAGACATATCCAATGTCTATACTCATTACTCTGCGCCTTTTGCGCTTCCTAATTCTCATTCCTCATCTTCAGATGGGTTCTCTAAATTCCTTTATGCTAATTACTTAGCTGAGTTTCCTTCTTCTTGATCGTCTGGGATTTCCAGCTGTTTTGTTTGAACTTACTCATGGTCCGTAGAACGGAGGTGACTACTTCCCGTGTGTCGTACACTACATGTATACATAAGTGGGGTACCTTATTGGTACGTTACCACTTACCCGACTACTTGTCAGGCCCGCAAGCTCCTTCAGAGTGCGGTTGTCCCGCATCCCATATTTGGGTACACTCGTAGTGTTCGTCACACGCCTAATTGAAGTATTCTATTGTCAACTCCTCTTGTATCATTTTATGATACTCACCGTAATTTGTTGGTTGGGTTTTAAAATCCAAGGTTTAAAAGAAAAGTTTGTGGTTTTGAAAGAAAAGTTTGGTTTTAAAATCTTGGTACGGTGTTAAAAGAAGTTCTTCATGGCATAGCCATGTTCAAAATCTTGTCCAAGCCCAGCTTCCCGCTGACTGGTGTGTTCTAAATGCAGTGGTCAGGCCGTCAGGCCTTTCCATGGTTTCATTCCTCCAGTTTAAGGATGTTTATTCCTGTAGTCGCTTCATCGCTGTCGCGGTACATTACTATGTACCTGTGGTATGTTAAAAGTCCTCCTGAATGCTCCCGTTATTACTGCACTTGCCGTGGCAAGTGCGTGGTACTGGTGGTTTTTGGGTAAACCGATACCGGTCACGGTATGGTTTTCACTGGTTCTCGATAGTCTTGTTGACTCCTCCTTTGATCTTGTTGATCATTTACTTGGGTTAATTACTCTTCCGAGTAACTTCTTAGTAAGTTTGACATGGCTGTCATTGATCAGGGTACTTCTCCAATCCTTGGAGATTCCCCTTTTGATTTGGTTATGTTGTTCCATGTTGCTCGTTCCCACACGTTGTTGTGGTTACTGAGCCTGAGTTGGTTTAGGCACTACGGTTGTAGTTGCATCAGATTATATCTTGTGAATGTTCTTGTAGCTGTCTGAGCTATGTTGGCCAGGTTTGTAGCCTTTTTGGCATTGTAGTTTTGGAGTCAATCACTCCCGACTATGTCCTTAGCCAGCTAGCATACCGTTGGTGGTGTTGCTTGGCTATTACTGTTGTCCCGCAGACTTGTGTCTCGGGTCCCATTACTGCTCCTTTTCCATTTCGTTGTACGTTTAGCGCTTCTTTTCCTGCTGCTGGTTGTTTAGCTAGGTTCTGCGACTGCTAAGCATGTCGCCCCATGCTGTTGTAAGTTGCAGCCTCCTTGTGGTTGGAGTGCTTATTCCCCCGCTATTAAGTGCGGGTATTGTTGTTCAACCGGGATCCATCTCCGGGTCTTCCATTTTTGGTATCTACTATATGTCAGGTTCTTTTCCTCTCGTAGGAATATCTCATTACTGCCAGATCGGGTTTTCCCGAGTATGAGAGGACTTTCCTTCTCTCTGGCATTCCTTCCTAAGTTATACAGTGGGGTTTGCGGTGGGCGGGACTGGTATTGTAGGTATCTGGTACTCACCGGGAGTTCCTAACTAGCATCTCTCTAATGCTATCACTCAGCCCATAGCCCTAAGCTTCTAATTCCTAACTCGGTATTTCCTAAACTCGGTATTTCCAGTCATCAGAGCGATACTTCACTCTGATACCACTTTTTGTAACACCCCTACTGCTAATACAATCATTACCGTCCAATCTCCTCGTGCTTTCCGAGTCGTGCAGCGGATACATACTTACATACAGTGGGTGATACAACGCCGTTAGTCACCCACGTGACTAACAAGGCTACTACTTCTACATACAGCATTGGTCTGATGGACCGGAATATCCGAGTACTACACAAATGCAAGTCTTACTACAATTACAAATCAAATACTACAATTTCCGTTCCATACAATCCACAAGTTCAATACAGTACAATATCATTCACCGAGTTTACTAGGATCCTTATACAAGAATAATACCTCTTCTAAACTCATACATACTCACTAGGAGTCTACCCACCACCCATTCCTCACAAACTACTTGCTTTCTAAATACAGAGGTGTGCCACCGGTCTCTTACCTTGACCGTATCCGCTTCGGGTACCTGCACACTAAAAACGTTCCCCCTAGGGGGTCAGCTTTTGCTGCATATGATAACCGCATACCCCGCGTACTAGTGAGGGTACACCGACCACTTGGTCGAATACATGCAGTTCATTTTCATTCAAACATACATGCATACATGCTCTTAAATACAATACTATAATGTTTACACAAGGAATACACGTATACCCTCCAACACATACCAAGAAGTTATACAAGTCCAACCATACTTACTTACCTTCTTCCGGAATACCCATTCACGATACATGCACAATACATACTCATTATACCCAATCCATACACAATACATATACAGTGCCCAATACTTTGTTAGCTTCATTTGTCCACCCGGGTTAATCGGGTGGAGATTACTCTTTTACTCATTCCACGGTACTTACGCATACATACTCATACTCATACATACTTACTGATCCATACTTGCTTACTTACTCTTACTCATGTTAAGCCGGTATGGCCTCTGGGCAGGGACTACACCGTCCCACCACCAGGCTTTACTTGGTTCACCAATCCAGGATGCTACCCATTTAAGGGGTTTGGGCCGTGGACCAGTCTAAGAACCAGGAATCGGATCCAACCTCTTGTGTCTCCTCATCCTCACGCGTGGCCGAAACTATATCGGACTTCTACTCATTCCAATTTACTCACTTTCAAGTTAGGAGTTAGGTAGTTAGGAATTAGTAGAAGTCATTTATTCAACCACATACACAAATGCATTATTCATATACACATCCGTACAGAATACAATAAAATATACAAATACACTACGAGATACAATTACACTTCATCATCATTCATATGTTTCATGAATTATACAAACTATTGTTCAAGACAAATATCGAGAATAATGTAAACAAGCACAAGTAAGTGCAATATAGTCCGATTCATGCTTTTATCTTCTTTAGGTGGTCAAATAAGCACACAAATCGGGGTAACCAGATTAGGATACAGGGCATGACGAAATCATACCTTTTTCCGAAATCTACTTTACCGGGTGCCTCCTCGTTCCTTAGTCCTTACTTTCCCTTGAGTCTTATTCTTGAACCAATGACTACATGCCAAATGGTTCAATTAATACTAAGCATTACAATACATACATAGTTACTACTCCCGTACTTACCCCGTTGTCCCGTTGTTCGGTTTAACTTAATGTTCATTACTTACAATCTTAATTATTTCTCAAACTTGTTTACACTTCTTAGGGCCTTTAAAGGTCACCAAACAAGGCCTTAACAACTTCTAAAACCATTACCCATCAATGCCCCATGGTTAGAACCCTAAAAATCACATTTTACAAGTTTTTATAAGTGGTCTGGGACTTGGTCCTGACCCAAGGTCCCGGACCATACACTGAAGCCACTCTCGACTGAATTTTGTTATTAGTCCGGGATTGGCCTGGACTAAGGTCCGGACCACCTGCTGGTGTGACTCTCGAATTAATTTTAGGTGCGGTCCGGGACTTGGTCAGGTAACCTCAGGCCTGTCACTCCGATTAATTCTATCAGAGGGGTCCAATCATTCTATCAATCCTATTCCAACACCTCTACATCATTAAAATGTAATAGGCCAATACCACTCTATCCATCAAACTTATCTAATACAAATCCATTCATTTCCTGTTTGTACACACACTATACACATCCATCTTAACACACTTAAAACACTTAAATTGGTCCAATCTACTAACTTCTTGCTCAAATTCTACAAATTTCCATTCACATTTTCATGCTTTGCACACTTATGCATTCCTACACTCCTCATTTTGCACTTTGTTCTAATGCCATCTTACCATTCTCATTCCCAGCAACTACAATATCTATACCCAAGTCCAACACTATTTACCAATTCTTACACACTAATTTTCCTAACTTCTCCAATGCATTTTTATACCCTTTGCTACAGATTTCATATCCTTTCCTTCTTATACTACAACCACTACTCCATGGTCATTAAACACCTCTATTATCCCCAATACATACCTTGGTTCTCCCATTCACCAAGTCATTCATAAATGTACATATTCCTACCAGAATTTTGTCATAGTTCACCTACAATTCTCACTTATCCACACATACCCATTATCACCAAAATCATTCCTATTCTAGCCAACCCATACAAGGGTCCTACCAGCAATCAATACATTACCAATACATCAATATTTCATCAACAACAATACTAACACACATACACATTACATTTTGCTCCAAGGCCTACAATTCAAATACTTAGCCCACAAATACTTAAACTTCACAATCCTCAATACTAGTACAAGGTTTTGGGTTCTTAAATATTTTTCCCATTCCCATTACTCCATTGCAATAGAATTTGACATTAGGAAGGAGCTCTTACCTTGAGCTTATATTCCTTCTTCCTTTCTCATTTTCCTCCTTCTTCCTTTCTTGCCTCAAAATCGGTTATGTGGGGAATGGAGTTGCCAAACTCCATTCCCATCACCCAATACACACAAAACAAATGCAATTAAACTACTAACCCTTTTCAACCTTTAAAGCTTAATGTAAGTTTTAGGGTTTAGAATTTTCATTACCTTGCAAGGGTGTAGGTAATGCTTGGAATAGCTCAAGAACAATATTTCTCACCCTCCAAGAGTGCCAAAATCGGCTAGAGTACCAAGGAACCAAACAAGAGTTTAGTCTAAATTTCGTTTTGCCCATAAGGCTAGAAAAACAAAGGGGTTTCAAGAATATTTTTACCTCACAACGACATGGAGAAGGAGGTGGTTCTAATGGTAGTCTTGAAGCTCCAAATGGGGCATACCCATGAAAACAAAAATGCTCCTTTCCGGATTTTGAAAAGAGGGAAGTGTTCTCCTTGAAGAGAGGGACACAATGGTATACTTTTTATAATTTTTGGAGAAGGTTTGATGGAGTAACAAGAGGAGAGAAGAGGAAGTTTGTGTGTGTTTGCTCAAATCTCCATGGATGTTGCTTGGGAAGAAGAAGAAAGAAAAGAAAGAGAGTGAGGGAGGGCTTGTACGTGAGTGGAGAAATGAGAGGGTAGGAGAGAGAGTATGTGAGGTAGTAAAAGTAGTTACTTTTTGATTTTATTTGTTTTGTTTTTTTGCTCATAAGAAGGAATTAAAGGGGTGTGAATGGGGCTCAAAATCGGACACACTCACACAGCCCATGTGGGTTTTAAATTTTTATTTACAATATTGGACACACTAGTTTGAGTTATTTGTGCTTTTACCCCACAACTTCCCGTTTTTGACAGTTTTTACTAATTTCTCGTTTTATTGATTTTATTGGTTCTAAAGCTTCACTAATATTTATTAATGATTATTTAGTTGACCAAAATTGTTACGAGTCTATTTGACCCGCTTAAAGTCACATTTTCCCGGTTACCTCGAAAAACGCGCTTTAATGTTCATTAGTGTTTTTAATCCATTTTAAGGATCCGTTTTCTTCAGGATTTGTTCCCTAATATTTATTTAGACTTAATTAAGCCTTTAGAATCCATATAATACGCCAACCGAGGTCTCATACCTCCTATGGTTATTTAACGCCTATTTAGTGTTTTACGCTTTTTAAGCGTTTCTTTATTTCTTTTGGATTTATTTTTCCTTACCAATATTACGTAAGCATTATTAGGCTCTTAAATACATATTAGAATTATTTTAATCGCTACATTTAAGTTTGGGGTATTTCAGTCATATGTATTTGTACTGTCACGTCAAAAACTCCTGCAGACAAATAAAAAGAACCGCATTAGAAAACGCGGTTCATGGAGATTGTAAAGTTGAAAACGTGTCACAGTCATATGTATTTGTACTCTTGCGTCAGAACTTCCTGCAGACAAAGAAAAAGAACCGCATTAGACAAACGCGGTTCATGGAGATTGTAAAGTTGGAAATTGTGTCATAGTCATAAGCATTTGTACTAGCACGGCACAACTTTCTGTAGAGACAGAGAAACAACCATGTTTCCCTAATGCGGTTTGGTTTTTTGCTATGTGGTGTCAGTCCAGTACACATGTGTACAGTCGCGGAAGACAATAAAAAGAGTCTGACCTTGCCAAATGTGGCTCTTTTGCTATGTGGTGTCAGTGTAGTACACACGTGGTTCTCTCAAACAGGAGAGTGCAAAGAAACGCATTTGTAAAATGCAACTTCTTTGCATTCTCCTTTTTGGCTCGCTCACTGATATATATATATCCACATAATCTCCAGGTGGTTGTCCATTGTGTAGACTACCTCTCAAACTATCTACAAACTCCAAAGAAATTCTAGATCATATCTTTCCTCCCTATAAACATCTTTTACATATTTCAAACTATCAAAAATACATTCGAAGAATGAATTACCATTCATTTTATCTCATGGATCTTAATCGTCAAAATTACCCTCAGACAATGAAGATGATAACTCTTACGTACCGGAAGAAGCCTTGGAGGAAGAAGATCTCGATGATCTAGATGTGGAGCCAGAAAATCTTCCAGACGACCCAGATATTGTGGATGATGGCATCGATCCGTTTAACCCACATTGTGGTGCTAGTTCATCACGATCATTCATGGGTACTGGTTCATCGAATGCCCAGGCGCAGGTTCCGTCATTCATAAGCAATATTAATTGGAGTGTTGTGAATAGTATGCAGTCCGACATATACATTACTGGAGCGTGGGCTAAGAATTTGTCGAAAATCAGTTGTTCGAGTCTAAAGAAGAGCTTGTAACTGCAGTGCACCAGTACCACATCCGGAAAAATTTGGATTTTACACCTGTAAAAAGTTCGAGTAATAATTTTCTACATTAGTTGAAATACCCCAAACTTAGATATGGTGTTTAAATGATAAACTAAGATATAAGGAGGCTAAATAATGCCTTAGAAACATTAAGAAACATTTCTAATCAAAGAAAATATAAGGAAACACCAAAAAGAGCAGTTTAAGCAAAAACGTGCTCTAAGCTTGGAGAGACATGGGAGAGTACCCAAATATTGTTCTAAGACCTTAGTAATATCCTAATGGTCATTTTAAGTCAATTACCAAAGAAAACCAAGCTTGAAAACAAGTTAAAACACAAAATGTGCTTTAAGGAGTCTTAAAGCACGTTTTGAAAAATTGTCTTGTAAATGTGTTTGAATGGCTAAATGTCCATCATTACTCTTTAATTAATATGTGTACTATATAGTATCACATTTGGAGGTCTATATCAATGGGAAATCAAAAATTTCACAACAATGTGCCTTGTTTTTGATGAATAGTGAATTAATTAAGCTAGTTTATAACATAAGTCTATGTAAGTGAGACATTTGGTCAACAAAGACTAAACTACCCTCATTCATTAAAGGGGGCCGGTTTTTAAGTGTGACTCACCACACTTATCTAGCTAAGTAAGAGAAAGCAAAAATAAGTAAGTTATAAAGTAAAAACACTATTCACCTTTTAAGATAAATATCACATTTACTTACCTCTCTCCTCACTTCTTCATTCTCCCTTGTTCACACGGTTTCCTTGCTCTCTTTCTCTTCTCCATTCACGTAGAGCTCACCTCCATGAAAGCTCCATCTTCTCTTGGCCACATCTTGCTCATTTTAGCTCCAAATCCAAAACAAAATACATACTCTTCTTAGTTAGCTCAAGCTCCTCCTTTCTATCTTTTCAAAACTCCAAGAGCTTCATTTTGGTGCCAAGTCAAACCACCATTAGAGGAGGAAATTCAAGTTTGGAGACTCCATTGGCATCTCCATTCTCTTAAGGTAAAGAAAGTGTAAGAAAATCTAGGTTTCCACCATTTTCTTCACATGACCGAAAATATATACTCATGGGACTCCATGTTTATGCCTTGTTCTAGCTTGTTTCTACTCTTCAAAGGAGAGAGGAGGTCCTTCTTGCTTCACATCCAAGTTTGTCTTGAGAAACCAAGGTAAAACAATCACATTAATACCTAAAAAATATTTTTAAACCTAGGGTGTTTGTTCCTTAGGGTTAATGTGTTATCTAGTACTCATTGGAGTCATTGGATATTGGTTAGAACATTGGCAAGGAGAATCACATTGGTGACCGAGATTGAACAAAGAAAACCTAAGGAAAAGCTTTAAGCTTGTGAGAAAACAAGGTAAATTACTTACCTTAAGTGTTTTGTTGTTTAAGGAAATGAGATGTGGGTATATGATGAGTTTAGTGTAGAGTTTATATGGGAAGGTGCTATAAAACCTAAGAGAAACAATGACTATACTTGTGAACTTGTGACTAAGGAGCAAATGAGAAAAGAGATAGTTTAAGAATATAAGGTGAAGTACAAGAAGCATTTTATTTCAATGGGAGCCTTGTTGAGTGTATTCGCAGGTTGAAGGCAAATATATGTGGAAATTCAGTGGTTAAGATTATTGTCATTTAAGGGCCTAAGTGCCAAGCATTTTAAGTTTAAGCACTATATGATGATGTGGTGTGGTTTTGGTGTAAATTGGGTGTTAAGTTGTGTGGTGAGAATTTGGTGATGTTGGTTGTTTGTTGGAGAAAAACCATGTGTTAGGAGGTACTATACTAGAGAACCCATGGCAAAATTTAAAGGAGAGTTTAAGTGTTTGAGATATCCTAAGGGAATTCAATGACTAAGGAAGTACTAGGAATGTTCTATAGGTTGTCTTGATGAAAAAGGGTGAAGTTAAGGTGTTTTAATGATTTATAATGACTTAGGTATCACCATGGAAGATTTAGGAATCAAGAGAATGTATTTGAGTATTTAGGACTTAGGCAAATGTTGGTGCACAACTAGGAAGGAAATAATGTGATGATGATGGAAGTTAAACTTGTTAAGGAACTTTAAGTAAATGCTTAAAAGAGTTTTAGATAGTGAGAGATGCTTGGGAGATGATGTTATAGTGGTGGAGGAAAACATTTGGCATAGTGGTTACATTAGGTATGAACCACCACCTAGAAACCTAGAGGAAAACATTACAAGTGTTAGCATTATTACAAGGAAAAATGCATAATGACTAAGGTGGATCTTGGTGGATGATTTAAGGTATTTTAAGGTGGGCTTAAGGTGTATTTGAGGTGCCCAAATGAGGTTATAACATATTAGAATATATGAGGAGAAGTTTGGAGTTGAAAAAGATTTAGAAACAAGTTTCTGGAGCGACCGACCTTAGGACCGGACTTGCAAGGTCGGTCGGGCTCTGTTACACTACCGGAAAATGTTTCTGGAATCGACCGGACTTGGGGACCGGACTTACAAGTCCGGTCGGGCTTGTGTTTGTGAGGGAATTGTTTCTGGAATAGACCGGACATGGGACCGGACTTGTCAAGTCCGGTCGGGCTTAAATTTTGTACGGTAATAAGTCTCTGGAATCGCCGGACATAGGACCGGACTTGTAAGTCCGGTCGGGGTAGAATTTTCAAACGGTAAAGGTTACTGGAATGGACCGGACTTGGCAAGTCCGGTCGGTAAGTCCGGTCGAGCCTAAAAACAAAAAAAAAAAGAGAAATTTAATTTCTAAGGAGTTAATTGGTATTTGGGTATGCCATTAGAAGGGTAATAATGATTAGGACCCTAAGAACTTAAGGAATTAAGTTAAATTAAGTATAAGTTTTAATGTTTAAAGTTAAGTTTGTAAGCTAAGTGATAAAGACTTGAGAGGTTATTGAATGGAAGTCCTAGGGACTAAGTGAGTTGAGTAAGGTGCAAAATAACTAATAACCTAAAAATGAATGAATGTTTTAGGTTTGTGAATTGGGACCCCGAAGAAGGTTAAACAAACAACGATCGACGGTGAACGTACAATCCTTCTTGTGACCTGCTTGCTAACGAGGTGTCCTCGGCTTGTGTGCTATCTGTTTATTTGCTATGACTAAAGCAAGATAAGCATGCAACGGTTATATTGTCTCGTTTGTGATTGTGTTATATTTACACTAACCGCGAGACTTGAGATTGTTACTAACCAGTTTAGTACTTACTGAGTTAAGAATAAGAGTTAAGTTTGATGGTTGTTGGTTAATGCCCGTTAAGGCTTAGCTAGCACATGGTGTTTAAGATGTTTACTAACTGGAACTTGAGTGAGGAAACCCGGGACCGATCTCCGGTCATGCATGCTAAGGAAAAAGGGGGACGGTATCTGAATCAGATCCGCCCTCCGCTTAAGGACTTGTCTTCGGACTTGTAGCCTAGGGCCGGTTGCCGGCTCAGCTACGCTGGACTCCCGTCCAGAGTAGGTGGCATTAAGATGGTGCGGTGGGATCACCTAAATCCCAGGTTCGAATTAAGCTACAACCAATCCCTTCCAGGAAAGGTTTGTATACTGAGATTAAGATTGAGATTGAGATTAAGATTAAGGTAAGGTAAGGAACTGAGATTAAGGAAATGAGGACTAAGGAGGGGGTTACTAACCCACTTGTTAAGGGAACGCTTGAGTCGTTCATTGGTTGTGAACTATATATGTTCATCTGTGGTTATTGTTATTGCACTTCATATTATGCTTGTGTATGTAATCAATTTCCATGCTATCGACAATTAGTCGTCGTAGCCCCGTTAGCTTGGGGGCCATGAGAGGGTGTACCAGCATTCGTGCTGACCCCCTCGGGGGCTATTTTTACACTTGCAGGTAAGAGGCCCATGAGGACGCACTACGAGAGTAGGAGCGGTTAGACTTAGGTTGGGACATTTATTTTGAGTTCGGGTTGCGCCTGTGCACCCGACTGCTTATATTAAACTGTTGTAAGTTTGAGATTACGTTTGAGATACTAGTACTCGGTTGGTTGTGGGATTGTGAATGTTGATGTTTAAGTTGGATAAGCGTTTTTGGATAAGTATTGTAAGTATTATAAGCCGGTATATTCTAACGATCAGACCGTGGCAAGGTCCAGGTGTTGTATATTTCCGCTGCGACGTTTTCGATTAAGTGTTCAGATTGCGATAACCACGATAGGCTTTGGATGGGGTGTTACAAAAAGTGGTATCAGAGCGTAGTTACGCTCTGATCAAGAAATACCGGATATAAGTAACCACCGAGTTAGGATATAAGTTAAGGAGTAAGTATTGGGTTAAGGGTGTGAGAAGTTAGAGTGAGTAGAGTCAGATGACCACTAATAAGTGTGGATTGTCTTTACCGTCTACGGACGTTATAAATTTACTAACCAAAACAATGGTGAGTACGAATCTAATGTAAGTTATGCTTGTTCAGATGGCAGGACGCCCTAGAGGAGGCCGAGGTCGCGCCGGGGTGAGGATATTCCAGGGATACCTGGAGGGCAGACGATCGCAGAGATCGTAGCTGCCGCTTTAGGGCACATGGGCTATCAGCCTGGTGTGGGTGCACCACCTCCACCGCCACAACCTAGGGAACCAAACTGGGTGAAGAGTCTTGCTGATCTTCGACCCGCGCACTTCAAGGGGGAGACCGATCCCGCCAAGCTTGAGGCGTACATCTCCGAGCTGGAGACCGCCTTCGAGACCCTTGATGTCCCTGCTGGGATCAAGGTGCGCTTAGCTGCTTTCTACCTGAAGGGGGCGGCGGGCGATTGGTGGAAGCTGGTGAGGGCCGAGCATGTGGCCAATCCAGAGTTCGGCTGGGAGCAGTACACCGCCTTGCTACGGGCAAAGTACTACCCCGCCCATGTCCAGACGAAGAAGCGCTTGCAGTTAGATGCGCTTAAGCAGTCGGACAAGATGACAGTGGACGAGTATTACTCAGAGTTCACTGCCTTGCTCCGTCTTCTGCCAGGTCTAGGGTATTCTGACCAGATCTTGGTGGACCGCTTCTATGGCGGGCTTAGCCATCGACTCCGCTACGGCATGGGGCCGACGAGTTACACTACCTTGCAGGTAATAAGAACGATTGAAATTTGAGTAAGTGGTGAATAAGATTTAGATTATGAGAAATAAGTGTGACTAATACTATGGAAAAGCAGGAGTGCTATCATGCCGCTGCTAAGGTTGAGATTACCGTCCAGCTGAGGGACGAGGAGAATGCTAAGAGGAAGAGTGCTGGTAAAAGCTCAGAGAGTCAAGGGCAAGGAGGGTACAAGAAACAAAAGTACCAGCCTCAGGCCCAGAAGAATCAGAACCCGAAAGGGAAGGAGGAAAAGGAGAAGGCTTCGGAAGAGCCATTGAAGCTGACCTATGCTATTGCAGCTACACACTGCGCTCTTTTTTGTTTTAAATTAGTAACCTAGATAAGGCGACAAAGGGATCTGAGACTGAGAGGGGAGCCGGTGGTGGCTACCAGCGACGCTTCATCTGTAGATGGTGTCACAAGGACCACCCCGGGCTCGACTGTAAGGGGAATAAGGTGGAGTGCAACTTCTGTGGTGTCTACGGGCATCGAGCTTATGAGTGTTACCGGAACCCTGCTAGCAGAGCCTATAGGCCCGACACCAGGGGCAAGGGCAAGACCGATCAGGGAGCTGGATCTGACGGTCAGAGGAAAGTGCAGCAGCCGGCGGACAAGAACCCACGGGTGACCCAGAAGACGGGGCCCACTCTACACATGGTGGACCGGGACGATGAGCCTGAGCCCTCATCGAGGCCAGGAAGATTCACATCTGCTACCCTATGCCATCTACATCTAGCCCGGGGAGCACACCGACAATCGAAATCATAGACTTCCACCCGAACAATGTCAGGTTTCCGCCCAGGTATGATTTTATTAAGGGGATACCTGACACCCGAAGCACAAATAGCCATCATCAGGAGATGCAATCAACTAGGAATGGGACCGGGAGGTTTTTACACACCGGAGTACCCAGGGGAGCAAGATGAAATTAAAGATGATGAGCTTGGGCAAGGATTGGAATCCGTATGCCAAGATTACCAAACCACAAGGGAGCAAGATGGAGTCTCACCACCGGGAATACCCGAAGAGTTCCATCCAGTTATTACACAAGTCATGGAAATCGCTCAGCAGTTGAAGCTGAACCGATTCCAGACATCCAGCCAGACATTTGCATTGTAAACTTCTACGAAAAAGATGGGAAACTGGGACTACACCAGGATAAGGACGAGACAACGGAGTCTCTCGAAAGAGGGATACCCGTAGTGTCTTGGTCCATTGGAGATGATGCGGAGTTTTTATACGGCGAGCAGAAGCGTGCGGACCGTGCAGATAAGATAGTACTTAAGTCAGGTGATGTATTAATTTTGGGAGGAGAATCAAGGATGTTATACCATGGGATTAAGAGAATCAAGCTGAATACAGCACCGTCAGCAGTAATCAATGCGACGCATATGAGACCAGGAAGATTAAACCTAACCTTTAGACAATATTAGCCATGTAATGTTAGAATGAGATGAGAAATGAGATGTAAGATTGAAGCACATGTTGTAAACAGGATGGTCATAAATAAAAACAGTGTTGTTCATATAAATTGTTACGACTCTTGTTATACCATCAATACTCATGGAGCTTGTGAACACAATTAGGTTATGGACTCGGTACGGAAGGTGCACTAAGCATACTCACAGAGGCACAGGCCGACGCTAGCGGTACTATCCTCACCGGCACCTTTCCGATCAATGGGATTGAGGCATCAGTTCTCTTCGACTCAGGGGCCTCGCATACCTTTGTCTCTGCATCATTTGCGAGCAGGTTGGGGCTAGACGCTGATGAGCTACCCGACTTCACGGTTACGCTCCCGTCTAAGGAGAAGGTTCGTTGCACTCGTTACTACCGAGGAGCCACCATCAGAATTAAGGGGGAAGACTTCCCAGTCAGTTTCATTGAGTTCAGTAAGCTAGGATTTGATGTTATCTTCGGGATGAACTGGTTGGAGCGGCACAAGGGACGTATCCTCTGCGCCGAGCATAGATTGCTGCTCAGGAGTCCGTCTGGGGTAACAATATCATACCGCCAGAGGCCCAGAGAGCCTTCGACTAAGATCATCACCGCCATGGCAATGCATAGAGAATAAGGAGAAAGGAAGAAGTATACCTCTGCTATGTACAGGACATAGAGAGAGACCCTGAGTTCGACCCCGACTTACCGGTAGTGTCGGAGTTCCCCGACTTATTTCCACGGGAACTGCCCGGCATGCCACCCACTCGGGAGGTAGAGTTCACCATTGAGCTGCTACCTGGTACCGGACCGATAGCCAAAGCACCATACCGTATGGCTCCGGCAGAAATGACTGAGTTAAAAGAACAACTGAAAGATTTGTTGGATAAAGGATTCATTAGACCAAGTGTGTCACCATGGGGAGCGCCAGTCCTCTTCGTGAAGAAGAAGGATGGTAGTCTCCGCCTCTGCATCGACTACAGAGAGCTGAATGCAGTGACAGTGAAGAATAAGTACCCACTACCCCGCATTGACGATCTGTTCGATCAGTTGAAGGGAGCATCTGTGTTTTCCAAGATTGATCTCAGATCGGGGTATCATCAGATAGCCATTAAGGAGGGAGACATTGAGAAGACGGCATTCCGGACACGATACGGCCACTATGAGTTTACAGTGATGCCGTTCGGTTTGTCGAACGCACCGGCGAAGTTTATGGATCTGATGAACCGCTTGTTCCGGGAGCAGCTGGACAAGTCGGTTGTGGTTTTTATTGATGACATTCTGATATATTCAAAGTCTAAGGTTGAGCATGAGGAACATTTGAGGAGGGTGTTAGAAATATTGAGGGAGAACCAGCTATATGCTAAGTTCTCCAAGTGTGAGTTTTGGCTTGACCAGGTCTCTTTCCTAGGTCATGTCATCTCAGATGCTGGGATCGCAGTGGATCCAGCAAAGATTGATGCCGTACGTACCTGGCCAAGGCCGAAGACTGTTACCGACATCCGGAGCTTTCTCGGTCTGGCAGGTTACTACAGGAGGTTTGTTAGAGATTTCAGCAAGGTCGCGAAGCCGATGACCAGTCTGATGAAGAAAGATGCACCATTTCTGGGACAGTTGACTGTGAGAGATCATTTCAGCGCTTGAAGGACTCACTGACCACTGCACCGGTACTGACCATTCCAGACGGTACAGAGGGCTTTGAGGTTTATTGTGATGCATCCGGCAGAGGGCTGGGTTGCGTGCTCATGCAACATGGCAAGGTGGTGGCATATGCCTCACGCCAGTTGAAGAAACATGAGGAGAACTACCCCACACATGATTTAGAGCTGGGAGCTGTAGTCTTCGCTTTGAAGATATGGCGCCACTACTTATATGGGGTTAGTGTCACGATCTACACCGATCATAAAAGTTTGAAATACATATTCACTCAGAAGGAGTTAAATCTTCGACAGAGGAGATGGTTAGAATTTCTGAAAGACTATGACATTGACCTCCAATACAAAGAAGGGAAGGCCAATGTTGTAGCAGATGCCCTGAGCCGTCGAGCACACTCACTCCATTCGCTAGTTTCTTTCTCCAGCTTGGTTGATGAGGTGCGAGAGGCTCAGAGGACTGATGAGTATATGAGAGAGGTCAGACAGAAGCTGACAGATGGTACCTTTGAGAGTCAGAAATACGACTTCAGACTTCATGATGATGATCTGATCAGACTTAAGGGCCGATTATGCATACCACGAGGTAACACGGATCTGAAAGACCGTATACTTAGAGAATCACACTGTTCTTCAGTTTCCATCCATCCGGGAGCCTCTAAAATGTATAAAGACATGAAGAGATACTTCTGGTGGTCGGGGATGAAGACAGATGTTACCGAGTTCGTCTTGAGGTGTCTCACATGCCAGAAGGTGAAATTCGAGCACAGACGACCGGGCGGAATGGTACAGTCGATGCCAGTTCCGGAGTGGAAGTTCCATGATATCTCCATGGACTTCGTAGTTTGGGCTTCCACCTGCTAGGGGAGGTCTCAACATGATATGGGTGGTGGTGGATCGCCTTACCAAAGTAGCCCGATTCATACCGATGAAGGATACTTGGAAGGTGACCAAATTAGCTGAGTTATTTGAGAAAGAAATCATGAGACATCACGGCATACCAAAGACCATAGTGTCAGATAGAGATACCAGATTCCTTTCGAGGTACTGGAGAGCTACCAGAGAAGCGTTGGGTACAGAACTCAAGCTGAGTACCGCGTTCCATCCTCAGACAGATGGTCAGACTGAGCGTACTATTCAGACACTCGAGGACATGCTGAGAGCATGTGCCTTAGACTTCCAGGGCAGTTGGATTGACAGATTGCATCTGATCGAGTTTTCATACAACAACAGCTATCACGCTTCGATCAAGATGGCACCTTTTCAAGCGTTGTACGGTAGACCATGTCGTACACCGCTCTGCTGGGATGAGTCGAGTGAGACGGTCATTATAGGACCAGAGTACTTAGAACAAGTTAAGGCTGAAGTTCAGCAAATCAGGGAGAACATGAAAGCTGCTCAAGATAGGCAGAAGTCGTATGCTGATGTTCGACGACGGGACCTGGAGTTCGCAGTGGGCGACCAGGTATTTCTGCGAGTATCACCGATGAAGGGTGTATTCAGGTTTGGGCAGAAGGGCAAGTTAAGCCCGAAATTTGTTGGTCCTTATGAGATTACGGAGCGGGTGGGCCCGGTTGCTTACAGGTTGAATTTACCTGCTGAGCTGGGTAAAGTGCATGATGTTTTTCATGTTTCACAGCTAAAGAAATACATGCACCACCCCTCCCATGTGTTAGAACCTGAGAGGTTGACTTTAGAACCAAACATGAGATCCGTGGAGACTCCTCAGAGAATCTTGGACAGTAAGACTAGGGACACTCGCCACAAGTCAGTGCGACTGGTGAAGGTTCTCTGGTCTAACCAGGATGTCGAAGAGGCCACGTGGGAATTAGAGGATAAGATGAGGGCGAAGTACCCTTCTTTATTTACTGACTAGATCGTCTGTATAGGGTACGGGGCGTACCCCTTTTAAAGGGGGGTAGAGCTTCCTCGCTTTTGAGTTAGGAAACGATCATGTTTGTCGTTTGTTTGGTTGTTTAAGATGTGATTTGTGTAAGTTGCTACACTTCGGTGTAAGTTTGAGTTATGTATGATACTATGTATTGTATTTGAGATTGACCTTTGAGTCTTGAGATGTATGAATGTGAATATAAGATGTGGTATTAAGATTAAGAGAAATGTGTACCGTGAATGGTTAAGCACATGTGTGAACTTTGAGGACAAAGTTCTTTTAAGGGGGGTAGATTGAAATACCCCAAACTTAGATATGGTGTTTAAATGATAAACTAAGATATAAGGAGGCTAAATAATGCCTTAGAAACATTAAGAAACATTTCTAATCAAAGAAAATATAAGGAAACACCAAAAGAGCAGTTTAAGCAAAACGTGCTCTAAGCTTGGAGAGACATGGGAGAGTACCCAAATATTGTTCTAAGACCTTAGTAATATCCTAATGGTCATTTTAAGTCAATTACCAAAGAAAACCAAGCTTGAAAACAAGTTAAAACACAAAATGTGCTTTAAGGAGTCTTAAAGCACGTTTTTGAAAAATTGTCTTGTAAATGAGTTTTGAATGGCTAAATGTCCATCATTACTCTTTAATTAATATGTGTACTATATAGTATCACATTTGGAGGTCTATATCAATGGGAAATCAAAAATTTCACAACAATGTGCCTTGTTTTTGATGAATAGTGAATTAATTAAGCTAGTTTATAACATAAGTCTATATAAGTGAGACATTTGGTCAACAAAGACTAAACTACCCTCATTCATTAAAGGGGGCCGGTTTTTTAAGTGTGACTCACCACACTTATCTAGCTAAGTAAAGAGAAAGCAAAAATAAGTAAGTTATAAAGTAAAAACACTATTCACCTTTTAAGATAAATATCACATTTACTTACCTCTCTCCTCACTTCTTCATTCTCCCTTGTTCACACGGTTTCTTGCTCTCTTTCTCTTCTCCATTCACGTAGAGCTCACCTCCATGAAAGCTCCATCTTCCCTTGGCACATCTTGCTCATTTAGCTCCAAATCCAAAACAAAATACATATTCTTCTTAGTTAGCTCAAGCTCCTCCTTTCTATCTTTTCAAAACTTCAAGAGCTTCATTTTGGTGCCAAGTCAAACCACCATTAGAGGAGGAAATTCAAGTTTGGAGACTCCATTGGCATCTCCATTCTCTTAAGGTAAAGAAAGTGTAAGAAAATCTAGGTTTCCACCATTTTCTTCACATGACCGAAAATATACTCATGGGACTCCATGTTTATGCCTTGTTCTAGCTTTTTTCTACTCTTCAAAGGAGAGAGGAGGTCCTTCTTGCTTCACATCCAATTTGTCTTGAGAAACCAAGGTAAAACAATCACATTAATACCTTAAAACATATTTTTAAACCTAGGGTTTGTTCCTTAGGGTTAATGTGTTATCTCTAGTACTCATTGGAGTCATTGGATATTGGTTAGAACATTGGCAAGGAGAATCACATTGGTGACCGAGATTGAACAAAGAAAACCTAAGGAGAAAAGCTTTTAAGCTTGTGAGAAAACAAGGTAAATTACTTACCTTAAGGTGTTTTGTTGTTTAAGGAAATGAGATTGGGTATATGATGAGTTTAGTGTAGAGTTTATATTGGGAAGGTGCTATAAAACCTAGGAGAAACAATGACTATACTTGTGAACTTGTGACTAAGGAGCAAATGAGAAAAGAGATAGTTTAAGAATATAGGTGAAGTACAAGAAGCATTTTATTTCAATGGGAGCCTTGTTGAGTGTATTCGCAGGTTGAAGGCAAATATATGTGGAAATTCAGTGGTTAAGATTATTGTCATTTAAGGGCCTAAGTGCCAAGCATTTTAAGTTTAAGCACTATATGATGATGTGGTGTGGTTTTGGTGTAAATTGGGTGTTAAGTTGTTGTGGTGAGAATTGTGGGTATTGGTTGTTTGATGGAGAAAACCATGTGTTAGGAGGTACTATATACTAGAGAACCCATGGCAAAATTTAAAGGAGAGTTTAAGTGTTTGAGATATCCTAAGGAATTTAATGACTAAGGAAGTACTAGGAATGTTCTATAGGTTGTCTTGATGAAAAAGGGTGAAGTTAAGGTGTTTTAATGATTATAATGACTTAGGTATCACCATGGAAGATTTAGGAATCAAGAGAATGTATTGAGTTTAGTCTTAGGCAAATGTTGGTGCACAACTAGGAAGGAAATAATGTGATGGAAGTTAAACTTGTTAAGGAACTTTAAGTAAATGCTTAAAAGAGTTTTAGATAGTGAGAGATGCTTGGGAGATGATGTTATAGTGGTGAGGAAAACATTTGGCATAGTGGTTACATTAGGTATGAACCACCACCTAGAAACCTAGAGGAAAACATTACAAGTGTTAGCATTATTACAAGGAAAATGCATAATGACTAAGGTGGATCTTGGTGGATGATTTAAGGTATTTTAGGAGGGCTTAAGGTGTATTTGAGGTGCCCAAATGAGGTTATAACATATTAGAATATATGAGGAGAAGTTTGGAGTTGAAAAGAATTTAGAAACAAGTTTCTGGAGCCGACCGACCTTAGGACCGGACTTGCAAGGTCGGTCGGGCTCTGTTACACTACCGGAAAATGTTTCTGGAATCGACCGGACTTGGGGACCGGACTACAAGTCCGGTCGGGCTTGTTTTTGTGAGGGAATTAGTTTCTGGAATAGACCGGACATGGGACCGGACTTGTCAAGTCCGGTCGGGCTTAAATTTTGTACGGTAATAAGTCTCTGGAATCGACCGGACATAGGACCGGACTTGTAAGTCCGGTCGGGGTAGAATTTTCAAACGGTAAAGGTTACTGGAATGGACCGGACTTGGCAAGTCCGGTCGGTAAGTCCGGTCGAGCCTAAAAACAAAAAAAAAAGAAATTTTAATTTCTAAGGGAGGTTAATGGTATTAGGGTATGCCATTAGAAGGGTAGTAATGATTAGGACCCTAAGAACTTAAGGAATTAAGTTAACTTAAGTATAAGTTTTAATGTTAAAGTTAAGTTTGTAAGCTAAGTGATAAAGACTTGAGAGGTTATTGAATGGAAGTCCTTAGGGACTAAGTGAGTTAAGTAAGGTGCAAATAACTAATAACCTAAAAATGAATGAATGTTTTAGGTTTGTGAATTGGGACCCCGAAGAAGGTTAAACAAACAACGATCGACGGTGAACGGTACAATCCTTCTTGTGACCTGCTTGCTAACGAGGTGTCCCTCGGCTTGTGTGCTATCTGTTTATTTGCTATGACTAAAAAGATAAAGCATGCAACCGGTTATATTGTTCTCGTTGTGATTGTGTTATATTTACACTAACCCGCGAGACTTGAGATTGTTACTAACCAAGTTTAGTACTTACTGAGTTAAGAATAAGAGTTAAGTTTGATGGTTGTTGGTTAATGCCCGTTAAGGCTTAGCTAGCACATGGTGTTTAAGATGTTTACTAACTGGAACTTGAGTGAGGAAACCCGGGACCGATCTCCGGTCATGCATGCTAAGGAAAAAGGGGACGGTATCTGAATCAGATCCGCCCTCCGCTTAAGGACTTGTCTTCGGACTTGTAGCCTAGGGCCGGTTGCCGGCTCAGCTACGCTGGACTCCCGTCCAGAGTAGGTGGCATTAAGATGGTGCGGTGGGATCACCTAAATCCCAGGTTCGAATTAAGCTACAACCAATCCCTTCCAGGAAAGTTTGTATACTGAGATTAAGATTGAGATTGAGATTAAGATTAAGGTAAGGTAAGGAACTGAGATTAAGGAAATGAGGACTAAGGAGGGGTTTACTAACCCACTTGTTAAGGGAACGCTTGAGTCGTTCATTGGTTGTGAACTATATATGTTCATCTGTGGTTATTGTTATTGCACTTCATATATGCTTGTGTATGTAATCAATTTCCATGCTATCGACAATTAGTCGTCGTAGCCCCGTTAGCTTGGGGGCCATGAGAGGGTGTACCAGCATTCGTGCTGACCCCCTCGGGGGCTATTTTTACACTTGCAGGTAAGAGGCCCATGAGGACGCACTACGAGAGTAGGAGCGGTTAGACTTAGGTTGGGACATTTATTTTGAGTTCGGGTTGCGCCTGTGCACCCGACTGCTTATATTAAACTGTTGTAAGTTTGAGATTACGTTTGAGATACTAGTACTCGGTTGGTGTGGGATTGTGAATGTTGATGTTTAAGTTGGATAAGTGTTTTTGGATAAGTATTGTAAGTATATAAGCCGGTATATTCTAACGATCAGACCGTGGCAAGGTCCAGGTGTTGTATATTTCCGCTGCGACGTTTTCGATTAAGTGTTCAGATTGCGATAACCACGATAGGCTTTGGATGGGGTGTTACATTAGTTGTAAGAACGAGCAAGGTGACTGTCCATTTTATCTACGTGTGTGGCCTCAGATACACGTTGGAGTGGAAGTTAAAAAATATGTTCTCGCACATTCACCCTAACTGGGAAGTCAAGATCACGTCAGCTAAAGTATAATTTTATCGCTTCATTTTCCTCCCTTCTATCAGAACATACCCGACCATAAGCATCAAGAACGTGATACAACTCGTGCAGAATGAATTCAGCAGACGAATATCATACTAAGGCTTGACTAGCCAAGTGTGAGGCAATCGAGCAAATTTACGGAAATTAGAAGGACTCTTTTGCCGTTACCCCAGGTACCTTCTTGCAATTCAAAATTTTGTGCCTAACACCGTGGTGGACATAAAGTCTTGTGTGGAGACGAATGAGGATGGTGTTACGATTAGAAGGTTTGTTCGGTGTTTTGGGCATTCGGACCATGCATTGCAGCTTTTCAATATTTCAAGCCCCTACTTCAAGTAGATGATACTCACTTGTATGGTAAATTTAGGGTAAATTGTTAGTAGCATGTGCTCAAGATGGTAATAACAAAGTTATCCCAGTTGCTTTTGCAATAGTCGAAGGGGAACCAATGAAGCGTGGCAGTACTTCATGTACCATATGCGTGGTAATGTAGTTGGCTTACGAAGTGGTTTTTCTATCATATCCGTCGTTGTCAAGGAATCATCAAGACAATGGAGGAGGAGGTATATTGGTGACCACCGTTTGGCTACCACTACTACTGTATCCGACACATTGCTTCAAACTTCAATGCAAGATTCAAAAACAAGGAGTTGAAAGACTACTTAATAACACTGGTACTAATCTAGCACCTTATATTTTACAGTTCCACACGTCATTACTTGTTGATGCTTACAACGGTACACTTATACCATATTGGAAATGCAGCTTACATGTTTTCAAGGGATAAAGTGGAACGTAGGATACTGCATTTAAAGTCGGTGAAGCCAGAGATTGCAACTTTTCTTGACCAACTACCCCTGGAATAGTGGAGCAGAGCTTACGACGATGGTAGAGGTGGGGTCATATGACATCTAATTTGGTGGAGTGTTTTAACGGAGTGATGAAGGGTGCTCGTATGCTACCGGTGAAATCAATATTAGAGGCCACACTATACAAATTAATGGGTTATTTTGTGCATAATGTCCAAACATATACTGCACAGAGAAATTCAAATGCTATGTTTACAGAGCATTTAGTCAACACAATGAACGTAAACGGCCAGTACACAAGGAGGCATGGTGTTATACTCTGTGACCCAGTTACACCTATTTTGAAGTTGATGACCAAGACAATAGTACTGCAAGACGTCCTCGTGGAAGTTTAGGGTGTCAATGATTGAAAAAACTTGCGAATGCGGAGAGTGGCAAGCGTTCAAGTACCCTTGTTCTCATGTTATAGCCGTGTGCGCAAACTCAGGAACTCGCTGGCAAGACTATGTTGATGATGTCTACAAGTTGGATGCGATGATTAAGGCGTTCGGGGAAGTTCGTTTTAATACCCTAGGAAACGAGAGCAACTGGCCAGAGTACAACAGTCCTGTCCTTGTGCCAAACCCAATGTTGGAAAGAAAGATCAGAGGACACCCATCTCACTCTTGAATCCATACAGAGATGGATGAAACACAAGACAAGGAGCCTAGACATTGCTCAATTTGTAGACAGCCGGGGCACTCAAAAAAGTCATGTCCGTTTAGGGGTAGTAACCGTTAGTTTGGCATATATTTTCTTAATTTTCCTATGTTTAACTAATAGTGTAATGTGTTTTAATCGCTCCTACATTGACAGGTCGTGCCTTTAGCAAGCACAAAAAAGGTGTAATGTTAATTGTTAATCACGTTTTTATGGTTCACTTTTGTTTTTATAAACTCGTATGTTAGGTGATACTACAACGATGTACAAAGTCTAATATTAAGTTGATCTATATATACACAAGCTAGCCGAACACAAGAGTGGAAAACAACTGCAAATGCAGCTTCGTCATACTCCCATGTTAGAATGAACTACATAAGCAAAACACAGTTCTTTAAACTTATATGTGTACTAGTCGATGTATTAGTTAAAATGGATTTGGTGAACTACGTGAAAGAGCTCTATCGATGGCGGATTCTGCATGATCACTACCTGAATCAACCATCGACAAAGATCTCTCAAACAGTGCATAAGTGCCTATAAGATCTCCAAAATATTTATAAGGGAGATCAAGAGATAGTTTGTGAGATTGGTGAAGAATAAGGGAGGAAAGGTGGGGTATTTATAGGGTAGAAATGGGGTGATTCGCACCAGCCACAAAATAGCAAAAGGACCGCACCTGGTAAATGTGGTTTTTCCGTTTGCAAAAGGACCGCATTTGCCAAATGCGGCCTATTAACAATAAAAAAACACATTTGGCAAATGCGGTCCTTTTACAAAGGGAAAACCGCATTTACCAGTGCAATCCTTTTGCTATTTTTGTCACCAAAATGAAATTAACTGGACAGATTGTCCAATTAGGTGATTGATTCCACTTTTTTTTATTTTCAGGTGCTTCGGCCAATGGATGGAATGGTGAAAAAAAAATACCTAACACCTAACAGCTGACGAATGGTGAAAAGAAGAAAATAACTAGTTTAGAGGAAAAAGGAAACTAAAAAGGACAAAACATTAAAACTTCTATACCCTCCCCCCTCTCAAGCCCAATATTTCTAGATTTTGATCCAAGCAACATGCCGCCCATTGGCAGAGCTATGATACCCATCTTCATCTTTTGATAAGTTTCTTGATGGTTATGTCCTAGTATTGGATCTTTGAAGGTGTAAAGAATTTGAATCTGTCTTTCATATACCTTTATCGAAAACAAAGAGATAAGTTTGACACACTATAGAAAATTTAGGTTTTGAGTTGTGTATATCGTAACTTGGTATCACAATGTACGGTAATAGATTGTATATATATTATCCACTTCCAACTCAAATAGCAATCACATGCGTCAAGTTACTTCTACTATGACCAGACTAAAATTTTTTATTTGGCTTTAGCTATAGATAAAGAGACATACTTTGCTTCTTGGATATTGGTAACAAAGAGCTATATCCCAACATGATGTATCAAAAACAAATCACCTTGTTCTGAACTATCAAAGTTGAATCACGTGTTTGTGTTATATATAAATTTACAAGCCATACGTGAGAGTTTCTTTAGTACTTCAACACATCAAAAGCAACATCATGGCGTTCCTTGTATGACATCTACATGAACTGTCTCAATAGTTGTACAACTTATGAAATATAGGCTTAATGTTTTCTAGATTAATCCGGGCAGGACTCTCCATAATTTAATCTTTGATTAAGGATATAATGGTTTCAAAATGCATATGACTAACCACATATCTTAAAAATTCAGTAGTTAAACTCTATGATCAGATCACTTGAACATCTTTGTTCGGTCCAAACAACATTATTGCTAATATGCATAAATGACATTCCAAGAACAAAGTGAATTACCTGAATCATTATTATATAGACATATCATGTAATTAATTCTTTTGGATAACAATTTCAACATTACAATTCTTAATATGAAGTATGTCATTGACATATTGCTTGAGGCTTGATTATTGGCAAGGGTTTAAAATCCTATAACGTGGTTTCAACCATCTTCGATCGTGGATAAATTTTTCACAAGTTTGTGGTACCTTGATGTTCATTAAGTTTAGTAATATTTCGAGTCGGAAGGAGAAACACTAACAAGCAAGCATTTCTTTATGGGCAATAAGAGTTAAGGACTTAAATGTTACTTTTAGAAATATCGATGAGTGTCCAATGAACATGTTCTATAGGTGTTTCATATGTTTTATCAACACTTTTCATGCTCATTTCTCCATTATAGCTAGTTTTTCTCTAGTTTGATGTTTTCACACATTCATTCTCATACAGGAGGAATACCATAGCTAGAAGCAAGTAGTTGAGAAGAGGAACACGTGAGCGCAAACGAATCCAAAATGGGAGCTAAAACAAAGAAGACAGAGCGTTTTGAAGACCGAGCTACCCACAGGACCGACCCAGGTGGGTTGCTCGGGCTTTTTGGAATCTAATGGATTCGACCGACCCATACTACCTATTAAGCTTTATCATCCTAATATCCGGGATAGAGTGAGAAGACATTATATTGAAAAAGGTATGTATCAACCTCGACTTACAAAATATACTCAAAGTCCTTTTTCTGGTAAACAACGTTCAAATTTTGGTTCATGGTTTGATAAGTACTCTAGTTGGATGGAGTATAGTATCAAGAAGGATGCCGTTTTTTTTTTTCGTGTTACTTATTTGCGAAAATTATATCCCTCATATGACGTTTAACGAAATTACACACCCTACCCATAAGTTTTAAAAATTACTTTCCCCACCCATGTGGTTCCCTTGTTTTACATTTGGAAACTTTTCTAATTTTCATTTAACTTAGAAGATGCTTAAATTTTGTCTAAAATTGAGGAATCTTTACATGGACGATGGTAAAGTGTTATATTTTGGTCCAATGCCAAATCCAAAGTTTTTATAGCTCACATGTGACCTGTGGGACCCAATAATACGTTCACATGTCACATGTTTCATTGTGCCCATAGATCACATATGAGCTTAAAAGACTTTGATTTAGCACTAACCCAAAATAGCACACTTTAGCAGCATCCATGTAAATTTTCATCAAATTTGGACATTATTTAAGCATCTTCAAAGTTGATAAAAAATAGAAAAGTTGTTGGATATAAAATGGTGGAAACCACATGGGTGTGGAAAGTAATTTTTTTGAAACGTCAAGGGGGAGGGTGGTAATTTTACCGAATGTCATGGGTGTGGGATGTAATTTTCCATACTTATTTTCTGATGAATCTCCACATCACGGAGGAGATACATTTTCAACCAAAAGTAAAGGTTTTAATGATTGGAATAAAAAGTGTATTTGAGGTACACATTGGCAAACCTTCTAGTGTTCATAATCAGTGTTACAAGATGTGCAATGACCTTATAAATAAAAAACACTCTATCTGGGCATCCTTCGAAAAGAAGATGAAGCATAACCAAATTGAGTATCGGACTCGCTTAAAAGCTTCAATTGATAATGTAAGATTACTTTTGATGTCTAGGTTTCCTTTTCAAGGTCATGATGAAAGTGAGTCTTCTATTGGGAAGGTAACTTTTTACTTTCTTGAATTGGTATGCTGAGCGTGTTGAAGCTGTGGGAGATGTATTTTTGAGGAATGCCCATCAAAAGTTACAAATGACTTCTCCTATGATTTAGAAAGATATTGTGAAGGTATGTGCTACTGAAACAATCAAGGTTATCATAAAGGATATTGATGATGATTAATTTGCAATTTTAGTTGATGAATCTCGAATGTATCTCACAAGGAGCAAATGGCTCTTGTTTTAAGATATGTTGATAAAAGAGGACATGTGATGAAGAGATTAGTCTGTCTTGTTCATGTCAGTCAGACAAGTGCAATAGCATTAAAAGAGGCAATTTATTCCTTGCTTGCTCAGCATTCTCTTAGGCCTTGAAAAATTTGTGGTCAATGTTACGATGGGGCTAGTAATATGCAAGGACATTTGAATGGGTTAAGAACCCTAATTATGAGTGATTCCAGATCTGTCCATAGTGTTAATTGCTTTGCTCATCAACTTCAATTAACCCTTGTAGCAGTTGCCATGACTTATGACAATGTGGAATGGCTTTTTGATAGAATAGATGTTGTCTTGAATGTGATTGAAACTTCCTTCAAAAAAAGAGATATGCTTCGAGAGAAACAAGCATCACAAAAAGAAGAAGCTCGTCACTTGGGTGAACTTGAAACAGGTCAAGGTTTAAATCAAGAACTTGGGCTTAATAGACCAAGTGATACTCGTTGGGGTTCTCACTACAAGTCTCTAGTGAATGTGATTACTTTGTTTCCATCAATAATTGAGGTGATAAATGATATTGCAATGAAAGGCTTGCAATCAAGTGATTGACTGAGGGCACAACGAGTTCTAAGATCTTTTCATTCTTTCCGGTTTGCATTTATGTTGCATTGATGAATAAGGTTTTAGCAATCACCGATGAGTTGAATATTGCTTTGCAAAAAAGAGAACAAGATATTGTTATTGCTATGATACTACTTGATACAGCTAAAAGGCAGTTACAGAAAACAAGAGATGATGGTTGGGAAGATCTTATGTCGAATGTCTCATCTTTTTGTTGCCAACATGATATTGATGTGCTTGATATGGATGCTATGCATACACATTGGAGTTGGGGAATCAAATTAGTGCGCAGAGTTGATGATGTGACAAATATGCATACTTTTGTGTGAGTGTTTTATATACAATGTTGATATGCAGATTCAAGAGCTTAATAGGCACTTCACGGAGGTGAACATAGAATTATTAGTTGGCATGAGTTGCTTGAATCTAGTTAAATCATTTTCTAGTTTTGACAAGACCAAGTTTTTGCGTATGGCACGTCTATATCTAGATGATTTTGATGGTTAAAACAAGATCCAAGAGCTAAGTAATCAACTTGATAATTTTATTGCCAATATGCGCGAGGATGCAAGATTTTCTAACTTGAAGGGAATTAGTGATCTTGCAAGAATGTTGGTTGAAACACTTCAACATTTGAACTTTTCTTGAGTCTTCTTGCTAGTTAAGCTTGCTTTAATTCTACCAGTTGCTACAACAACAGTTGATAGGGTATTCTCTGCAATAAAAGATGTGAAGACCGATCTGTGAAACAAGATGGAAGATGACTTACTTAATGATTGTTTAGTCACTGAGGGCATCCAAAATGATGACGAGTTTCTTGGATTTTTTTAGGTGTCATGTCAACAAAATATATATTTTATTATATAAGGAATTCTCAACTCTATAATGTAGAGCTCCTTAACATTCTCTCTCATCTCATCCATAACTTTTACTTTAGGAAGATATTAGTACTTTTATTTATTTTATTAATGTTGCAATGCTATAGCTAATAAGATTGATTTGCAGAGCGTTGCTTATTTAAGCAACGATGAGAGAGAATTAGGGTGAATTCCACACCACTGCAACAATATTTTTATTTTTTATTTATCTAAGAGGATGGAATCCACACCGCTGTAGATGCCCTTATGTACAAAAAAATATTTTTGAGACCATTAGGGCATCCACAGAGGTGTGGATTCCACACTCTTAGATAAATAAAAAATAAAATTATTACTGCAGTGGTGTGGAATCCAGCCTAATTTTCTCTCATCATCGCTTAAATAAGCAATTCAAATCAATCCTATTGGCTATAACGTTGCAACATTAATAAATATAAATAAAAGGCCTAATATCTTCCTAAAGTAAAAATTATGGATGAGATGAGAGAGAATATTCTACAATTGTAGAGATGAGAATTCCTTATATAGTAAAATAATATATTTTGTCGACATGACATCTAAAAAATGCTAAGAAACTCTCCACCATTGTGGATGCCCTTAGTGATGGAACTACTATAAAATATTTTCAGGCAATAAAACCCCGTAGAGTACAATTATACTAGATGATAATATTATCTTTAAATTTGAATTATATTTATAAATACAAGATTTTTTGTCAATAATATAGTGACCCCATATACTTCAAATCCTGGCTTCGCCCTTGGGAGTTTACTCAACAAGTCTAGTACGCCACCAAACAATGGATTATGAGCATGGGGACCTAAGAATAAAGTGATAATAAGTAAATCTTCAATTAGTTATAATTATACACTTCGAATAAAACAATGTACAATATTACAATGACAATCTAGTTTAGGAAAAAAAACATATTTTTATATTCTCATGTTTTCGTTCAATTATACACACTTTATTAAAAGGAATAGTCTTAAACTATTAGATGATTGAAAAAAGCATTTTAGATTTTTTTTATAGCGCGTAGACTCAATTTCGTAATTAACTGATTTAGTTGTCTTTGTATTCTGCTAATTTCGTCTCTCTTTAAGAATATTTAGACTAGGAATCTTGTTAATGATTTTGTTCCTTTGATCAAGAGTATCTGAGTTCATAACTACTTCTACTTATCAGTATAGAAGATCACTGGCAGAAACTAAAGTTTTAATTTGTTGCTAAGATTTTTATTTGTGTTGAAGCTATTACAATGGCTATGGATCTTCCCCTGCTGCCTGGTATATAGTGTACCACTAATGTGACTTTTTCTCTTTGCTGAATAATGTTGTACGTGTACCTGCTGAGGAAATATTTACTTATTTTGATGCTGTTGTTCTGGACCCAACTCCGCAGCGTGACCTTGGCCCTTCAAGCTCGATTGCTCCACATATTATTCTATCAAGTTTTTGTTCCGCGTAATGGCCAAAGGGGGCAAAACAACTCTAGTTAACCTCCCTTAGATGTGATGGTCTTTCTCATGGATTAAAACTTGTCTTCCTGCTATTGTTATGCATCACATGCTCTATGTTGTCACGAGCTGTAACGCTCCATTTACATAAGGAATCTAGCTTCTTGAAATATTTCGAAGAGTACCCTAGATAATGTCCAAGACCAAATTGTTGGATCATAATAGTGAAGTGTCGAGTACTATTTGTTATGTTCTGCGCACTAATGCCTTTTGTTTAGTTCAAGTGTGACGTTTAGTACTATGCGAGGAGGTGAGGGTAACTGTCTCTTTTGGTATCTTTTGTGTAACACCTGACGTGTAGGAAAGGCCTATTTAGCTCTCTCAATTATAATCTGTTCTTATTAGACTGACATCACTGGCCCATTTACATTAGTAACTCTTCCCTACGGCTCTCTCTAATGGCAAATTAAATTTCTTTATTTTCTATGCTATCCCTTTTGTTTCTCACTTACAAATACTATTTTAACTACGACATTCGCATAAGGGAGAGATTTAATTGAGATAAATTTTGAGGTTGAAGACAACGACTACATGAAAGGAAAATTTTGCAAGCTTATCCAAACCTGGACATCCGAGTTGGTGGAGATCAAGAGTAGGGGATGGAAGGTCCTGGGTTTGAATCCTTGGGTTCTTAAAAATAAATTTTGCAAGCCCTCATATGAGGGTAAAAGGTAATGAGCTTAATTCTATTCAGAATTGGTAATCTTAGATAAATGCGGGCGATAACTAGAAAACAAGGCAAGAAACCTAACCATTTTTGAGGAAGATTCCAGCATTCTAAGTAAAGCAAAACCTAGCTTGAAGGAATAAGAGCACTTATGTTGCTGAAAACAAGAGATCACAACCATAGCTTCAAACTCCCAAGACCTGGCCATCCAAAAACAAAGCAGTGCCCCAGAGGAGCGTACCTATCAATGGGGAAAAAACCATGGGAGATCATTTTGTTGGGTAACCCATCTGGATCGAGGTTGTCAGAAATGCGGATGAAACTGATCGGGGAGAAGTATTACTTTGAGCTTTATTCATTCCCCAATTATGGAATTGATGAAGAAAGTTACTTCAAGTTGGTCTAGCGTAATAGGAGAAGCATAATTTTTTTTAAGTACAATCCTAATACAACTTATGGGGGCAGGGCTGTCGAACCTGCAACCGATTGTCACAGGTGAAGAATAAGTGAATCAAGAATTTTGAAGGAACCTCTATGTGTGTTGGTTACCATAACCACAGTTGAACCATCAAATATCGATGCACCAAGCTTTCCAAGAAATACCTCGGCTCTAGACAGAAACAAAGAACGAAAAACTTATGTTCTCTTATTTCTCAAAAGATATGTGTACTGTGAATGAGTCAACACTTTCCGTAAAGGATAATGTAGACACAAAAAATTCTTACCCTATAAAACAAAATTCAAGAAAATAAATAAAATAAGAGGGGTTGTCACCTTTCGATCTCTAAGCGTCTTAATGCGCCTGTCAAAATGAAGATTTCTGAACCAATTTTCAAACATTTGAGGAAAAACTCTTCATTTTCAAAACATTTAAGAAAAACTCAGTTTCAGAAAATGAATTTCAAACAATAATCTGGTTTCAAACCCGCCCTTTTATTTAGTTATTTCATTTTTATCTTGTTTATTTTATATCGTTCCAAAAGAAAACATTTTATTTTATTGTAAAAACACCTTACTCTTACTCTGTGCTTTCTCAATAAAACTAGCATTTTTAGGAACATTTTTGGAGTAGGCTACCGCTTATCTATTATTTCTCACACCTTTATATCAAGTTTGGTTAATAGTATAGCTGGTTAGTGTGGGTGTAGGGAGACATAAGGTCTCGAGTTCAAAATGTGGACGAATGTAAGGATGGTTTATGTTTTAGTCTCACGTCATTTGGACACTCTTCCGGTCAGACCAAATAAGGTCTCGACCCAGCCCTTAGTCAAGCCATACACAGCCCATCAAGGGAAGCCCACTCTGGTTGCTCTCTCTATACAAATGAAGCCCAAGAGTCAATTTAAGCATATAAGATAAAATAGGTTTACAAAAATAAATTTTGTAATATAAAGTTTATCATATAAGGAATAAACATAAATTTTAAATTAATTTTATCTTGTATATTAAATATTGAAGTCAAACCACATGTCCAAATAGTAAACATGATGGTCAATAAAGACATAACGAGGATAATGAAACAAAAACAGATGGGGCAGCAGCCGATATGAACCCACGTGTTTTCATTCCTTCACCATAGAACACTTTTTCCTTCTGTAACGCCCCTATTTTACATATTTATAGCGGAAATAAAATACTAAAGGCGTACAGATCATCGAGTTCCAAAACCACCCGTACCAAACCTCACCAAAATACAACCTAATGATTACAATAGTCACGGCCTGAACCTCGAGAAAACTTAACAAAAGTAAAACCAATAAAACACGTAAACTCTCAAAACCTAATCCCATCCCAATCACTCGTTCTCTTCGTGGTCACCTGTAAAATAACTCGTACCTGCAAGATAAAACCAAGCAGCCCACCCGAGTGGGGTGGGTCAGTTCCCTGGAATGGAACTGGTACGATCCTCCAAAAACAACTTAAAATACAATTCTTAATAATAATAGCTTGAATACAAACACTTAAGACACTCAAAGGAACAAAGCATTTCACAATTCACCAAATCAAAATATCAAGATAAGAACAAAGGTTAATAATTGAAAGATAAAGTTAGTGAACAGAATCACACCATGTGTTAGTGAACATCCATTTCCTTAGTTAAACCCAATTCCCGTTAGGAGTAGAAAGACTCAGATAGTCACAAAGGACTAGGAATGATAGAATAGATCCAAGAATCAATAACTCAAGAATGGAATAATTCAACTGGGAGAGATGGCCCCCACCGCCAAATATAAATGTCTGTATGGACGAGGGATATACAGCCCCCTGCTGTCATATTAAAAATGTCCTGGTGGACGAGGGATATACAACCCCCTGCTGTCAAATATAAATGCCCATATGGGCGAGGGATATACAGCCCTCTGCTGTTACCATTAAGACGCGCGCACGTCGAAAGAAAGATTTCCAAGATTGACCTTTTTCCAAATTCCCACTAGATCACCAACTACCCAGAGCAATACCAAACACTCAGTCCTACAGAGTGCAGAAGCGTAAACCCTAAGCAGTCAATGTCTAACGGGACACCAAACAGAAGAAACCAATATCCAAGTGAGTTCCATATCCAAGGCTCAGTTAGTCACACAAGCTGAGTTAGTCACACAACCATTTCCTTTTTAGAAATTCCTCTTAAAGTCAGTTAGCGTTTTCCAAAACATTCCACAAGTCAAACAGCAAAATATAGGAGTACGAGAAATCGTACCTGGTAAGTGAAGAACAATAACTAACTCGTAAAGAGATTCCCCAATAGTAACCTATAATTAAGGTGTTCCAAGTGTCGATTAGTTAAGAGACTTATAAACTTAACAGCCTTCTTCACTTACTGATTAATAGTTTCAGGTTTACCATTATTCTCTTACAAAGGTTTGGGCTTGACTTGTTAACTAAATCCTTTGTTAGGCCCATCTCGTTTAATTTGGAATGATTTAGAATTTATTCGTGAGAGTGGCCCAAACTCTCTTTGGATTGTTAAAGTGGGCTTTTGGAGTTCATAGACTTGGGCTTAGTGGGTTAGCCCAAGACCGTGTTAAGTTATGTTGTGTAATAAAACCCTTAAATTAATAGTGATTATTTAATCACTCACTGACTAAAAACTAAGGTTTAACATATATATATAACCTACTTATTATAACTATCACAAGGATTATTATTTCCCTCAACTATATAATGTATTTATATACAAGTATATTTATATATGTATCTGACGTATTAAAATTTATCCATAGCATTTTTAGGAAATTTTACTGTATTTATTAATGTTCAATAACTTCTAGGCTTAACACAACCGACCTATGGTTTATAAAATAATGTGTTTCCTTTATTTATTTAATATATATAAGTATACCCGTATAGAAATTAACTACGACATTCCCCATGTAACTTACTATATTTAAACTATCTTATTACTTCGACCTTTAACTTTATTCCAAGTATATTTCATAAAGTATTTCTTTTACCATATCTTAGGTTCTAGCTCTTATAATGTTTAGTTATTATAAGTGGTAATTAATTAGTTCCTTGATTTACTTAAGTTACCTCCTAATTCCCTTTTATAAATGCGTAAAATATATATATATATATATATATATTAGTCCTTAGTTTAATTAAAATATTAACTCCCATATAATATAGTAAATAAAATGTAGGATAATTAAATTCCTTAATTTATATAAGTTTCTACTTAAGTAAGTATATATACATATATGTAAATAATTTCACTTCTCTTAAAAGCTAATACAAAAACATTTATAAACTTACTGTTATAAAATGTTAATTTAATTTCCCTTATTTTCCCCAGCTTAAAGTTAATTAACAAACCATACTTTAATTTTTGGTTACATTAAAAACCTTATATTATAGGTTATTCTTATGAAAAACTCATAAACACAATTTTTAAACCTTTTACCATTGCCCAAAAATTCCCAAATTTAATATACAGTAACTATAACATTTTAGACATATTATAAAATTTTTATTTCATAAAAATATCTTTTTAATTTATCCAAATAATTCCAGAAAACCCGTAACTTGCAAAAATCATAACTTACGTTTAAAAACAAAAACCATATTAATTTACATCAAAATAAACTAGATTAAATAAGGAATCTATGGTTAAAATTTCAAGTCAAAATACATTCGGGAAGATATTTAAATTAACCCAACAAGTTAGGACTATTTACTGGAATTTATGAATTTATAAAACCTTTATAAACTTATTCTGGATGTTTTAATCTCGGCCGTCCAATCTCTTAAAACGAGATCGGACGGCCCCTGTACTCCGAGTTCATCAGCGAAGGTAATAGCAGATCGAGTACTAAATCTCGTTTTTCTCACAATCTACAGAACGAAATCGAGTGATTCTTGTTTCTATAGCTTCGTAATCAAATTTCGGTTCTATTGATACCGGTTTCCCCAATTATAATGCAGTATACATCAAGTTTCGAAATCGATTCGAGAGTTAGGGTTTATTTTGGTACAGAATTTAATTCGATTGCAATTCATACAATTCTCCTAATCTAACACGTAATTGACTAAATTGAGACATGGGTTAGATCGAAACATGACTACAAACAACAATATCGGAGCAATTTGATCGGAGACTCACCGGATTGTGCGAATTGTGTGAATTCCAATTCGGAAAACTGGGAAAAACTCGAACTTTAGACAGTTCGTGGTGCCAACTTTGAGGATCTATAACTAGCAGTACAAAACGAGTTAGGCTACGAGTAAGGGTTCATTGGAAAGAGCAAACTTAGATCTACGTATTGATAGCAAGAACTAAACCTAACTCGCACCATACAGAAAGAAATTGAAGTCGCAAAACACGAGTTTACCTTACAGTTTCGGTGTTATTTATGTGCTGGCGAACCCGAAACTTTAGACCTCTATATCTCCCAACTGGTTACGAATCGGACTTGGGCATAAACACGAAAATTGTAGAGGGATTAGAGATCTTTACAACGAGCTAAAGAAATCGAATTTTGGTTGAGTAACGAAGAAGTTATGATCGACGCAAGTTACCTGAAATCGAAGAGAATATGGAATTCTGGAAACACGTTTCGCAAGGTGGCTACTTTGACTCGATTTTCCGGTTGATTCAGAATGAGTTAGGGTTTGTATGAGTTATAGTTGTTTAGAGGGAATGTAGGAGAAGACAACAAAGAAGACGGCATTGAAAAATATGGAGAGATGCAAAAGTTATAGCCGTCTAAAGTTAGGTCGAAACCCTGAAATCAGTTACCGAAATTCAGGGAAAGAATCGGCTAAGTGTGGGCGACCCATTATAGAGTGACACGTGGCATCTCTTAAAATTTTGATTCAAAACTTCAATCTAGCATAACTTTGGCTAGGATGATCCGTTTTTGACGTTCTTTTTATCGATCTTCATGGTTTTCTATAACCTATTTATTGTATAGGTTTCATGGCCTGGTTTGACCATTCTCAAAAAGTCAACTCTAGCAAGGCTTAATAAGCTTTAAGGTTTCTAGAATTTTATATTGACTTTTATGTTTCAAAACAATGTTCCAACACTTCCTAAAATCTTTATAATATATTTGGAGTGTTTAGAAATTTTCCCAAGATTTATTGACTTATAAATCTTATTATTAAATTCATAATACTATATAATAATGTATAATAATTAGGGTTAAATAGGAGAAAACCCCTAAATAATTCACAATTCCATATAATAATTTAATATTCATAATTCCATATAATAATTTAATATTCATAATTCCATATATAATTTAATTTTTATAAAAAATCCCCTAAATTAATTTAAATTAATTTAGGGGTATTTCAGTATATCCCCCTTAAAAGAAACTTCGCCTCGAAGTTTAACAATCAACTAATAGGCACTCACACCGCTTCGGGTGTGCTGAGACAATAATAATTTCAATGAAATTCCATACCATTCCAATCCTTTATTTCCATTTCAACATTCCACTCGAGAGTACTGAAATCAAATCAAAGTGACCAAAATCAAAGAATCAAAATAAACTGAAACAAAACACAACACAACGTGCAAAGTACTGTGCCACAACGTAAACTACGTACATACATACACCTCTCACACTACTAATACTGTTCTCCCTTACTAACAATGCAACGAGGCATAATCCGGATGAGATAACGAAGGAGGAGTATGCCAGCATATCCCCCTTAAAAGAGCTAAGGTACGCCCTCGTACCGCCACTAACGTGAATCACCTCAGGATAGCAGAGTATCATGCAAACAGATGTGGGTACTTTACTCTCATGGAGTCCTCGGTCTCCCAAGTAGCTCCTCCTCGACCCCATGATGTTCCCAAAGAACCTTCACTAACTTAACTTGATCTGCCCCTCGTTTCTCGGACCTTCGTGTCCAAGATCTGTATAGGAGTCTCCTCATACCTCAGTGTAGGCTCAATCTCCAACCTCTCTGGCTGCAGTACGTGAGAAGGGTCAGGCATATACTTCTTCAACTGAGATACGTGAAACACATCGTGTACCTTCCCCAACTCCGCTGGTAGCTCAGTCTGTAAGCAACTGGGCCCACTCGCTCCGTAATCCTGTACGGGCCGACATACTTAGGGCTTAGCTTCCCCCTCATCCATCCCGAATCTGAATATCCCTCTCATCGGGGACACTCGTAAGAAGACCATGTCTCCCAACTGAAACTCGAGCTCTCTGGTACGCTGATCCCCATAAGACTTCTGTCTGGACTGCGCTGCCCTCATGTGCTGCTGAATAACCCTAACGTCATCCTGCAGTGTCTGAATATACTCGGCCCAATCAAGACCGCCTCAGCAGGGTCACTCCATGATAAGGGAGTCCGGCACGGCCTGCCATATAGAGCCTGGAATGGTGCCATGCCGATAGACGCATGGTAAGAGTTATTATAGGAGAACTCTACCAGGTGTAGACGCTCTACCCAACTCCCCTGATAGTCTAGAGCGACTGCTCGCAACATATCCTCCAATGTCTGAATAGTCCTCTCAGTCATGCCCATCATGTCTGCGGGTGAAAAGCTGTGCTAAGTCGTAGCTGAGTCCCAAATGCCTCCTGTACCTGACGCCAATATCGACTGAGGAAACGAGTGTCACGATCAGAGACGATCGTCTTCGGTACCCCATGGTACCGGATATGCTCTGTGGTGAACACCTCAGCCAGTTTGGGCACCTTCCATGTGTCCTTGATAGGTATGAACCTAGCTGTCTTGGTCAACCTATCGACTATAACCCATATGGCGTTCAGTCCACCTCTAGCTGGAGGGAGACCGACCACAAAATCCATGCTGATGTCGTCAAACTTCCAGCACGGTACTGGAAGTGACTGAATCTGGCCGCCTGGTCGACGATGCTCAAACTTCACTTTCTGACAAGTGAGGCACCGAGAGACAAAATCAGCTACATCCTCTTCATCCCGCTCCACCAGAATAATTGCTTCAAGTCCTTGTACATCTTGGTGGCTCCAGGGTGTACTGATAATGTCGAGGAATGAGCCTCTGAAAGAATCCTGGTCTGAAGCTCTGTCGCATCCTGAGGAACGCAGAGTCTGCCTCTGACTCGAAGGTGTCCCTCGCTGTCCAGCTCATAGTCGTACTTCAAACCGTCAGTCAACCCGTCTGCTAACTTCTGTCTGATGCCCTGTAGATAAACGTCACTGTCCTGGGCTGCATACACCTCCTCAGCTATCGTGGTCGTCTCTATCAGGGCGAGAAGTGAATAAGCTCTTCTGCTCAGAGCATCTGCCACAACATTTCCTTTCCCTTCTGTGTACTGGAGGTTGATGTCATAATCGGCCAGTAGCTCAACCCATCGTCGCTGTCTCAAATTGAGCTCCTTCTGGGTCCAGATGTACTTCAGACTCTTATGGTCTGTCATAATCCGGACTGTGGCTCCATACAAGTAATGTCGCCAGATCTTCAAGGCGAAGACTATGGCGAGGAGCTCAAGGTCGTGGGTGGGGTAGTTTTCCTCGTGCTTCTTCAGCTGTCTAGAAGCATACGCTACTACTCGGCCATGCTGCATCAGTACTCCACCAATTCCTCTGCCTGAAGCATCGCAATATACCTCGTACCCCTCATTCCCCTCTGGGATAATCAATACTGGAGCTGTGGTCAAGGCGTCCTTCAGCGCCTTGAAGGAGACCTCACAAGCCTCTGTCCATATAAAAGGGTTGTCCTTCTTCATCAAGGAGGTCAAGGGCTTGGCTAGCCTGGAGAAGTCCTTCACAAAGCGTCTATAGTAGCCAGCCAACCCAAGGAAACTCCTAACCTCTGTCACGGTGCGAGGTCTATGCCAGCTCTTCACTGCCTCGATCTTAGCTGGGTCTACAGAAACTCCCTCAGCTGAGATCACGTGTCCAAGAAATGACACCTTGTCCAGCCAAAATTCACACTTGCTGAACTTGGCATATAACTGTTTCTCCCTCAGTGTCTCCAAGACTGTCCTCAAATGCTGCTCATGTTCCTCCTTGCTCTTGGAGAAGACTAGAATGTCGTCAATAAATACGACTACCGACTTATCCAGCTGGGCTTGGAAGACTCTCTGCATCAAGTCCATAAATCTCGCCGGTGCATTGGTCAGTCCAAACGGCATCACTGTGAACTCATAGTGGCCGTATCTGGTCCGGAAAGCTGTCTTCTCAATGTCTGGCTCAGCTACAGCTACAGCTATCTGGTGATATCCGGATCGCAGATCAATCTTAGAGAACACCTTTGCTCCCCTCAGCTGGTCGAACAAGTCATCGATCCTGGGCAGTGGGTACTTGTTTTTGATCGTGACATTGTTCAACTCTCTGTATCTATACACAGTCTCATGCTCCGTCCTTCTTCTTGACGAACAGCACAGGAGCGCCCCAAGGTGAGACACTGGGTCTGATGAAGCCCTTATCTAGTAGTTCTTGCAATTGTTTCTTCAATTCCACCATCTCTGTAGGGCCCATCCGGTAAGGAGCCTTGGCAATCGGTCCCGTGCCAGGTACGAGGTCGATGTTGAATTCAACCTCTCTCAGCGGTGGTAGTCCAGGTAGCTCCTCTGAAAAACATCGGGGTACTCCGACACAATGGGAACGTCGCTCCTGAACTTCGGATCCGTCCTCAGATCCTGGGCATAGCAGTAGTAGGCAGTCGCGCCCTTGGACACTTCCTTCATCAGGGACAGTGCTGATACAACCTTCACAGTCGGCTGCTTAGGCTGCATTCGGTATGATACTGTGATCCCTGTGGCTGACTTCAAGAGGAGACGATGCTCTGCGCAGTGTAGTCTACCTCTGTACCGCTGTAGCGTGTCCATGCCCACAATTATGTCAAATCCCATGCCAGGGAAGACAATGGCGTCGAGAAGAAAGTCTGCTCCCTTGATGTGCATGCTCAGATTCTTGCACTGTTTGCTGCATTTGATCAATTCTTTAGATGGCAACAAAACGGAGCAACCATGGATATCCTCTGTGGGGGCATTTATCTTAGTATGAAATGCTTGGGATATGAAGGAGTGGGAGGCTCCAGAATCAAACAGGACGGTGGCCTCCACTCCATTAATTTGGAATGTGCCTGCAATTATTGAGTGAATTAAGTTCTAAGGTTTCTAGTAACTCTCTTCCAAAGCAGTTGTTCAAGGTTAATTGGTATACCTGTGATGACCGTTCCATTGCTCTTTGCTTGAGCCTGGTCCAACACATTCAGCCTGACCTCTAAATTTCCAGCTCCTACATGAAGAAATAAATTCTTAGAATTTCCATTCTTATTGAAAGCTTCATGAGCAGTTTAATGATTACAAGGCTGAAATTGTAAAGTACATGGCTAGATCTGTCTAAAGGTCAGGTTTAATCTGCCAGGTTTCAGGTGAGTCTGGTTAATAATGGATGTGGGGGCTGTGTTGGGCTTGATTCTCTTCACTCCATGGTAGATGAGTCTAGCTGCCCCACCAAAGATCAGTACATCACCTGACTTCAGGAGGATCTTGGTGGCAAGGTCCATCCTCTTCTGGTCACCAAATAGGAACTCCGCGTCGTCTCCAAGTGATATGGAAACCACTGGAACTCCTTTGGTGATGGATTCTAGGGATTCATCCTTATCTTGATGCAACCCTAGCTTACCTTCTTTTCCATAAAAATTGATGATGCAGACGTCTGAGGTTAGGTCTGGGACGGGCTCATCCTCCAATTCTTGTGCTGCCTTAACTGCAGCTCTAACGATGGTCTGCAGTTCCTCCGGGATTGGTGGCACCTCCACTTCTTCATAGGTCTTGGTGGTGTGGTTCCACTTCTTACCTAGGCACATGATCTTCACCTTCATGGTTGAACCATTCTTGAAGGTAGGGGTGTAAAAATTTTCCTTCCTTCACACCTAACTCCCTGATCTTGAGGATCAATGCATACTGGACTGCCGGGGTCAGGTACTCTCGTAGTAAGATCATCCCGGGTCTCAAGACCTCACACTCTCTGGTGGGTGTGGTTTGGCTTCAAAAGGGATATTGGGTGTGGTATAGGGCAAAATAGGAAAGCAAATATCGAAAGCTGAGGAACAATTGCCATTAAATAAATAAGTCAAGGTTCACACTGGAAGGAAAGGTTCGTAACGAAACAAAATGAAGGGTTTATAGTTCATCCCTTTTTACATTGACAACGAAAGAAAACTAGACGACTGAATGTAAAGAAATAAGGTCTAAGCCTCTTCATGAGGAAAGTAGTCCTCACCAGGTGAACTCGGGTCATCACTTGCTGCCTCGACACGGTCCACCAGGTTGAGGATCGGTGCCTTGCCCGGCCTCTGGGGATAGTTCTGTCCCGGCCTCTGTGGATGACTCTGGGCAGGGCGACTGGTAGATGGTCCAGCACCTCCTGTGCTACCTCGACCTCCTCCAGTAGTAGTAGCAACTGGGGCTCTAGCAGTGGTCCCGGTGGTGGGTTTGTAGTTCCAAGAATCCGGGTTCTTGTGGCATTCGAATCCCCTATGCCCTTTCTTACCACAGTAGTTGCATTCCACCAGATTTCCCTTACAATCCTTGCCTGGATGGTCCCGCTTGCACCACTTGCAGAAGTATCTTCTCACCGGTCTGTTTCCTGTTTCAGTGCAAGGTTAGTGACGTGATAGCATAAATGTAGCCATATTATAGATTCTAACTTTTCTCACCCCTGGGTGATTCGTAGCGGAGAGGCTGAACATTAGCATTAGAAGGAACGATGGCCTTCTCGTTCCCTCCTTTGAAAAATTTCCTCCCCTCCTCTCCTGAGTCTGAGGGGGTCCTCTCCCATTTCCTCCTCTTGCCTAGCACAGAGCCTGATAGGCAATGGTGGTCTCACAATCGTTCGCATCATCAGCCAGTTCCTCCTGTCGTTGCAAGATGTGTTAGTGGGGAAACCTTTGCGTACCAGAAATTTTAAATCATATTCCATACCTGTAGAGTCATCCCTCTGGTGGAACCGATCATGGTCATGATCTTGAAGTTCAAGCCGGTATGGAATTTGTCCACCAGATATCTTGGGCGTAAGCTCCCTCTCCAATAACAGCAAGTAGTTCCACGAACTTATTGTAGTACTCAGCAACAGAAAGACTCCCTTGCTTCAGCTGCTCGAACTCACTCCTCATCCTCTTCTGTAGATAGGATGGATAAAATTTAGCTCTCAGGGCCACTAGAAATGCCTGGAAGTCAAAGTTCGCCTGGGCCGTCAGCTCGGCTCTAGCAGTCTGCCACCATCGATGCGCGGGTCCCTGAAGAAAGTAGGCCGCTATGTCCACCTGGCGATTCACTGGAACATGCAGAGAGGTGAAGGCCTTCTGCATCTCGTCTATATACTTCTCTAACGTCCTCGGTTCTGGTTGGCCTTCATAGATGGGAGGACGAAGGTCGTTAACCGCCTTCAGCCAGTTGAACTCCCGGGGACCATTCGGTGGTGGTGGTGGTGGCTGTGGGATCTGGGCCTGCTGCTGGGCCAATGCAGCTGTCACAATCTGCGCTATGACCTCCGGAGTGACAGCGTCGGGTCCAAAGCCACTTGAGGGACCAGCTCCTCCTCTTCCTCCTCTTCGAGACATCTAGCTGGTATGACGGTTGTGTACTCAGAAGGCGTATTGTAAAGTCTAACTATCTATGAAATATTTATAACGTCCTAAGGACGGTTCGTATGTACATGAAGTAAAACATAAATTGTAAGTATGGGGTAGGGTCACGCGCCTTTCTGGAATTCTCACTTCCCAATTCTACCCCAGTTCCCCAGTTTTAAGTGCACCTATAATCTAAGTATTTCACTCGGCTTGTTTTCTCTCGGCTCTGATACCAATTTCTGTAACGCCCCTATTTACATATTTATAGCGGAAATAAAATACTAAAGGCGTACAGATCATCGGGTTCCAAACACCCGGTACCAAACCTCACCAACAAAACAACTAATGATTACAATAGTCACGGCCTGAACTCGAGAAAACTTAACAAAAGTAAAACCAATAAAACAAAACATAAACTCTCAAAACCTAATCCCATCCCAATCACTCGTTCTCTTCGTGGTCACCTGTAAAATAACTCGTACCTGCAAGATAAAACCAAGCAGCCCACCCCGAGTGGGGTGGGTCAGTTCCCTGGAATGGAACTGGTACGATCCTCCAAAAACAACTTAAAATACAATTCTTAAATAAATAGCTTGAAGACAAACACTTAAAACACTCAGGAACAAAGCATTTCACAATTCACCAAATCAAAATATCAAGATAAGAACAAAGGTTAATAACTGAAAGATAAAGTTAGTGAACAGAATCACACCATGTGTTAGTGAGCATCCATTTCCTTAGTTAAACCCAATTCCCGTTAGGAGTAGAAAGACTCAGATAGTCACAAAGGACTAGGAATGATAGAATAGATCCAAGAATCAATAACTCAAGAATGGAATAATTCAACTGGGAGAGATGGCCCCCACCACCAAATATAAATGTTGTATGGACGAGGGATATACAGCCCCCTGCTGTCATATTAAAATGTCCTGGTGGACGAGGGATATACAGCCCCCTGCTGTCAAATATAATGCCCCTATGGGCGAGGGATATACAGCCCCCTGCTGTTACCATTAAGACGCGCGCACGTCGAAAGAAAGATTTCCAAGATTGACCTTTTTCCAAATTCCCACTAGATCACCAACTACCCAGAGCAATACCAAAACACTCAGTCCTACAGAGTGCAGAAGCGTAAACCCTAAGCAGTCAATGTCTAACGGGACACCAAACAGAAGACACCAATACCCAAGTGAGTTCCATATCCAAGGCTCAGTTAGTCACACAAGCTGAGTTAGTCACACAACCATTTCCTTTTAGAAATTCCTCTTAAAGTCAGTTAGCGTTTTCCAAAACATTCCACAAGTCAAACAGCAAAAATATAAGAGTACGAGAAATCGTACCTGGTATGTGAAGAACAATAACTAACTCGTACAAGAGATTTCCCAATAGTAACCTATAATTAAGGTGTTCCAAGTGTCGATTAGTTAAGAGACTTATAAACTTAACAGCCTACCTTCTTCACTTACTGATTAATAGTTTCAGGTTTACCATTATTCTCTTACAAGGTTTGGGCTTGACTTGTTAACTAAATCCTTTGTTAGCCCATCTCGTTTAATTTGGAATGATTTAGAATTTATTCGTGAGAGTGGCCCAAACTCTCTTTGGATTGTTAAAGTGGGCTTTTGGAGTTCATAGACTTGGGCTTAGTGGGTTAGCCCAAGACCGTGTTAAGTTATGTTGTGTAATAAACCCTTAAATTAATAGTGATTATTTAATCACTCACTGACTAAAACCTAAGGTTTAATACATATATATATATATAACTACTTATTATAACTATCACAAGAATTATTATTTCCCTCACTATATTAATGTATTTATATACAAGTATATTTATATATGTATCTTATGTATTAAAATTTATCCATAGCATTTTTAGGAAATTTTACTGTATTTATAATGTTCAATAACTTCTAGGCTTAACACAACCGACCTATGGTTTATAAAAAATGTGTTTCCTTTATTTATTTAATATATATAAGTATACCCGTATTAGAATTAACTACGACATTCCCCATGTAACTTACTATATTTAAACTATCTTATTACACTATCTTATTACTTCGACCTTAACTTTATTCCAAGTATATTTCATAAAGTATTTCTTTTACCATATCCTAGGGTTCTAGCTCTTATATGTTTAGTTATTATAAGTGGTAATTTAATTAGTTCCTTGATTTACTTTAAGTTACCTCCTAATTCCTTATTTAAAAATAAATAAAATATTAACTCCCATATAATATAGTAAATAAAATGTAGGATAATTAAATTCCTTAATTTATATAAGTTTCTACTTAAGTAAGTATATATACATATATGTAAATAATTTCACTTCTCTTAAAAGCTAATACAAAAACATTTATAAACTTACTGTTATAAAATGTTAATTTATTTCCCTTGTTTTTCCCCAGCTTAAAAGTTAATTAACAAACCATACTTTAATTTTTGGTTACATTAAAACCTTATATTATAGGTTATTCTTATGAAAAACTCATAACACAATTTTTAAAACCTTTTACCATTGCCCAAAAATTCCCAAATTTAATATACAGTAACTATAACATTTTAGACATATTATAAAATTTTTATTTCGTAAAAATATCTTTTTAATTTATCCAAATAATTCCTGAAAACCCGTAACTTGCAAAAATCATAACTTACGTTTCAAAACTCCAAAACCATATTAATTTACAGCAAATAAACTAGATTAAATAAGGAATCTATGGTTAAAATTTCAAGTCAAAATACATTCGGGAAGATATTTAAATTAACCAAAGTTAGACGATTTCCTGGAATTTATTTTATAAAACCTTTATAAACTTATTCTTGAATGTTTTTCTCGTCTCGGTCCTCCAATCTCTTAAAGCAGAAGATCGGACGGCCCCTGTAACTCCGAGTTCATCAGCGAAGGTACTAAAGCAATCGAGTACTAAATCTCGTTTTTTCTCACAATCTACAGAACAAAAATCGAGTGATTCTTGTTTCTATAGCTTCTACAAATTTCGGTTCTATGGATACCGGTTTCCCCAATATAATGCAGTATACTCAAGTTCGAAATCGATCGAGAGTTAGGGTTTATTTCGCAAGGTGGCTACTTTGACTCGATTTTCCGGTTGATTCAGAATGAGTTAGGGTTTATGAGTTATAGTTGTTGAGGGAATGTAGGAGAAGACAACAAAGAAGACGACATTGAAAAATATGGAGAGATGCAAAAGTTATAGCCGTCTAAAGTTAGGTCAAAACCCTGAAATCAGTTACCGAAATTCAGGGAAAGAATCGGCTAAGTGTGGGCGACCCATTATAGAGTGGACATGTGGCATCTCTTAACATTTTGATTCAAAACTTCAATCTAGCATAACTTTGGCTAGGATGATCCGTTTTTGACGTTCTTTTTATCGATCTTCATGGTTTTCCATAACCTATTTATTGTATAGGTTTCATGGCCTGGTTTGACCATTCTCAAAAAGTCAACTCTAGCAAGGCTTAATAAGCTTTAAGGTTTCTAGAATTTTATATTGACTTTTATGTTTCAAAACAATGTTCCAACACTTCCTAAAATCTTTATAATATATTTGGAGTGTTTAGAAATTCCCAAGATTTATTGACTTATAAATCTTATTATTAATTCATAATACTATATAATAATGTATAATAATTAGGGTTAAATAGGAGAAAACCCCTAAATAAATTTCAATTCACAATTCCTATAATAATTTAATATTCATAACTCCATATAATAATTTAATTTTTTTAATAAAAGAAATCCCCTAAATTAATTTAGGGGTATTTCACCTTCTCTCTTGCAGTCGTCCATCATCATCCAATCTCTCAATTTATCTATGGAGACTGACTTTAACCTCCCAGACCTCACTCTCTGGAAACGATACGTCACCAGCACTTTGTCTATTTCGACGACAATATCCTAAAATCATGAGAAGAAAACATAACATCGACCTGATCTCTCTCTCATGTACAATCCTTACACACTCATTTCACTCTCTTGGAAACCGTAACTAAAGTGGTGGCCATCTCCCTTTGTAAATGTATATATTCTACATGCTTACTGTTTTTATGTGTGGCAAACTCTATGCTTCGTCAGCTCTACACTCAGCAAGAAAGGATCCGATAAATATGCTAACTCAACTTCCATCGCGAGTATATTTCTGTAGCTGTTAGGTTGTTACAATTTGCTGCTCCTTATTCCTCTCTTCTTAGTAAATATCTTTAGTAGGAAATCAAGTAGAGTTGATAGGATTCTATCACTGATTTAGTTTATATATATTTGTACAGGCTTGTTATACGGGTACGGCTTTCCAGATCACAGACGAGAGATTTAGGCAAGATACCCTTGGTAGAAATAACGAGAACATTGATAGTCATTGGGTATTCAGTTTTAGGTTCTAGAGTAATGCTCTGAGTGTGATTGTTCAAAGTGTTGAACAGATCAGGTGAGGAGTTTTTCATGCTATTAATAAAAGATTAGTAGCTGAGTTTTCTTCTGATTCTTTGTTTCGTTTATCACATACACTCGACCATTAGTTCAATTATGTACCGATCTTTCTGGAAACACACTACGAACTTACAAGTGATATCAGAGCAGGTTTACCTTTTTAACGAGGCCAACGCTTCAAGGTAGATCGTGAAGATGAGTTCGTACGATGTTAGGCACCCAAGTTGACGAAACTGAACTACTCAAATGGTGCGAGAAAATGGAAGCACAATGATGTCTGTAGACTACAAGGTGTGGAAAGTTATCACCAAGGGAGATTTCAAGCCAACTATTATGGTGGATGGACAATCCCAAGATAAGCTAGAAGCATAATGGACTGAAGATGATGAGAAACTATTGAGTAAGAACAAGCACCTTACGTATACTGGTTGCTTCGCTTTCTGATGAAGATCAAGGAAGGGTTTTAGGAATCCAAACCGCAATGGGAGTTTGGGATTTCCTAAAGATTGCGTACCAAGGAACATAATCTATCAGAAAAGCAAAGGAAAACAATTCAAGAGGGAGTTTAATAATTTCTAGATGGGCGATGGAGAAAGCCTGGCCTCTGCTATTGAAAGATTTAACCAAATCCTAATGAAGATCAAAACTGTAGGAGCGTCATTTTCAAGTGAGCAGACCAATGAAAGATTTTGGAATCGCTTACCAAGGATTGGTTGAACTACACATCTATGCTGGAAAAGATGGACAAAGTCTCCTCTGTCTCTTATAAGGACTGTGCTCTAACTTGATTGTGCACGATAGTAAAATGAAGGAACAGACCCTTGGAGGTGCGTCTGTTGAGAGAAAGGGTCTTGCACTTAAGGCAAAGAAGGTTGTTGAACCTATGGATTGGGATTTAGATGATGATGTTCACAACAAAATAAATCTGCTGGCATAGGGATTGAAGAGATTATTGAACAGAAGAAAAGGAGGACAATAGGGAGGAAGTAACAACAACAGACGTGAGACAGACATCAGTAAATTGAATGCTTTCGATGCCATAAGCTAGGACATATGATAAAGGATTACCCTTTGTCATCAAAACCACCACAGTACAGAAACAGAGATTCTCATATGGCAGCCGCCGTATGGGGGAAGAAGAGGAGGAACCAGAACAAACAGAAAAGGTGGAAGCACACTATTGCATGACTGTGATTCACCGATCTCATTCTGATGAATCGATCTACGATGATTCCATGTGTCTGGTGGTCGAGGATAAAGAACATCATTCTCTCATAGGAGAACAGGTAAGTCTTCGAAACCTTGATAAATTATATAGAGAGTCTACTTCAAGTCAAATATTCGATACGTTAAAAGTGACTCTTTTAGAAATTGATTCTCTTAAAAAGAAGCTTAACAAGTCTGTTAAACTCGAAAATCAATTAAAACAATCAGAACTAGAATTTACTGAGTTGAAAGAGAAAAACAAGGAACTTATGGCTCAAATAGTGGCCAATTCTGCTAAAGTTCTACAATCAACCTTTACTCTACCCATTAATAGTAAACTGAGTATTATTCCAGAATGGGCAGAAAAGGAAATACAACTACTCAAGACAGATAATGAACGTATTCGTCAGGATAACACTGGTCTTCGGAAACAATGTGATACGCTAGACAGAAGAATTCATATTATGACTTTAGACAATCCGTCGTGGTATACAGGAAGGGTCAAACTTATGACATAGTTCAAAAGCCCACCAGAGTTGTACAGGATTAGGTTTCCATGCAACTGAACCAACCTCACTCAAGTTCCAAAACACAAGGCAGTACTCCTAGGATAGATCCACTTCAGCTAAATCCTTTCATACTCATAATGTCTAGAGTGTAGCGACTGTCATATTCTAGGACACCATATTAATATGCGTCACAAACTACAACGTAAGAATTCTAGAATTGCCCGTAATAATACAGTCAGATATGCCCATATGTATTCATCACGACCCAAACAACAATGGGTCCCCAAGTGTCTTTGACGTATTATCTTGTTTTGTTCTTCTTTTTCAAGAGTATGCAAACGGATCCAATCTATGGCTCATGGACAGTGGTTGTTCAGGCCACATGACTGGAGATCACACGTTATTCCATGAACTAGAAGGATTGCATGGTGGTTTTTTTCACTTTTAGAAACAATGGGAAAGACCGCATCATTGCCGTAGGAACTGTTGGTGAAAGAACGACTGTAGAAGATGTTTGCTTGGTTGATGGTCTTGAGCATAACCTACTTAGTGTTTCTCAAGTCTGTGACAAAGGTCCCTCCACCATCACATTCGATTCATTTGGTTTTATAGTTTCAGATACGGTCACTGGAGCGCCGTTGTTGAAAGGATATTGATGAGGAAACTTATATTTAGTAGACGTTAACTCTCAGGAACTGGATGCCACTTGTCTTACAGTTTCCACCGTCAGTACAAACCTGTGGCATCAACGGTTAGGTCACGCTCACACTAGGTTGATTAACAAACTGCGGTCACAGAATCTTGTCGAAGGTCTACCATCATCAGTATTACATGAAGAAGAGCCTTGTAGTATTTGTCTCTTAAACAAGTAGACTCGATCTCCTCTTATTCCAAAGACGGTTGTATCCACTTTTGTTGTCTTGGAGCTTGTACACATGGATCTATTCGGATATGCGGATTATGACTCGAGCCGGCAAGCAATACATATTTGTAATCATGGATGACTATTCTCAATTACATGGATTTATCTACTCCATAGTAAGTCAGACACATTTGATCTCTTCAAGGGTTCTTCACTCAGATTCAGCGACAATTGGGATTACTTTCTTCGTACCATTCGATCTGACACTGGTACAAAATTTGTTAATCAGCACTTTTGACAATTCTGTACATATCAAGGCATCACACATACCTTCTCGCCCCTCGTACACCGCAGCAAAATGGTGTCGTTGAGAGGAAGAATCACACGCTTGTGGAAATGGCCCGTACGATGTTGAATGCAAGTGGATTGGCACCCATTTTTTGGGGAGAGGCCATTAACACATCGTGTTATATTCTAAATCGCGCCATGATCAGGCCAATACTGTATAAACACCATATCAGTTGGTGAAAGGAAGACCCCTGTCTATTTGTCACTTCAAAGTTTTTGGTTGTCGTTGCTTTATTCTTCATAATTGGAAATAGGCTGTGAGCAAGTTTGACACACGAGGATGAATGTGTATTCTTTTTAGGTTATTCTACCACGAGTAAAGCAGCTTATCGGGTGTTGAATAAGCGTACTCTCATTATTGAAGAATTCATTTATGTACGCTTTGATGAAGCCAACTTCGGCTTTTGCTACCCTCAAAACATCGGTTCTGAGCTGAGCATCGAGGATACTCTGGACTCAGATGATTCGGATTCAGATCCTTCTCCACCCTCTACTCAAGTTTCACCCGATACATCTCAGGTTGGATCTACTATTACTCCATCTTCCATCTCACATACTCCCACGAATACTGATGATTCTCCCATGCAAACTGATCCTCCAATAGAGTCAGATACAACAATTGAATCCGATAGTCCTCCAAGTTCTCCTTCCATGGGAAATCTCACCACACCGGTCATTCCTCCTTGTCGCGCTCCTGGTGTCTCCCTAGACAATCTTCTCTCTAATCTACACTCCGGAAGAGTCATTAGGATTTCTATTCGAAACTTTTACGCTCATGAAGGATTCTTGTCCTTAGTTGAACCTCGCAATATAAAGGAAGCTCTCACTGATTCAGATTGGATTCAGGCTATGCAAGAGGAGTTGAATGAATTTAAAAGAAATGATGTGTGGACATTGGTCTCATGACCCACCCACAAGGAAGTTATTGGTACTCGCCGGGTTTATCGAAACAAGCTTGACGCAGAAGGTCATGTTTCCCAGAATAAAGCTAGGTTAGTGGTGCAAGGGTACAATCAAAAGGAAGGTATTGATTATGATGAAACGTATGCCCCCGTTGCAAGGTTGGAAGCAATACGTATGCTTGTGGCTTTTGTTGTTCATAAAGCATTTCCTTTATATCAGATGGATGTCAAGTGCGCATTTCTTAATGGGTATATTGACAAGGAGGTTTATGTTGCTCAGCCACCTGGGTTTATTAACCCCGATGCGGTTTATCTTCTCAAGAAGTCTGTTTATGGCTTGAAGCAAGTTCCTAGGGTGTGGTATGCACGTCTCACCACATATTTACTTCAACGAGGTTTTACCCGTGGTCAAGTTGACTGCACTCTATTTCTCAAGTTTCACGAATCTAATATTTTATTGGTTCAAATCTATGTTGATGATATTGTGTTTGGCTCCACCTGTCCGGACTTATCTAAGTCCTTTGAATCAGTTATGCCTAAAGAGTTTTCAAAGAGTAGTATGGGTGAGCTCACATTCTTCATCGGCCTACAGATTCGTCAGACCAAGACTCACACATATGTATGGCAACGAAAGTATGCTACTGAACTGATTACCAAGTTTGGTTTTGATTATGCTAAATCCATGGCCACGCCAATGTCAAGCACCATCAAACTTGGTACCGAAACTCATGCTAAAACCACTGATCCCACCTCATGTCGTGCTATGATCGGATCTTTGATGTACCTTACTGCTAGTCGACCCGACCTGTTATACAGTGTTTTCTACTGTGCTCGCTTTCAAGCGGATCCACGTACTCCTCATCTACAGGCCGTAAAACGAATCTTCCGTTATTTAAAAGGTACACCTAATCTTGGTTTGGTATATAATGTAGGATCCTCCTTTACGTTGCGCGCATTCACGGATGCTGATTTTGGAGGCTCTCTTACGGATCGCAAGAGTACTTCTGGTTGCGCTCAACTTCTGGTTCTAGCCTGGTGTCCTGGTTCTCAAAGAAGCAATCTTCCGTCGCACTTTCTACCACTGAATCTGAATATATTGAGGTCGTGGCATGCTGTGCCCAAGTTCTTTGGTTGCAATTTCAACTAGCAGACTATGGCATGCCTCAATCACTTGTTCCCATCTACTGTGATAATCAATCAACTATCGCTCTATCCAAGAATCCAGTGCAACACTCTCGCACTAAGCATATGAGATTCGTCATCACTTTCTTCGCGACCAAGTTGACAAAGGCAATGTGGAACTATTACACTGCCCTACGGATCAGCAACTGGCTGATATTTTCACCAAACTGCTTCCTCGTGAAATTTTTGCTCGCCTCAGTCTTGCACTGGGTATGGTTAACATTGATTAAGGTCCAATTCTTTTATTTATCGTAATATTTTGTCCTTTCGTCTTTTGAAATTGGTGTGTAGGACTGAGCTAAGAGATTCAAATACTTTATTTTTATTTACAGAGTTATTTTTACTTCAAACGTGAGTTTATTTTCCGAGGAATGTTATGACATACTTTGTGGCTAATCTGGATCAATTATATAGTGGGAATATGTGTTATTTGTCTATTTACAACATATTTGCACGACTACTGCTAATTTTATTTTTCTCGCCCCACAAGAAACCAACTCGAGACGGTACCACTACCCATATCCCTTAATAATCTCAACCGTCTTTTTTGCTTGCACTACTTCCACACGCCAGTTAATTGTGTTTTCTGTCAGACCTATACCCAGTCTACAACTTTTCTTCTTTTTTTCCTTTCGTACCTTTCTTCTTCCTTGCTCTCTCCTTGCTTTCAAAAATTCTCTCCTTTGAGTCATGGAAATCGTCCCTTATGATCCCCACTTTGCACTTCAACAGCTTCTTGCTCTTTCCTCTTCCTTGTTCCTTGTCCCCTCTATTCCAACCAGAATCTACATTGACTCCACCCTCACCACTGTTGATCCTGAATATCACTGCCCTATCAACATTATTCTCACCCCACTCCATATTGAAGCTCCGCCTCCATCATCTCCTCCCCATCTCAAGTCTTGTGCGGATGATTTTCCTGCTTGTGATGTTCCATTTGATGACCCCTTTCCTACTGAAAACCTTATGTCTCCTATTACTTCTCCCGGCTCTCCTACGACAAACCCTACCTCACCTACATCTCCTGTGAGCTCTCCTGTATCTCCCCCCCCCCTTGCCGTAAAAAACCGTCGAAAAAGCTTTGCATCTTCATCGGCAGCCTCCCTTCGTCGCCGACAGTCTCTTCGACCCCGCCGTGCTTTAAGCACTCCGCCTGCTTCCGCACCAACTCAGCCAGATTTGGTTTTAGACAAGGACGATGTCCCATTGGCTACTCTACAACGCCGAAAACGTCGTGCCTCTCCCTCTCATGCAGTATCTTCCTCAAAACGGTGTCGGGGTATGTCTCAAGTCACTTCATCTTCCGCTACTGTTTCGGAAAGTCCCGTAGGTGATCACTCAGCCCCTACTGCACACGACTCTACTTCTGAATGGTCGAGTAATTCGTTCCCTTGTTATCCTTCATTTAAATATGAAATCAAGAACGGTCACATTGTGATTGGCAAACATATTAGTTGCGCTTGGTTGCACAAAAATAAGCTCTCTGCTGTGGCAAGTTGTTTTATCTGCTCAAGGTTGGTCCACTGTTTTTGAGTTGGGAACTCATGTCTACTGGGATGCCGTAAAAGAATTTTATCAGAATATGTGTTTTGAAGATGATTATGTTGTTAAATCTACTGTCAAGGGCGTATCTATTGAACTGTGTCCTGATCTTCTTGCTGCAATTCTGGGTCTTCGATTGAGGGAATTAAGACTTTTTCTCGTGAGGTGAATACCATCGTTCCTGACCAAAAAGATGAAGAAATGTTTGCTTTCTTTGGCATAGAACCTGAAACTCGTAAAATTCGTTCTGCTCCTTAGAGAATGTTGGATGTTATTGGACGTTTGTTGCACATGATAGTTTATCAGGGTACGTATTGCTCCTCGGAATGATCAACGTGGCACCGTCACGTTTTGGATGTTTGTCTTATGTGGTGTCTCATTCAGAAATTTCCCATTAGTTTACCACACTTCATGTTCTTTCACATGCACCATGCTATCACCCATTGTACTTCATCTTTGCCCTATAGATCGTGGCTTACGAAGGTTTTTGAATACTATGATGTGGACCTTACTAGCTACTCTACTAAAGTCATGGATCACAATCATGAAATGTCCAACACAACTTTGGCCTAGATGGGGCTTGAACTGGTAGAAACTGTTGGGTTGTTAAGCATCTTCCGAAGAGCAATTCCGCTATGCCTAATCTCCTTTCCTCGGTGCCAGATCAGCTGAAGAAGATCCTTGATTGCTTAAAGAAGATGGAGACTCGTCTGGTGAAGTTAGAGAAACATTGGGGGGGTGGGGGTGTGTCGGTGACTGTTAATTTCTTTTGCTTCGCGTATTGGCTATTTCTGACTCTCAAAAACATCTTTCCAGTTTTTTGTCCTGCCACTTTCAGCCGCACATTTTTAGACTTTTTATTCTGCTATCATTTACTGCTAGTCGTGCTATTGCTGTGTGATGACTAATAATATATCTTCCTGCCACTATGATTGTATAAAATGCCGCTCTGTTTGTTATGCATTTCTGTTTACATTTCGTGAGATATTAGTTTGTACCATTTTGATTGCGCAAAAGGGGGAAGATTATGGTGAATTCTTCGATTGATTTTAACTATGTTCCTAGTTGGAGACTTCTCTTATCTTCAGGGGGAATTCCACACTTCAGGAGGAACTTCACTTCAGGGGGAACACGTTTTTTTCAATTTACCTTATTTGGTTTGCACACATTAAAAAGGGGGAAATATAAATGTATATATTCTATATACTTACGGTTTTTGATGTGTGGCAAACTCTATGCTTCGTCAGCTCTACACTCAGCAAGACAGGATCCGATAAATATACTAACTCAACTTCCATCGCGAGTATATTTCTCTAGCTGTTAGGTTGTTACTATTTGCTACTCCTTATTCCTCTCTTCTTAGTAAATATCTTTAGTAGGAAATCAAGTAGAGTTGTTAGGACTCTATCACCGATTTAGTTTATATATATTTGTACACGCTTGCTATACGGGTACGGCTTTCCAGATCAAAGACGAAAGATTTAGGCAAGATACCCTTGGTAGAAATAGCGAGAACATTGATAGTCATTGGGTATTGAGTTTTAGGTTCTAGAGTAATTCTCTGAGTGTGATTATTCAAATTGTTGAACAGATCAGGTGAGAAGTTTTTCATGCTATTAATAAAAGATTAGTAGTTGAGTTTTCTTCTGATTCTTCGTTTCGTTTATCGCATACACTCGACCATTAGTTCAGTTTTGTACTAATCTTTCTGGAAACACACTACGAACTTACACCCTTCCTCTCCTTGATTTTAGCTGCGGTGACACCGCTGACAATAAAAATCAACGACACTTGTCTCCGGCCTTTCAAGCTCGTCGTCTATGATGCACGGGTACACCTATAGGGGTGCGTACCACGTCCCCAAGACGTCCGGGTACGGAGGGACGGAGAAAACGCCTGGGGACGGGCGTCTATCACTGTATATTAAAAAAATGAAAAAAATTGAAGGAATGAGAGATGTGTTATACTTGTATCGATCCCAACTTGAAAACTAATCATGTTACTCTGCGGCTGTCTTGGAGTGATGCTTCCTGTATTAAGGAATGGGCACCGATGACAGGATGCTTAGTATTCTATAATTAATAATGTCTTTCAGTTTAGATAATTTTCAGTACATAGATAAAAAATAATTTAACATCCTATAAAAATGGAAGGTTTGTATTCTTTAATTAATTATTCAAATAATTATTACTCACCCTATAATAAGAGGATGGCTAATATTCTATAATTATTACTTGTTATTTTTAAATAATTTTGGTGTTCTATAGTTTTATTGTAACATTTAATTATTAGATTAAACTTATTTTTAATGTATTGAATATACCTATATTTTTCTGTTGCCGTCCCCACGTTTTATAAAAATATAATAATTATCGTTTTTCTGTACCCGTCCCCGTACCCGTATTTGAACCCGTACCCGTACCCAGTACCCGTCCCAGTGCAACCTAGGACAATCACCTCATGGTTAGGTGGTTCCTGGTTTTGTCGCCTACTGACTACACTAAATTGGTGGCGACGGTAGCTCCTGAAGCGCATTCTTCAATGCTTCATTAGTGTGTCAATACAGGACACTTCAGCGTGTCATTAGATTCGATCTGAACATTGTTTGTCCCTTCTGCATTTGTTAATTACGTCTCGTTAGAGCACTAATGTAGTAATGTGTGCATCTTTTGCTTACATGCCATGAGTTGTGAATCATTTTTAGTCGACCCCGGTAAACCCCCATTGGTGGAGTTGGCTTCTACCCACGGTCAATTTTATTACCTTCACACTCTAGTTCTGATGGTGTTTTAATCAAAGCCTGCAAGTTGTTTGATTCACCTGTGAGTTGCTGAAGAAAAGGGGAATTAATCTTAACCCATCTCTGATTAAGTTTCTGTAAAACGCTTGCATTGGCTTGGTGTTGGAGTCGGTGTTAGGGAAGGCCTTGTTCCTGTTTGATATTTACACCGTCTTCGGGGGCTCTTCTGGTTCTTCGGTTCCTGCACCAGTTTTGGTTAATTTCGTTGATTATGGAGTTTAATACAGGTATAAAGTTTCAGATTAATGCGTTGAAAACTTGTATTTGGTTCGTGGTTGACCAACTTCATTTGACCGGAGTTGTGAGGCCGATTTCACTACTTTGCTGATTATAACCGATTTAGAATGTGGAGCTCATATGAAATGTAGGTTGAGCATTTGGATAATTCGGTTAACTAAAATCGAAATTGTAAAAAAAATTGGATTTCGGATATTTTGGTTAAAAACCGAATTATCCAATATTGAGTGAAAAACTGAAAACCGAACCGAAATCCAAATTTTAGCTAGTTAGGATTTCAACTAACCAAAATTTAAGCTTTGTGTTTGATTATTTGTCATTAAAAACTAGAATTAGAAAAGAAAATATTCTTTTTTAAAAAAAGGAAAAATTACATTGTCCACCCATGAGGTATTGGGGAATTACAATGCCCACCCATGAGCTTTAGAAAATTAAAATGCCCACCCATGAGATATTAGAAATTACAGTACTCACCCATGAGTTTAAAAAATTATAATGCTCACCCATGTACTTATCAAAAAGAGGTGAAACCGAATATGTAAAGTAATGATTACCTTCAGAAACAACTTAGACAATGGTAAAAAATTTAAAAAAAAACCTAAATTAATGTTACATGACCACTTAGAAGTCAAATAAATGAAAGATGCCTAAAAATAACAAAATAAAGAAATAGAATCAAATAAAATGAGGTGAACATATATGTAATTCTTCGAAATTTTTGCACATTTTTTCTTCATTTCATCACGCTAACGTTGCACGGTGTAAATTAGGTATTTTTGTTGCTTTACATTGTTGAATGATTAATCAATGTAAATTTTATTTAGATCTTTGATTTTCACCTCATTTTGATAAGTACATGGGTGGGCACTATAATTTTCTAAAACTCATGGGTGGACATTGTAATTTCTTAATATCTCATGGGTGGGTAATGTAATTTTTTAAAGCTCATGAGTGGGCATTGTAATTCCCCAATACCTCATGAGTAGGCAATGTAATTTTTCCTTAAAAAATTTGGATACTTCGGTTAACCAAATTAAACAAAGTCAAAACCAAAATCCAAACTAAATTATAATTTGGATAATTCGGTTAACCAAAATTTTAATTCGGTTAATTCGGATTTTGTTTAACTGGATTAAAACATTGAACCCTGGGCTCCACCCTTTTTGGGCTCTTTTGGAAATTTGGACCCCTCACATGCGTTGGGCCTGAATATTAAAAATGGACTCGTGAACTTGGGGCTCATTGCGTCGGCTTCATGATCAAATTGATTTTGTATTTGGGCCACATCGTTTGTCGAGCTTTAATTTACAATACTTGTTTGACGTGAATGTTCAGGCTAATCATGTTCGTTTTGTCATTATCTCCTTATCGTAAGGGTTTTAGACCCGATTGTTATGTTTGGGGCCTTATGATTTTTGGGCCCTGGTTAAAATCTTGGTTCCAATGGTTGCCCTAGATGATCTTGTTTTGGGCTATTTTGGTTTGTAGTTTGACCTTTGTTATCGGTCAGTTTTCCTGCACAATTTACAAACTTGTCACTTATGAAGTGTTTGAATATGGGCTGATTATGGACCGGCTGATGAAACTGTTATGATTTGGTCTCAATTTTATTTACCCTTGGGATGCTTGTTCAACTCAGATCACCCATTATTTTTTGGTTTCACGCTTGGACCAAGGTGCATACAATCTAGCGGATACATAGTGCGCTTGCTTCACTTGGGCTGTGCTTCTTGCTAGGCTTGTACTTGACCATGGGCTTAGCAAATTGTGGATTTTGGTTTGGTGTCTGCTCATTATAGGTTTGGAAATTTTTAATCCTTAGTTTTTCATGACTATTAATTCCACTATTTCTTGCAGTTAATTGCTCCTTGCGCATTCATACGTGGTTTGTAATTTAATTTGGTACTAGCTTGATTTTGCTCTACTGCGCTTAGATAAGAACATGAATCGAGTGATAGCTACCCGAATGTTTATAATTGTCAAGATAAGTCACTCATCAGTTGGATCCTTTTTAACTTATCTTTCTTGAGGGAAATGATATGAAAAACCCTTCCACCAAAGGGAAACCCTCCTAAAGGTCGTTATGAACCCCATATGACTCACCACCCTTCTATTTGACACTACACTTTGGTTTTGAGTCATAATCTAGGAAGATGAATTTATTTGAGGTTCAACCCTTTTGCTTGATTTATCTTATAGTACATAGCACTCGTTGGTAGCTTGAAACTCTTTTCTATGTTCAAGGTTGGGATGTGAGAGATGCTTAGAATGCTCTCTTTCCTCCTACACACATCCCAATCCCTTTTCATTACTGATTTGTCTTTCTTATTAGTTGTTGTGTTCTATAACATGTACTTGATGAACGAGGAGCTGGAAAAGGCTTTAGGATTAGTGGAGGTGACACCCTTTCCCCTAAGTCATATTCTTAAACGCCTAAATAAATTCTAATTAATTCAATCATAACTCATGAAGAAACAAATCCCATTCCAAAAATCCATAATCAAATAATAAGACAAAATGTAATCTTTTCTAAATAACAAATATCTCCAATTTAATTTCTAACTCTAAATTCATTCTAAACTTTAAAGACAAAAATCTATTCATAATGCAAAAATTTTCTCTCAAAAATTCACTTTCATTTTATATTCAATTTATGAAAATCATACAAATTCCAAAAATCATTTGAAATTCCAAAAATTCCAAACATCATTTTAATAATTACAAAACTCTTTTCTCGATATTTAGAAAAATTCTTCTAATGTATCACATAACCAAGTGTCTTACAGACTCTAGTATCTCAAATTCTTCACCAGATCTTCAATGTCTCACAAGAGCCGAGGGTCTCCTAGTCTCCAGTATCTCGAATTCTTCACCAGATCTTAAATGTCTCACAGACCCGAATATCTCATAGACTCTAGTATCTCAAATTCTTCACCACCTCAAAATCTTAATTTCTCACAGACTCGAGCGTCTCACGGACTCCAGCATCTCAAACCTCAAACATCTCATGAGAATTCGAATATGTCATAAAATCTTATAATTCCTAAAAACACTCAAACACCTTCAAGCTCCAGAAGATCCCAACCTTCACAAATCTCAAACCCTCTAAATCTTGAATTCCCGTGAATCTTTTTAACTTCAAAAATTGCGAACTCCCTTAAACCCTAAATTTCTCAAAACTTTCAGCTCCTCCAAATCTCAAGCATCTTAAATCTCAAATGTCGCAGTAGACTGCGGGGGCTCCAATTGTCTCAACAGACTATAAATGTCTCATCGACTTGAATGTCTCATGGACTCGAACTTCATATAAAAGACCAAAATACCTTTGGCTCCAAAAAACCAAAATGCTCTTGGCTCTACAAAAGGACCAAAATACCCTTGGCTTTAAAAAATAACCAAAATGCCCTTGGCTTTAATGAAAAGACCAAAATGCTCTTGGCTCCTAAAAAAACCAAAATGCCTTGGCTCAATAAAAGACAAAAATGCCCTTGGCTCCACAAGAAGACCAAAATGCCCTGGCTCCTCATAGATACCAAAATAGCCTTAGGTCCTTAAAAGACCAAAATATCCTTGGCTCACAAATGACCAGAATGCCATTGGCTCAAAAGACCAAAATGCCCTTGACTCCTTAAAACACCAAAATACCCTTGGCTCCCCAAAAGACCAAAATTTTCTTGGCTTCACAAAAAAGTAGAATGCCATTGGCTCCTTAGAAACACCAAAATACCCTTGGCTCTTCAAAAAGACCAAAATATCTTGGCTCCCTAAAAGATCGATATACCCTATGCTTTATAGAAAGACCAAAATGTCCCTCTACCCTACCCAATAACCGAATCACTCTCAACCATCTCAAAGCATTCAAAATACCCTTAAAGACAACTGAAATCTCGTTCAAGCCCCAAGGCAATACGCGTACCTTTTAAAACACTCATTAACGCTTTCAAACCTCTATTAGCTCTATAAACCCTGAAACCTTCAAACTCTAGGTCGGGTTGATTAACTCAGCCATAGACTTTTTCCAATCTTTTATTCCATACTCACTCATATCTATCAATTCTTATTCTTGGTGCTAGCTTGGCAGAAAATCTCGCCTCATCAACTCTTCACTCTATCCCTTTTCTATCATTTCCTTGTTGTTGTCTTTCTTCCCTTTCCTGATCTCCACTTAGTAGGAAACCCTGTTTTGTTGAAGCAGCACTCTTCAATGTGCCCTGGTTTGTTGCAGTGACTGTAGTGAAATTTTTTTCGTCTTTCCGCAGAACCTTGACTTCGTATCCCATCCCTTCTATTGATCAGTTGTGAATTACAGAGACCTGAATTTTGTTGGGTTATTGAGCACAACGTCTATTGTCTCTCCTCTTGGACTAGAAGAGCAAAGATCTGCTCAATTTTTTGAAGAGGGGAGAGCATCAAACATTGCCTTTAACGACACTAAACCTTTCATTTAGACCCATCAAGAATCTTATCACTCTTTGCTCATGGTAAAGTTCTTTGAACTTCTTAGCAGCATTATATTCACATACAAGAAAAGCTTTCATTGAGTCAAGCTCATCCCAAATCTTTTTCATCCTTGTATAAAGCTCACCTTGAGTAGTGGTTCCCAATTGCTGCTCAAGGGCATAATTTTTGTTGCATAATTTTGGTCAAACCTCGAGCATAGTTCCCACCAGATTTGTGCAGAAGAATTGCCAAATATTACATTATCTGAAATCGTCTTGTCCAGTTCCATGAGAATCTAAGCAATGACCATTTGTTCTCATTGAACCCATGCTTGGGCCTTGACTTCACAATTGGGGGGCTTAGTGAACGACCAATAAATGAAACCTAATTTATTCTTTGATCCAAGAGCAATCTGCATTTGTCTCCTTCAATAGATAAATCCTTTTTCATCAGATTTGTTGGCCAAAAGTAGTCCTGCATGATCCGAACTACTGAGGTAGATGGGTGACCTACTCCAATCGTGTTGCTCCTGCTTCTTTATCCAGATTCAATGACATTCTTTTGTTTCTTGCCTTGTTCTGGCGATAGTGGATCGACAATGGTCATTCTCGGTGAGTGAAGGAAATAAGATTACAGGAGAAGACTAAGGAAAGGGAAAATGAAGCGAGATCCTACTGATCATGCTGTGATACCATGATAGAAACTATCAAGATCGATGCGCCAAGCTTTCTTGGATCCCGGTTAACCGCATTGGTGGTTAGTAGAATTTGATAATCACGACCAGTTCATTTAGAAGCGGTTAACCAAGACCGGTTAACCGCCAGATTCGGTGCGGTTTTATGGTTAACTGGCATGATGTAAATTTATATTCTTTTTCTTCTTATAATTAGTGAAGAACATACAGTTTTTACCGATTTTGGTGCAGTTTTAAATCGGTTAACCATCGGTTAGTAAGATTCTATTGGTTATAGTATAATTCTAATAATTAATTATATAATTGTATACATATTTTTGATAAATCTAATAATTAGCCATATAGTTTTACACTCATTCTAAAAAAATTAAAATTTTAAAACCTAAATGGCTTAAACGGTTTTTTAAAGGTTAACTGGATTCTGTACAATCAATAACGTAATCGGAGCCAGATAATTAAACAGTTAGGTTAACTAAACCAACAAACTAATTCGGTATATCGGGTTTCTGGTTTTGGTTTCATTGGTGTCGGTTCGGCAATTCCGGTTTTTGTGAACACCCCTAGTTTAAACCAGCTTGAATGGACTTTGAATTCTTGTTATATAAATGAAAACAAAAACATATATATACATGTTTAGCAAGAGAATACGATATTTTAATTTTAGAGTAAATTACTCAGAACCCCCTTGAGGATTTGAGATATTACAGTTCACCCCCTTGTGTTTATCTTAATTATTGGTAACCACCTCAAGGTTAAGGTATCTTTGACTACGAGCCCCCAAACTATAACTCTGTGATAAAAAAGTTAACTATGTGTTGACCTATCAGCTTAATCACATTAATAATGCTAGGCTGGATGACAAAAATGCTTAATCAATATCGTTACACTCTCTTATCCCACTTTAGATGCATTTTCAAGGAAGGGTTGACATTTTTAGGAAAATAATAATATAGATTAAGTAGTGTTTTTTGTCCAGCATGACCTTTTTAATATGATTAAGCTGATAGGTTAACACGTAGTTAACTTCCTAATAACAGAGTTATAGTTCGGGGGCTCGTAGTCAAAGATACCTTAACCTCGAGGTGGTTACCAGTAATTATGATAAACACAAGGGGGTTAACTGTAATATCCTAAATCCCCAAGGGGGTTCTGAGTAATTTACTCTAAATTTTAACGTGATTATATTGTTGCCTTGCTAATTGTCACCTAACTCATGACTTCGACTGGTTAAGTGGCATATTGTGAACTAGAAATATGGTCTGCTACATTAAGAACAAAGTAGTTACTCCCTCCTATTTTTATGTAAGTTGTTTCGAAGATGAATCTGGACTGAAAAATAATCCAGATTCATCTTCAAAATGACTTATATTAAAAATAGGAGGCAGTATTTACCTAGGCAGGGTAACATTGCCGTTAACGTCTATTAAAAAACAGTAACATATTATAAATCACAAAACCTTGAAAATGTTGTAAACGAGGGAAGAGAGATTGCATAGAGACACGAGATAGAGAGGCAACTGGTATTTATCATCATTCCAATAGTATACAAGCCGCTATTTATAGAGAGTACATGAGAAACCCTAATTACATAAGATGTGGAGTCCACTATACATATATCTATTTATAACACTCCTCTTGGACGAAACATCTTGTTATATGCTGTCTCGTTAAAAACCGCGCTGGAAAAACCCTGTGGAATAAAAACCTCGGGCATAAGGAAAAAGAGTACAGTCTTACAATAACATCAAATAGTTGAGATAATCAATCATAGATATTTTAACTTGGCATCCACATATAATGAATCCATTGGATGTTTTTCATCGATTGCGTCCTTAAAACCTTACCTGGAAAAAACCCAATGGGAAAAACACCATGGTGAAGGAAAAAGAGTACAATCAACATTTCCCCCTGATGAAAACATCACTTTATTATTTTGATTGTATGCATCTCCAATCTTTAATTGGTCCTGTACCCGGTTACTTGGGAAGCTGGTTGAATACATCCATCAAATTTTACACTTTGGCATATTTGTTTTATATTAATATCGACGTCTCTTTAATAAGTAGAACTTTTGGTGGTATGTATTTTCTAATCAGTATAGATGTAATCATCTATATCATCTGGGTATAGTCCACAAATTCAACTAAGCATACCCTCAATTAATCTCTTGGGGGGGTGGGGTTCACATTTGATGTATCTATAGATACGATAATCCATTAATCATTCTGCTGTAATAACATTAAGATTGGTACTTCATGATTATTGATTCAACGACCATCAAGAGACTCATAAAGAGTTCCAGTTATACTCTTACACTGCTGCTATTATAGCAACATGAATTATCCAATAAATTTGGACTCATCTCAGAGATACCTTCTCAATAGTTTTCACTAAGGTAGTAATACCACAATCATGACCTTTATCGTTGAGGTTCATGATAAGATTTATTAACATGGTCACAGGGGCATTCCCTTTCAGAATTCGTCAAACTCCTACAGGAGTTAATCCCTTTTGGACACATTATCAAAGTGATCTACATATATGAGGTATAACCATTCAAATTATCATAATTTCAACCATACTTATATCTTCAAAATAATCAACTACTGTGGATAAAGCCTTTTTATAATCAATAGGGGGCTTTTGCAAAAATCTATATACACCAATACAAGTTGTATAATTAACAAAACCTATACAGGTTGTATATTAAAAGAATTTTTAACACAATCTTTCCAATACGAACACTCGTTTGTATCCGGCTGGATTCACATCATTATGTGGACATCAAGTTCGCAACATTCACAACTTGAATGTGTTGAAATTCTGCTTCTCATTTGCGTCTTTCAAGTACTTTTGACAAATCAATTCAATGTCCTCGTCATCATTTTGACATGTAGCGCTACATACATTTGCATGCAGATACATAAATATAATCAATGTTGATTTCATATCGGTTCCATTATATTATTGACATGACATAATATCTCGATATCTCTATTATCATCAGGTACCTGATTACCTTATATACCGGTAATTTTTCATGTCCGACGGTTCATCTAGAGCTATACCCTTTTTAGTATGACCATCTTCATTTTATGTTCCATTTAAGGGCTTTGTTATTGGAACCATATAGTCTACCATGATTCAGGTTAGACTTATTTGCACTTGTCCTTACGGGACATTATAATACAGGAGCATTAGACGTTGGCACATATTTTTCACTCAACATCAAGGAATTGGGTTGCCAACTTTTTGGAGATGAATAGTATTTTGAACATAAAAGCTCATACTATACATGACGAGGATGACTCAATTCTATTTTCATATCATCTTCCAATTGCTTCTTTTCTCCCCCTAATGTTGGGAAAAATTACTCACCTAAATGATAATCGAGTCATAAAGGTATCCCCAGCTGTTAGTTCAAGGTATTAAAATTTGAACTCAACATACAATCCCAACACCTTAAGGAATTGATTGATTCACTGAAGCATAGTATATAAATCTTTCAAACAAAACCTTGTATGGTGAGAATAGGGGTGTGTAAAACGGTTAAAACGGATATTCGTTAACCGAAGTTTAAAAAAAAGTATGATGTTCGGTTATTTCGGTTATAACCGAATTACCGATTTAATACTAATATCCGTTTAACCGATAACCGTGTTAACCGATAACCGTTTTTTCTGTTACACTAATAACCGTTAACCGCCCCGATAACCGTAGTTTCTGAAGTAACCGAAATAACCAAACTTTTTAAAATAACCGAAATAACCGAACTTCCTAAAATAACAAAAAAACCAAACTTTTTGAATTAACCAAAATAATTAAAACCTAAACCTTACTGAGTGAATAGTAATATATCAGATAAAATTATTGGGTTAAGAAAAAATAAAATTTATAAAAATATATTTATAAAAGTTCGGTTATTACGGATAACCGAAGTTTAATTTTAATATCTGTTAACCGAACCGTACTTTATTACAGATAACCGTTTTAACCAAAATAACCGAACTTTTGTAAAACGGTTAAAAAATACGGTGATCGAATCCGAAAAAAAGAACGGTTATTTCGGTTTATCCGAAATAACCGCCCCGCTTGCTCACCCCTATGGGAGAATATTTAGCTTTTGACTCAAAGTCATTTATAAAGTGAGAATTCATCCACGCTATTTTGGCTTGGTGCAAATCAATGTTGCTTCATGTAAATTACATGTCTCCAAATGCATATTGGGATTCTCGAACCAAAAGATCTTACAATTCATTACAAATCTTTGATCGATGGTTCTTCTTAACCATTAATTTATCCCAATGAGCATGTAAAAGTTCATATTAAGGCCTTAACATTTCACCAGCATTGTCCAATCTTGTGGACTTTATTATTCAATCTTGCAACCTTTAGCTTTAATGACCATTTGGTTGATGCATCAATTTAAACCAAATCTTAATAGTCTAAAAATGGTCAGGATATGTGTAACACCCTATTAAAAAATATTACAGTGGAATATAAAATGTCTACTGACGTTTACAGATCATCAGGCACCAAACACCCGGTATAAACCTCACTTGATTACATCCATTAAAATTGTCTAAGCTACGGTCTGAACTCGAGAAAAGAAATCCTTGAAAAACAATAAGTAAAATAGAGAACTCTTGAACTAATCCGACCATCTCTCAGTCACTTCGTGGTCACCTGCAAATAGTGTGTACCTGCCATGATGAAACCAAAGCAGCCCCACCCCGGGAAGGGTGAGTCAGTTCCCTGGAATGGAACTGGTACGATTCTCCAAAACAATAAATTATAATATAAACTCCTAAAATAAAATAGTAATTGAAATCAAACTCTTATAAAGTAAAACAGAGTAATAAGGTACTTAAAGACATCAAGTCATAGAGGAAAGAGAACCAGACGAAGATAAAGATGAAGAACTTTAAAACCGAGTCCAACACTTAAGAAGTCACACCCTAAAGTTAATAAGCATTCATTATTGATGTTAGATCCATTCTGGTTAAGAGGGAAAGACTCAGGTAGTCACAAAGGACTAGGAATGATAAAAATACCCATAACCCGTGGTAGATAGTTTATGTCACCACCATACCAGAAAGTTGATTTCCATAGACAACATACTCAAGAGTGGAATAGAACCAAAGGGAGAGATGGCCCCCACCGCCAGTCAGGTGTCCACATGGACGAGGTATAGCAGACCTCCGCTGCCACCGACCCGTGCTCGGTCGTCGGTGAAAGTGTGTGCACCACTTAATAAAAAGACTCCATACTCAAGAAGGCTGACCAAAGACTCGACTATGGATGAAATATTACCCAGAGTCAAAGGAAGAATTTTTCCAAGATTTGACATTTTCTCGTATTCCTAGCTATCCCACTAGATCATTGACTGCACAAGTGCAATACCAAAACACTAAGTCATACAGAGTGCAGAGGCGTAAACACCTTGCAGTTAATAGCTTAGTGAAACAACTAAGGTAGAAAAACATAGTAACCATGCAAGTTATACATCCAAGGCTCAGTTAGTCACATCAAGCTGGGTTAGTCACACCAGTAGTTTTCCATTGAAATTCATTTTAAGCTCAGTTAGCATTTTTCAAAAATGTTTCCTTAAGTCTGTTAGTAGAAGTATCCGAGTACGAGAAATCGTACCTGGTATGAGTAGAAGCAGTAACCAAACTTGAGTGTGCGATCTTGCACTACTAACCTATAATTAAGGTGTTTCAAGTATTGATTAGCTAAGGAAATTATAATGATAAACATCTTTTATTCTTAATGGTTTGTAGCCTTTGGTTTACAATTAATCTCTCATAAAGGTTTGGGCTAGGTACTGTTAATTAAATCTTCCATTAGGCCCATTTCAATTAATCTGAAATGATTTAGGGTTTTATCCTGAAAGTGGTCCAAACTCTCGCTGAACTGTTTAAGTGGGCTTTTGGAATTCATGGACTTAGGCCCAGTAGGTTAGCCCAAGTCCGCGTTACGTTTTCACTAACAGATTAAACTTCTAAAAATGGTTTTTTTACGAGGTTTCGAACGCGCAACCTTAATTAGTTTTGGGTTTGACTTGACCATCTACCCCATTGAACTTGCACGTCTTAAGTGTGCATTAAATTTTCGTTTGTATAATTCATTAATACTATTTCATTCTCGACTCTAAAACAATTAATATTGTAGATATATCTTTCCTATGATTTTTAAATTCCAAGATTCCAAGGATTCCCTCTTTATTATATTCCCTAGCAAAGTCTAATTAAATCTTTATCTCATAACCTTAATTAGGTTTGTCTAGATGTTGTATTATAATCCAAAACTACTAGTATTATGTACAAGTTAGTTTAACTTATTAATTTCTTCATATTCTATTTTCCATAAGGTATTTCATTTCTTTTATTTATTCTTTCATTATCTATATATTAGGATTTAATTAAGACATTCTTTACGTAGCTCAATTGTATTTAATTACTCCTATAACTTGTATCCACATCTACATCCAATATATGATTTATAACATAAAGTACATTCCTTAGTTTCAATCAGTATGTTAGCTTCTATAGTATATATTTAATATAAAAGTAAGTAATTTTAATTCCTTGATTTAACCTAAGATAATCCTTTATTTCTTTTATTTCTCTTTTCTACTAAAAGTTTATAGCCTAAAATATTTGTTAACATTCTGTAGTAAATGTTAGTTTAGCCTTCTTATATTATTTTCAACCTATAAAGTTTATTATTCAACGATACTTTAATTTTTATTACATAAAACCATAGGTTATAAGATAACTTATGAAAAATTCAGAAACCATTATTAAACCTATTTCCTCTTATCTAAAAAGTCTCAAATAAATATATAGTAACTATGATATTTTAGACATATTATAAAAAAATTATTTCATAAAAATCTCTATATTAATTATCTAAATAAATCCATAATACTCAGAACTTACAAAAATTATAACTTACGTTTAAAAACTCAAAACCCGTATTAATTACATGAACATAAACTAGATTTTATAAGGAATTTATGGTTAAAATTTCGTGTCAAAATACATTAGGAAAGTCATTAAATAAATCTAGCAAGTTAGAGTATTATTCTGTGATTTATATTAACTTAAAACATCATTAAACTTCTACGTTTTAATCTCGGCCATCCATCCTCATAACCTACGATCGAACGCCCATATCCGCGAGTTCATCAGATGAACCCTAAACACTACGAATGGGATTCGATCGAATTCTCGATCTATAGACGAAACTCAGCGATTCATGTTTGTTCGACTCGAAACTTCACAACGATTCCAATGGTACCGTTTCTCGACGCTATTCTATTTCGACGCTCGTTCGACTTTTATTCATGAGGTTTCACGAATATCAACGATTTCGATTCTGGGTCGAATACATGGGTTTTACAGTTTTGATTGAATTCGCAAATTCTCTCGACATAGTGCGTTAACGTCAAATTAACAAGTGGGTATGTTCGGGAATGCAAAAACGAGTGACAAAATCGGTGTAATTCGGTTGGAAACATACCAGAATAGCACCGACGAGGAGATCTGATAAGGTTTTTCTGGAAAACTCTCGACTTTCTGAGCGAATGAGGGTCAAACTTTACGAAACTATAAAATACAGTGTAGATCGAGTTAGGCTATGGTTTTGGGCTTAATCAATAGAGGACATGTAGCTCTATAAGCTGACAGAAAGGTATTGATCTAATTCGTAATACACACAGAGAATCTGAGTCAAAAGATTCGAGTTTATACCTTGAGTTTTTCTGGAAAACTTAAGATTTTATGTGCAGACCAAGTAGGCCACTTCACGGATCAACTCGTGCCAACTGAGAGGGATTCGATCCACGAAACCTATCACAATTTAAACTAGGTATGTAACTCTAAACACGAGTGGAAAATCATTGAAAACCATAGACTAAGAAGGGAGTTATAGATCTTGAAAGATCTGGGTTTACCATTTCGTTTCTGGAAAAATTCTGGGCAAGAACACTGCTAGATCGAGTTGGGGACTTTAGCTGCTTCGATCTTCCATACGATCGAGAATCAGCCTTGGTTTCCTTAAGAAGAATTGTAGAGAAGTTAAAGATCTAGAAAATGAGGTATGGTACATGAGTTTTCATTCACGAACGAAGAAGATAGGGTTGAGCAAAGTTTTACCTTCTCTATTGGATTTCTGGGTTCCTGAGTTGCAGATTCTCGGGGAGGCAACTTGAGCACGATTTTGTGACGAATGTGGGGAGAATTAGGTCAAGTGAGAGTAATGGTTCGAATGTAGGGTTGTAAGAGGTTTAATGCAAATGACGACTCCCAAAATGTGGATCTATGGCTGAGAAATAGGAGTCTAAAGTTTGCTCATCATTCTGAAAATTCAGTACTTAGCCAATTTTGTAGAAACTGGCTACTGGCTTGGCATGAAAACCGAGGTGCGCGGCTGAGTCAGAAAACCCTAGCCACGTCAGCAAACTTCAAAATTTTGGCTCTAAACTTCCCTAGATCATATCTTGAGCTAGGATGATCCATTTTTAACGTTCTTATTATCAATCTTCTTGGTTTTCCATAATCTTTTTATTGATAGAGGTTTCATGGGCTGGTTTAACCATTCCAAAAAGTCAACCCTAGCTAGGCTTAAGGAGCTTTAAGTTTCTATGAACTTTTATGATTCAAATCAATGCTCCAAATATTTCTAAAATCCTTATAATAAATTGGAGTGTCCAAAAATTTTCCAAGATTTATTGACTTATAAATCTTATTAATTCATAATACCATATAATAATTTATGTTTAATAGTATTATTAGGTTTTAATAGAAATCCCCTAAATTAATTTAGATTAATTTTTGGGGGTATTTCAATATGGTCCCAAAATGGTCCTCATATATCACCTGAATTCACGCGTATAAAGATCCAAGTTTACACATAAATCATCTGGTGATAGCCTCGTAAAAGGTTTTTCAAAACAAGCAACAAATTATTTGGTAGAAGAATATAATTCTTCAGCAAGTGTCCACACGTACAATGGATATCATTTTGTATCATTATTGAGCCGGGATGCTCTAGCCGGTCATGCCAAAAACATTGCAACCTTATTGTTTTCTTTATCTTATATCTCAAGTTCTTCATTACACCAACACACATCGATACAAATCAAATAAGAAAACTAGCAACTACAATCACGACTTATATCGTTTCTAGAAATACATTGATATTCTCTTATTTGTAGCCTTAACGTGATATCCACATCAGGTATATCAGTACCTACCCCTTTTTTGAGGAAACTTGTTGTTTATAAAGATTTCTCAGTACAAAAATTTCACTCTCTATGTGGTATTGTACATGCTCTTCTAGAGCTTATTGACCCTTATCTTATGCCTTGTCATCAGGACATATGCTTATGGATCAACTATAATCCTATGGAAAGGGTAGCGAGCTACAACTGCACTACATTCCAAGCAAGTGTTAATTCTTGACTCCATCAAGAAATATATTTATAGTTGTATTGTCTTTAAACTTGTTTCTCAAGACATAAGCCTTCCCGGACATATGTCTTTCATGACCCCTTTAAGGTGTAGAAATTCTTTGTAAATGGATAAATCTCATCCATAACATACACCTTCCTGGACATATGTCTTTCGTGACCCCTTTTATGGTGTACAAATTCTTCCTAAATGGATAAATCTTATAAATGTAAACGAATATACATATATATTATAAACATGGAACAATATCAATATATAATATATAAAGAAACATAGAATCATATTTAGAAATTTTAATTTGTCATCCTCAACATAACTTCTCATTAAAAAAATCTGCATAGCTTCAATTTTGAGCTAGCTTTGAAATAAGTCGAGTTTTGTTCACAAAAACCTTGAAAGTCTTGCAATCATAATAACATCCAACCATGATAATTATTATGCCTTTGTGATGTCAATAGCTGCTCATCATCTTTCACAATCTGATCATGACTTTTGACTATTCATGAAAAACATGGAATAAAAATGATCTGACAAGAACCGTTCTATATTTGTCATGCCATTGTTTTTTTCAATAGATGAACAATATTTGGGTGATTCACGAGAGTCACTCATTTTGTGTCTTAGCACTATCTCAAAGAAGATGAACTTATGATCCATTGAGAATCATTTGTAAAATCACTTTCAAATCGAATTATTTATATGATATCATATATATATCATCATAGAGGTCAAACTTGACATATGAATATTCATCATCATGGTATATCACTTACGTAGTTTTCCAAGAACTACTTTCAAATCATTTTCACAATTTCTCCTAGTGCAATACCATCATTGATTTTTCACGAATCGTCAAATAACAGTCATCTTATACATAAAAATAGATACTTCGGATGAATTCGCCAGATGTTATACCATATTTAGATCAATGATATGATCAATACATTTATTTTTCAAATATTGTCAATTTTCTAGCTTACATGCTAATACCCATATCATATTAAGTTCAAAAGTTTCAGGCACAATGCCAATTTCCTTGCTCATATTGTATAAAAGCATTTTGAAAATACTAGCATCGCTCTTTATATAGATCATATTAACACTTTCAAGTGTGATGCCTTTTATAACATATGCAAATAAAACTTTCAGGCACAACACCCTTTTTAACAAATTGATTTCAAAGTGTAAGGCGATGCCCTTCTTAGTGATGTCCAAGGCAGTAAGCTCAGTTTGGCAATATTGGAAATTGTTTATGATATATCAGAATCAAAGACTTTCAGGCGCAATGCCATTATTTCTTCAAATAATATTAAAATTAATTTTAACAGACGCAATGCCCTTTATATTGGCGTAAACATTATATATAGCAATCATAAAATAATGAAATATATATATATACCACAACAAAATAAATCAAATAACACATAATAAAAGTAGTGCAATAAAATAAAATCTGGCACAATGCCTTAAATGAAAATTTATATCTGGCACGATGTCTCACGTGATATTTAATAAATAAATAAAAAATAAGCGAAGTGGGATAAAGAAAACGACGCAGAATAAATAAAATAATTAATATTAAACAAGATCTGCACGATGCCTCATGTGATATTGAATTCTTGCACGATGCCTCACGTGATTATTATTCTTGGCACGATGCCTCATGTGATATCGGATACTTCCTATCCCTAAGCGAGAATAAATACCATTCTTTCTCCCTATATAGCACCATTTGAGGGAGTTCCCTAGGGATCGTACTTGTACAGATCAATCTCGACGATGATTGGGACGGTGATAGGCTGGGCAGCGCATCTACGACAGAGGTAGTGCAAGACGAGCTCCTCATCAGTTGGGGGGGGGGGGGGACCCTTTTGATAAGTACTGAATTCCAGTTACATGGCAGTACTACAGCATAAGCCATTCTTGCCGAAACAGAAAAGAAAAAACATAACTTAACTACTTATGGAACAAAAGTTGAAATAAATTTCTAGCAGAGAGGATAATATGAGCAGGGAGGTGAATGTGATATCGGCTCCAATCCAACGAGGAGAGCTTGACCGAGTCAACTGCTTTCTTCTGCCATGGTTGACGGGCACCTTCAAAAAGCAATTTGTTACGTCGATACCAAATAGCCCATATAGCGTAAAAAAGTGGAGTGCCATAACATATAGGAAGGTGATTTACCCCCTGTACCTTGCCAAGCCTAGTAGAACCCAAGCGGCGACTGAGGAGATGTAAAAGCTACTCCCATCCCCACCATTCAAATATCACACTCCATAGAATGTTGGTATCATGAAAGTGTAGGAATAGATGAGAGGTAGTTTTTGAAGCTTGACCGCAGAAAACACATTGCAGCTGCCCAGAGGAATTATATTTTTTGCAAAAGGGATTTTTTGGTGAGTAGTATCTCATGAAGAGAAACCAAACCAAAAGCTCTATCCGGGTGGTGCGAGTTTGCGCTAGAAAACACGACACTATGCAACCGGGATGCTTCGATCAAGTGATATTGTTTATGCTTGGAAGGATTTTGCAACGTAACCCCCATCATGTGCTACAGTCCAGATCAGCTGATCATCTCTTGCTTCAAGCTTCGGCGAAATAGAGCGTATAACATTCAACAATTGTTCAGCTTGAGCCCTTTCATGGACAAAAAGCGGCCACCGCCACAGAAGATTCTAATCCCATGATACCCCATTCCAACCACCCATGTCAAAAACTGTAGGGCACTTCTGTTCATTTGTTAAAAATACTTGTGGAAGCATTGCTTGAGGGGATGATTCCCGACCCATATATCATTCCAAAAATGCACCTTTTTCCCATTTTGCAAATTCCATCTGACGAATTTACGAAGGACTTCTTCATGCTCGGGGTACCATGAACCAATGGAGAGAATACTCTTCCAAAGCCCCCTCTTTTTTTACTCTTTTCCATTTGTCATCAGTGATAGGGAGGCTGACGACAATATCATATATAGAGCATATAATATTTTTCTACAGCTTGCTATCATCCCTTTGAAATTTCCATCACCACTTAAATTGTAGAGCTGCATTTTTGGTTTCAATGTCTGAAATTCCAAGCCCTCCCTTAATCTTTGGTTTAGAGATCATATTCCAGGACATAAGAAGGAGGCCCAGATTTCCTCCTTTACTCAAAGGAGCTTTCTTTGCAACTTTATAATTTCATTCAACACATTTTGGGAATTCGAAATAAGCTCAAGTAGTAGAGTGGCAAGCTCTCAAGAACCGACCTGATTAGTACCAAGCGACCAGCTTTCGAGAGAGAGGCCTTCCATCCTGCTAGTCGCTTAGCAATTCTATCTAGAATTGGCCCCCACGTAGACATTTTCTTGGGGCTGGCTTCGATTGTGAACCCAAGGTAACAAATGGGGAGCGACTTAATTCTGCAACCGAATACCTCGTGAATGATTCCAGGAATAGACTCAGTTGAATTGAGAGTGGCTGCAGATTTACTCCAGTTGACTTCAAGACCGGACATTTCCGAGAAGATGACAATACATAACTTTACCACCTCTAGCTCTCCCCAATCGGATTTACAAAATATCATAGTGTCATCGGCATATTGAAGATTTGAGATGAGGATTTCATTAACTCCAATGCACAAACCTTGCCTAGCACCCATGAAATTGCCTCCTCAAGTAGTCACCCAAGACCTTCAGCACATAACATAAAGAGAAGAGGAGAGAGAGGGTCTCTTTGGCGAACCCCTCTTCTAGGCTTGATAGGCAAGGACGGAACTCCATTGATAAGGATCAGAAAGGAAGAAGTAGATATGCATTCCTCAATCCAAGATCGCCACACATCATTAAAACCAAAAACTCTCATCTTCGATCAATGAAATTCCAACAAGCAGTAAAAGCTTTCGAGAAATTGATCTTTAATAGCACACCACTTTGACGCTTTCTCTTCAGCCACGTTTTATCCTCATTAGCGATTAATGGACCTTCCGCAATGTGCCACCCCTTTATGAAACCCGTTTGAGATCCTTGATTGAGTTTGTACATCACTTAACTTAGACGGAAGAAAGAATTTTTGCAATGACTTTATACACTGATCCAATCATACTAATGGGGTGAAGCTCCTTCACCCTCGAAGCTCCTGGGATTTTAGGAATAAGTGTAAGCCATGTCATATTGCAACCTTTGGGTAGGATGCCGGTATTGAAAAATTGAGAATGGTGTTTGAAAATTCGACTTCAATGATGCTCCAAACCCTCTAATAATATTAAAATTCAAACCATCATATCCTGGTGCCCTATCCCCGTTGATTTCCCACACTATGTGTTTTATCTCTTCAAGAGAGGGCCTAATGGTGAGGTCGTTCGCCTCTACTTCCGTGAGTCGTGGCCTGCCTGAAAGAGGCAAAGAGACACCCGAGCTTGGCCTAGCCGAAAAGAGAGTCATGTAGAATGATCTAATTGCTCGTTGAATGGCAAGGGGTTAGTGCTCGACATCCCATTGATGTGAAATGATGAAATCATGTTCTTACTTCGATTGATGGAGGCTTTTCTATGAAAGTAAGTTGTGTTTTGATCTCCCTCTTTAATGAATTTTTCACGAGCCAATTTCCTCCAATACCTTGCTCTCTCTCAGATGGTGCCAAATCGAGCTGACTAGTTTTGATCTGATGTTACTTTGGTGGTCATCAAGGTCCACAATTTCAGCCGAGTGATCAAGTCACTCAAGATCCCACATGGCTTGACCAAGTCTGTGCTCTATGTGTCCGTAAACCTCTTTATTCCACTGTCTAAGTGGCATTTTGATTTTTTTAGTTTCTCTGTAAGAGGCTTATTACCCAGATTTGTCCACTGATCTTTGAAGAAGTTTAGAAGTCTTTATGATTTAACCACCCGTTTAGAGCCCTGAAGGGTTTAGGCCCCCGGTCGAGATGTTGGAGGGAGATCTTCATAAATCTATGATCCGAAAGTCACCATGGATTTGCAGTTAGTTGAAGACCAGGAAACGCGGCATGCCAATCAGATTGAGCAAACACCCGATCTATGCGACTCATGGATTTTTTATTCCGCCATGTATATGTAGCGCCATGGAGATCTATTTCAATTAATTACATTTGTTGTATCCAATCCACAAAGTCTTGCACTCCTCGAGATCACATGATGTCATTGCCTCTCGTTTTCGATCGCTACCTTTAAGTACTTCATTAAAATCTCCGGCAATGAGCAGAGGCTTGTTGAAGTTGTGGTTCAATAATTCTACATACACTTCTCTTCGAGCATCTATCTGGGTTGGAGCATAAAGGAATATCACATATCTAGTGAAAGCTATAGTGGGCCATGATAGCTCAATAGCAATCCATCTCTCACTAGGCCTGTCAAACGGGTTATCCGTTCGGGTTTTTGTCATATCTTTTCGGGTCAATATCTTTCGGGTCATTAACTTTCGGGTCATTTCGGGTTCGGGTCATTCGGGTCGGGTCATTTCGGGTTTGGGTTGTAATAATGTCAGATAGAATCTGGTTTCGGTTATTTTGGGTCATAATTAATATTTTTTGAAAAAATTATAATATAAATATATACCTTATTTCTATAAGAATATACAACATAAATATTACAGAACTTTCAATACAATGCCTATTCTGAATTTTATTCGATATACTAAGTTTGAATCATGTTTTTTGTCATATTATTTGGGTCTTCAGGTTTGGGACAATTTATGGTGACTATTTATTTCATGTTATTCGAGTTTGGCTAATTTTTAATTACTATTATTTCGGGTCATTTCGGGTTCGGGTCGGTTTCGGGTTATAAATTTTTCGGGTCATTCGGGTTGGGTCATTTCGGGGTTTTACCCAATCGGGTTTCGGGTTTATTATATTTAAATATTTTCGGTTTTGATAGGGTTTCGGGTTCGGATAAAACGGACGGGTTTCGGGTTAGGTCAAATTTTGACAGCTCTATCTCTCACTATGACAAAAACTTTGAATGTTGATTATATCTGGGTTCCACATCACTACGAGGCCTCCTAAGTGTCTATTATGGGGACTTTGATCATGAAATTGTGCTGTCCCCAGATGCTATGCCATCTATCGGGAGGCTGAGAGCGATGTGTTTATAGAATCCCCATGATGCTTGCTTTAGCTTCCTTTATTTCTCTGCATAGAAGATCCCACTTCTCTCTTCTGTTGATCCCTCTTAGGTTTTGAAAACATATTAGATGGGCCATGACACCTTGAATTATGTTTCTCTTCAACCCGTTTGCTTCGTCTTAGGAGCTGCACATAATTTTGAAGAGTTGCATCAGGATTTGGGTAATGGAAGTTAATGCGCCTGCCAAAATCCAGACACTTTCTCGCCGAGATAAAGGTTGGGCTAGGAATAGAAGAATAATTACTTGCATGGGGCAGAAGGAGAGAGATTTTTGGTGGGGCTGGATGTCAGTACCACTTCAAGGCGAATCTCGTTGCAAGTGGTGGGGTGGGAATTTGGGAAAAATTGTGACTGATTATTTGCAAGCGAAGAATTCGCTTTTTGTAATTTAGAGAAAGGGGAATGAGAGAGAGGTGTCAGTTGAGATTTATTCTGGGAAAGCAGGGATTGGGGGGCTACTGTTGCTTAAGACTCAGAAAGCGAGAGTCTATGAGAGAGGGAATTAGAAGACAGGGAATTTGGTTCAGATGCTGAGTCGATGAATTTGGAATCACCGCAGAGGAGAGAGAAAAGGGAAATCTTCTTTTCTGATTGGATTGGACAAAGTCAGACCGTTATCCCTGCCACATAACTCTACAGTTGCTGGAGAAGGAAGCGGAAGAGGAATTGATATGTCCATAATTTCGTGGGAGATATTTATGGATGGCCGTGACCGTTTCCCAACATTTAAAACGGTGGCGGTCAAAAGATTTGTAGAATTTCCGAGAGAAATGAAAGGATCGGCCGTGGAATAAAATCAGAGAGATTAAATGTTATCCCTTTTGACATAATTAATATCCTCTATTCCAAGGAAAATTTGCCTTTATAATACCTCGTTCTCCTGGTGGTGTTGGCCAAGCTCTTCCGACCAATATTCTATGATCCCCATACTACTTGTAATTCCTCCTACATCCACCTTGACTTCTCCATTGATGATTGACATCTTGACTGTTCTATCTAAGCATGGGCTTCTAAGAATATGGGCAACTTCTGCATGTTAGTTTCTATCGAAACTATCTCCCCCTGATGTCTAGTGATAGAACGAATGGAATTTTCTGACCATGCTTGTAATGGTATCCCTCTAATTGCAATACTGGTGATCCTTTTTATGAGTGATCCATAGGTTACCAGTTACTTTTCCTTCATTTCCTTCATCCTAGATTATCTCCAAGACTAGAAGATTTGAACCTTTTCCGCGTTTTCATAACTTTGAAAGATGATCACGTATTTAAATCTGGATAAGCATATGATATCCTCGACATCTTCCTGCCATTCTCGTATTTTTTCTCTCACAGTTCGATGGTTGCTTTGTGTGGATATGGATAGTAGAATCCCCCTCTCCAGTTTCTCTTGGATGATTAGGGCAGTCTCCAGATTTAAGTAACCTGCTTGACCGATTGGTACATGTACCTGCGGAGAGGCAGTACGAAATTGATGCATCTGAGGGTGTGGTTGTTCTCTCTGCATGTTCTCTTGGTTTCGGAACCCATCTTGGATTGAGCGGTACAGGTGTTGTAGGGGCTCTGTATCGCTGGTTGCGTGAGAATTCAATTTCCGTCCACAAAGATTCATTTGTTTCCAAAATAGCCTGATCTGGTTCCAGTTTTGTTTTATATTCAACGAAACCATATCTTGTTTTTTTAGTGTAGATCCTGGGGTTTTAGGCATCCTAATACCTACTATGTGTCCAAACTTATCAAACAACTTCCAAATGGTTCCTACCTTCGACGCTTGACTAATGTTGTCTATGAAGACCGTTGCGCCATGTATTGATTTGGGAGTCGTCATGAGACTTCCAAGAGAGGCCCGCTGTTACTTTTGAGGGCTAATATAGCAGGGGAAAAATATCTGGCTGTAGAGATCTGACTGTAGTTGGGTGGAACCTAAACCCTGGTGGAAGTTGAAGATCCGAAGCCGCCATATTGTTGTCACTACTCTACTACTCTTCTTCTTTATGTTGACTTCTACTTATCTCTCACTCTCATTTCTTACTCTCTACTCTACCTCTTTCTCGGACCATTCAATAACCGTTTGGTCGGATAGAGCTATGCGGTGTTGAAACAGGAGAGATGTGTTCGTTGCAAGAGTGAGAAAAAATCTGGAAGGATTATGGATGAGAGATGGAGAGAGTGCAAAGCTTTTTTTTTTTTCAAGGTAGACTCGTGCTGATAACGTGTTGTAAACGAGGGAAGAGAGATTGCAACGGGACACGAGATAGAGAGGCAACTGATATTTATCATCATTCCAATAGTATACAAGCCGCTATTTATAGATACATAGATGTGAAGTCCATTACATATCTATTTATAACAGAAAATGAGTTTTAAATTGAGATATTTAATAATATATGAAACTTTTAAGTGAAATATTTGAATACCCAAAATTTAAAAAGATGTTGTCTTGTAGTATTAGATAAAAGGGGTTTGTATTCAATTACATAAGCAAATAAAATAATACAGTCACTATTAGTTGTTCCTAGCAACCACCTCCATTCTCTTCCTAAATCTCTCCTTTACGCATATTCTACACTTTATGACAAACCTTAACCGGGATGGCTAGCAAACTCTCCGCCCTCTGAAGAGTCAACCCAAACTTATCATCCATATTCAACCCTTCCGGTGTCAACTCACCCGGCAATTCCCAATCAAACTCATTCAACAACGAACCAATCACCAAATGAATCATCCTATGCGCCAGTACTAATCCCGGACATATCCTCCTTCCAGCCCCAACGGAATCAGCTCAAAATCAGTCCCTTTATAATCAATCCTTGAACCCACAAACCTCTCCGTTCAAACACCGCCGCATCTTTCCCCACACACTCGGATCCCGTCCCATCGCCCAGACGTTAACGAACACTTGCGCGTTCTTCGGGACAGTGTAGCCGGAGAGTGACTCATCGGAGTTGAGTTTTCGTGGGATTAGAAGTGGTGTTGGTGGGTGTAGACGGAGGGTTTCTTTCACCACTCTTGCTTGGAGGTATGGGAGGTTTGGGATGTCGGATTCCTCGAGTTGAAACGATTGTTTGAAGTGATGAAATGTCGGATTTCGGATTGTGTAGTTTGAGTTTTGATGGGTTGTGGAGGAGTTCCGCCATTACCCACTCTATTGTGCTTGAAGTGTGTCTGTTCCAGCTGTGAACAAATCCTAATTAAACATAAGAAAAATGAAACAGTACTTGATCATATTAATTTGTTGTAACTTTTGATTTGAAGATGAAATGGTAATCAATCAACTAGCAAGATAGATGATGATTGGATAGTATACTGACTGATAACAAATGTTTAATTTCCTTCAAAGTAATAGCTTCAGTTCTCTCTTTCCCTTCACTTATACTCAAAAGCACATCCAACACATCTCTGTCCTCCTCCTTCTTGATTCCGGCGTACTCTCGTCTCATCTCTAACCGAGGATTAATCATCTCATCAAACACTTTGAATTGGCGTTCAATAAGACCCTTGATACGTGGCCCTACACCTTGAGGATCTACCGGTTTAAGCCATGGGAGGTAGTCTGCGATATTGGGTTTACCTACTTCTTCTACTATGCTCCATATCAAATCCTTCATCATTCACGGGAAGCTTTGGAAGTGGAATCACCAGCAAGATCAGTGGAGAAGAAGGTGTTTGAGAGTAGATTCAGTGATGCACTGAAAGCTGCGAGGCCGATGTTGACTGGAGTTCTTGTTTGAGAGCATTTTTCCACGTGGGTTAGGAGTTGGGTCACCTTGCTCAATCTCAAGTCCCGACTCTCATCAAGCCTATTTTAAGTAGTAATCCGAATTGTAGTTAGTTAGTTAGTTAATAAAGCACTGTAGTTAGTTATGTAGTCAGTTAGTAATAATATAAAGATATTTTTTTTTTTTTTTTTTTTATAATCGAGGGCAATTTCTAATACTAAATTAGAAGTATGTGCGGGCTACGATACGTACCGGCTGGTGGAAAAAACGTAGGAATTACAGATTTTTCGGAGGTTACGCCAGCGGGGACCAGGCGGCATGAAAACAACAGACACTTCATTATGACCGTTGGAAGCGACGGCGGCTTGTACATGCCGATTGGAGAAAGCGACGTCTTTCTTCTTAAGGACCTCTTCAGCGGCGGAGACGGAGGAGACAACGACAGTGGTAAGGGAGCCAAGGCGAAGGGAGATGACGGGACCATAGTGTTTAGAGAGAGCAGCGAGGGATTGGTGAGGCTTGTTGCCGAGACTAAGGAGGTTGCCAACGATTGGGAGAGGAAATGGGCCCGGTGGGAGACGTGAGTGGTGCGGCGGAGGAGGTGTGGAGGAAATGGAGAGAGAGGTATGTTAAGAGGAGTAGATGAGGGAAGTGAAGGTGAAAGAGAAGAGATTGAGGGGAGGATCATCATTGTTATTGATGAGTGTTTGGTTTGAGTGTGGTTTGTGATGTGATGCAGTCCCTTGAAGTTGGGAGAAGATGGTTTACATATATATACTATTCTAAGATTCAATGGAGACCAGTATGTATTCTCTCCGTTCCTAGGTCATGCCATTTGAAACCAAACATAATTAATATCAAGAAAATGAACACTTCAAATTGTGATAGAGATTGTAAAAATTAAAAGCTAGCTCTCTAGCTGACTGCGAGTCTTAATGGTTTCTAGTGCTTCAGAAGTCACCTTCTAAATTTGCAATCGATTTTATTACACGTACATTAGTTTTAAACCAAATGTGCATTAGGTTAATAAAGAATGTAACAAATTTCTTTCGTACACTGATTATGATTACAATGGGAATGGAATGAAAGGAAGAGAAAGAGATTTTCGTGGTTGTTTGGTTGAGCCGGGGGAATGAAATAAATAACTGATCAACAATCACCGGTCAATGTCTATGCTATGGCTGCCGACTGTCGGTCAATGGTCATTAATTACCGGTTAACATTCACCGGTCAATGGTCATTAGTCATCAGTCAATGGTCATATGTCCCCGTTTAAAGTGTACTGGTGAAAGGGAATCTCATTCCCTAGTAGGGAGTGGGGAATCAAGATAGAGGTTTTTGGGGTAATCTCATTCCCTTTTCCATCCCTGAAAATAGGAAAAACTGGCAAAAGAAACAGCAGGAAAGGGAATATTTTGATTCCTTTTCCTGATTACCCCAAAACAAACGCCCCTAATATTGTCAAAATGTAGAATTATATATAATCTTGATATGGATTCAAATGTTTTAGGTTTATGATACCCTGCATGATTACATGAATTTTGCTAATAAGTATAGACCAAATGTGTGTTCAAGCTAAGTTGATAACGGTGGAAGTTGTTGGTACTTGACTTATGATGATATGACTTTTAATATGAACGAGGGTGAAGTTTTTTTGACCTCAAATTGTTGTTTCCAAATCCAGTTTCAACCCATGTAAACACATAGGTTGGATGACAGAAGAGCAAGGTTTGCACTAAATTAATCAAGGTGTATAGGGAATTAATGCCTTTTACTATAGAGAAAATTTATTTATTAGGGAATGAAATGTCAACCGGAAGGTATACGTGTATGTATGTATACCGTACGAATTTCCAACTATTCAAACAAAGACGATTCTTTTCATTGTATTCATTAATGAAATGTTTGAAGATGATGACTCTTGATCCGTTTTTAGTCAGCTAAAAGTGCCGGTCAATTTCATTTATTACATCATGTGATAAGTGCACAAGTCGGAATATCGATCTATCAACATATGGTTACACACACTAACTGGAAAACCTAGCAATTGCGATTGAGCTGAGAAGTTCATCATGACACGTAAGTTGATTCTTCTTCGAGTGGGAGTGGTGGTGATAGGACAATGATGATACGTTAGATTGAAGGGAGTACATGGCAACCCAAAATAGGTTTAAGATGCCCAAATAAGGACGATGACCAAGAAAGGTAAGCAACAAGCATGCATATACTTTTAAAATCATTTGGAGTGCCGGCTGCGCCATCTCTTTTAAGTTGGATAAGTGGTGGGTTTTTTTTTTTTGAAATCCAGGTAATGATATATATCCGAGAGTGTTGTTGGTATATCCCTCTCGTTAGTCGCTTTAGACAGATATATGATCATGCACCAGCACGAGGGAGGCTGTGAATTGTGATGTGCTTCTCTTCACTGAATATTCCTATCCTTCTCTTCTTACGATAAGCACTAACTGATGAATTCTGCAAGGATTCGACAACCAATTTCGCACTAACTATCACTTCAAGTTTGGATTAGGGAAAAAAATGGAATTATTATCTAGAAAGAATTACATTAAATCAATCTATATCAGGATAAATTTGTATATTAAATATATATAAAAAATAATTTAATTATATTTTTAATAGAGCTGTACATTATATAAGTTTTATCTATCTAATATAGATTTCAATTGTTAAAAATATATATTGCTAAAACAAATTTTGTAGCCAATAATTTAAAAATATTTTCTTATTAGCAAGGATCATCTAGATGAGTCTTTCTTTTGGCTTGAAGAATTCTTCCCGATATTAATGCGTGATTTAGCAAATATCATGACGTAGATGTTTTATAATTAATAATGGTATGTACACATATTATTCTTCACTAGTTATATATGACAACGATGTTCGTTTGTCTTATTAATCTGCCCAAAACATTAGCTGTCAACTAAAATCAATGTCTCTGGAAAATGAATTCTCACAAACGCTGATGAGATCGATACCACAAAATATTTATAAATTAACCTTGTATTTGAGTTCAGTCGATATAACTTTAATATAACATATATATAGACTCAGAAAAATCCATTATTAAAACATATTATTTTATGGAAATTTATAATATCTTTGCAGTAATCACACATATTTTTTTTGAAATTAGTAGCTTTATATAATATAAGAAGATTACAATCCTAAAACTTATAAGATAAAACCACCGGACTAAACATGACCAAAGACACATCTGAGGGCATAGACAAAGTGATCTACCAACGGGTTATGAAACTATACTCAGCAATAGAGGTCATGGCACCATAACTGGGAGATGAAAACTCATGCCAAGCCCGTGTAAGGCAGACAGCTAAGGTCAACCCAATCCCGTAGGATAGTTGCCTATCTAGCTAACAAGTGAGACCCCAAGTAGGATTCCAAATAAAGCAGTCATCCTTGACATAGCAAAGAGAAGACCAGGAGGCCTCTCTGAAGATGGGAGTAGGATTATGCAAGACCAACCCGTTCAAGCCTCGTTATGACCAGTTCCATAATACCAATATTTGGACCATAGCCATATATAGTACCGCATGCCCTTAAATTCTCGAGGGACTCTGCTCATGATCATTATCTCCATGCATGCATAGTACTTGCTTGCCACATGTCTCTTGAGGCCAGCCAAAAGCATCGACCAAGGCATTATATCTTGCAGCGGAAATAATTGCATCTGGAAAAGAGTATGGTAGTCAAGCCGCCCACTCCCTCCATTGCAGTTCGGGAAAGGTTTTGTGGCCCTACAATGCCACCTCCCATGAGGAATGTAACACCCTGGATTTTACCTTAGTTGAAAAACGCGTCGCTACGAATCTAACGCCGCAAACGGTTTCGAAAACGGAACTCAAACGAGTCTTAAAACTGCAAAACAAGCCTTGTCAGAACTTGTGTCCGGACATTGATGTTCGGACACAAGTCGAGAGAAAGCACGCTGAAGAAATCAAGGTGTCCGAACTTATTTCCGGACATTGATGTTCGTACACAAGTCGAGAATTGCAAACAGAAGGTAGAAGTGTCCGAACTTGTGTTCGGACATTGATGTTCGGACACAAGTCGAGAGTCAAAAATAGAAGCATCCGAACATGTGTCCGAACATAAGTTCTGATAAAATCAAAAGACATGGTCCGAACTTTGGTCTAAACATGTAAGTTCAGACCAATGTCAAGACTTACAGTTCAAACCCGTCCTCGCATGCTGTCCGAACATGTAAGTTCGGACAGATGTTCAAACACACTCAAACACTGAAAATAAAACGCTCTCGGGGCCTGTCCGAACATGGATGTTCGGACGAATGTTCGGACAAGTCCAGAATTACGAAATTCAGAACGTAAACAGAGCTATAAAATCACGTAGTGGCTACAAAACTGATGTCAATAAATAGCGAATGATCTTATAAACATATGTAGCAACAATTACCATAAAAATACAGCGGAAATGAATTTTAGAATCAACACTTAATAAATCTCAAACTGAATGGTAATTTCAATGGAATAATAGTATGAACATTGTAAGCAAGAGTTTGACTTAAAACTACTGCGGGAAATCATTCTAACCAGGGCGTTACAGCCACACTCAATACCCATTGAGTGCTCAGGCATTATTCAACAAAAGATGAATTCCAAAACATTACAACTCACTATATTGTATTTCAAAACATTGTAACTCAACTTAATGTCTCAAAAACAATTCCAGATTCCTAATCTATGTGATAGCGCGTTTCTCAGCCCCCAACTTCAGCAATCATTACCTGCGATCAGAAACAATATACAAAAACACGAAGGGATCACACAAATCAGCGAAACTGAGTAAATTCTACCATATTATGTAAAACACATTTTGAAATCCTCTTTGTAATCAGGTAAACAAAACATATAGAACCACAAACCAACGATCCAAATCCATTTTCCAGCACGCAATATCCGCTAAAATAATAGGGGAGCTCTCAACAGGAAACAACCACAAGTTACAAAAAACAGTCACAAACGGAATGAAATAACATTACCCCTCACCCTAAGTCCTTAAGTGTGCACACCCCCTATGAATCATCAGTCCATAGAGTAGATCATAGAGCTTAACTACAGTCATTGTTTGAAGCGCAAAAGAAATATATATAATCAGGGTACAAAGTACCAAATAAACAATTCATGATCAGGGTCCAGAGAACCAACATGGTGAGTCAGGGAGCACCAAGAACTCCAACAAGTGTAGTCAAGGAGCACCAAGAACCCCAAAAATAATTAATTTCCAGTGAAAGGCTCTCAAAATCAAATCCATCTCCAATTGTAAAATACCACAATTAATCCATAACATGCAAAACACAATTCCAATCCTCCAAACCAAAATTAGGGTTTCTGAAAAATCGTTTGATGAATAAATTCACGCCACCAAAACAACCATGAGCATAGAATTTACTTGATTATCCACACGACTCAGGAGAACAACTCAGTAGAATCACACGTACCATCCATCGACGAATTCAGGGTCTAGATCTATAATGACCATCAATTAGAATCCACCAATTCACAATTTAAAACAAATGAAACCTTACCTCGGTAGTAGACCTTATCCTCCTAGACTCTAATTCAGCACCAGGGAAGAACTTGAAGGAAACAGAGGAGAACAGAAGACTTGTAATTGGAGGAGATGAACGTAATGAAGATGAGCGTAATGTGTTGCGATAACGGTGAGGAAGAAGGGAGTGGGAATCGTGATTTAAATAGACTATTATTGGTAATTAGAAGGAAGATATTAAATAAATAATAATGTAAGTGATTTGGAAGAAAAGAATAAATTATTAAGTGACCAATAGGGAGAATAAGAGAGGAATTAGATAATGAATTAATAATAGAGTGAGGAGTAAAACTGGTTAATCAATCAGGAAGGATAATGATGAACATGATTATCTTCTAGAGAGAGATGATTATTTAAAAGGAAATAAAATAATATCGAGCTATTAAAGGAAGTAAGAAGGCCATCGTGATCTCAGTAAAAGATAAGAATAATATTACTAAATAATTCAGAAAAAGATAACGGAGATTGTATCATAATTCTAATAGACTGAGAGAGAGGAAAGGAAGGGTAGAATGATTAGTTTAACTTCCCTGGGCCCAACAGTAATACTAACCTCGGACTAGTCCCACAACTCTATAGTCGTTCCAACATAACAATTAACTCACTCACACCAACTATATAACATGCATTTCCTAATTCGAATATCACGGGTATTTCAAGGAATGTCGAGGCATACTTTTTGGCAATCAAAGCAGCCAACCCAGTTGCACTCCATTTCGTGCATAGATGTTCCCTTGAAGTCCTGATCTTGCAGGCTGAACTCGTGAATGAATTAACGGTGGATTTTAGAAGAGGGTGTGTTCCCCTTGTAACCAGCAGCAAAGAACCTTGGTCCCTCCATATTGAGAAAAGGTTTGAAGTTGTAGAAAGCAAACAGACTGAAGGAGTGCTAGAACGAGAGTTTGGAGGATCAATGAAGTTGACCGGGATGTGCTCATTGATGTGCACAAATCCTCCATTGGTGTCTTGAGCATGTTGGTATAGCTCATATACCTTCTAGCACTAGCCAGCGGTTGTAAAAAGAACCGTTGAGTTAGGCCGTATTTAAAAATCTCGCAAACCTATCTTAGTGGTTTTAACTTTTACCGCCGAGATAGGGTCTTTTTAAAAACAAACTAATCTATCGCAGCAGTTCCTCTTAAAAACCGCTGAGATAGGTCAATTAAACTAACCTATTCAACAGTTTTTAAGAGGAACCGCCGCGATAGGCCTGTTAAATAAACCCAGTCGCGCGGCTCCCTCCTTCTTCCTCCTCAACCTGCTAACCCTTACTGTGTGCGAAGAAGACGACGGTGATTTCGAGTGTGACGCCTGCGACTGCCACCGCCATCTTCTCCTTCTGCGCGCGCCACCAGCTTCGCCGCCTCCGTCACCATCGCCATCACTAGTAGACCGTCGACAGTTCACAGGCGTCACCTACAGGACCTGTAAAAAACGAGGTTAGATTTTCAAATTCTAACTTCAAATTATTGTTTGGTTAATTTAAAAATTAGTTGTATTGTAGTAGATTCGAAACTGATTTGTTCTGATAGTTGGATTAGTGCGAATTTAGGGTGTGTTAGTCTTTGGTACAAGTGAAAATTTTAGGGATGCGATTAGAATTGGGGGTGAAATATGTGTAGTTTAGGGTTACTAATTTATGAATTGGGTGTGAAATCTGTGTAGTTTAGGGTTACAATTAGAATTTAGGGTTTTAGATTATTGCAGAATTTAGGATTAATTTGTTTGTTTTTATGATTCCGAAAATAACAAGGGATTATATGTGAACTTGAATTACAGATTTAGGTTTGAAATTAAAGTTTAATTGAAGTGGAAAAAAATTTGAATTGATAAAATTAAGGTTTCTGGAAAATTGGGGTAAAATGGTGTTTGTGATAAAATTGTGACCGGAAATGCAACTGTAGAAATCATTCCTTTGTTATGCTTTGCTGTTCATTTGCTCATTTGGGTTTGCTCTTGTTCCAGTTGCTCAGCTGGTTAGGCCATTTTATTAAGCCACTGATCGGAGCTGGCTGCTTAGTGTGACGTACCGCACGAGCTGCCGGTCATCGCAAGATTCGAACCAGGCCGCACACGAGCTGCAAAAAAGGTTAGCATATTTATTCTGAATTTGTAACTTGTAATGGCATAATTATGGTATGATTTATCAGTAAAAAATGTTGTAATGTAGTTGTTGATTTCTAATTTAGTTATGTGTGGATAATTGTATATAGTTATATTGTTCAATTAGTTAATTAGTTGTGCATACAGTGTTCGATAAAATGCCTGAGTGGAAAATTGTGTTGTTTGTGATTAATGATGGATGTTGCCAATTGTTGAATTAGTTTGTCGTGGTAAATAAGATATTAGTGAATGCTTAATGATAAGCATGGGATTAGCATGATTACGCAAAGGTCATGCCGAATTTTTTCTAAAATTGTTTAGTCTTATTAATTAACTTTATTTGTTGTTTGTGTATAGCAATTGAAGAAATCATTCCTTACGGAATTTGAAATTTTGTTATGCTTTGTGGTTCATTTGCTCATTTGAGTTTACTCTTGTTCCATTTGCTCAGCTGGTTAGGCCATTTCATTAAGCCACTGATCAGAGCTGGCTGCTTAGTGTGACGTACCGCGTGAGCTGTCGGTCATCTCAAGATTCAAACCAGGCTGCACACGAGCTGCAAAAAAGGTTAGCATATTTATTCCGAATTTGTAACTTGTATTTGGCATAATTATGGTATGATTTATTAGTAAAAATGTTGTAATGTAGTTGTTGATTGTTAATTTAGTTGTGTGTGGATAATTGTATATAGTTATATTGTTCAATTAGTTAATTAGTTGTGCATACATTGTTCGATAAAATGCCTGAGTGGAAAATTGTGTTCTTTACGATTAAGGATGGATGTTGCCAATTGTTGAATTTGTTTGTCGTGGTAAATAAGATATTGGTGAATGCTTAATGATAAGCATGGAATTAGCATGATTACGCAAAGGTCATGCCAAATTTTTTCTAGAATTGTATTAGTCTTATTAATTTACTTTATTTGTTGTTTGTGTATAACAATTAATCTTAACTTTTCTTTGTCAGGTCTTCTACATATTCAATCGAATTTGTACCAGTATTTCGTTGCCCATCATCAAAGCAGTCTCCTACCTTTCCCCTCTGCACAAAAGTATTAAACTTTAGTTTTTTTTAATAAAAATGTCATGAGTTGTTGATGTTATATAATAACTACTATCTTAATTACTTGTGTTGGAATTGTTAGTGTAAGGTAGGTTAGTTAATTACGTTTGACTGTTAGAGTATTTAGGCTAGCTAGGTTAGTTTACTTGGAACTTTAGAGCAGTGCTTAGTTTGGTAGGAACCTTAAGGCAGTGCTTAGTTTATTGGTTGGAACTATAGCTGTCAAAATTTGACCCACCCAGAAAACCCGTCCATTTTATCCGAACCCGAAACCCGACCAAAACCCGAACCAACTAATCAGATAACTGCACCACTACATTTATCATCATGATATACAAATGTAGACAAAACTAAAAGACAAACCAATATTATACTTGTTTTATTTTCACATATAGAATAGAGCGTGACTGGATGTACGGTGATTGAGGGGATCACTTTGACGAGAAGCTGAAAGAGTATCTCAAAGCGGCAGTGCAACACAAGGACAGAACAAAGGCGGAAAAAATTTTCATGTCCTTGTGTTGACTGTGGGGTAGTAAGGAAATATGTAGACATTGAGGAAATCAGATTTCATCTTAAGACCTGTGGATTCATGCCACATTACAAAAGATGGACTTTTCATGGAGAAACTGTTGAAGCTAGTGCTTCAACATCATACAGTGGTCATGATCCACGTTACACAAGTACCGACCACACCTTCAATACCATCAATGAGTCGGTACCGCTAAGTGATTCAGGATTCGATGACAGTGAGACCACTCACCATGATGAGCAAATGGATGAAATGTTTGAAAATGTTGCGGATACTTTTGTCGATAAGCCGGAAGAGTATCAAAGATTGTTGGACGCATCGAAGACACCATTGTACCCTTCGTGCGTTAAATACACGAAATTGACTGTTGTACTTAATTTGTTCAACTTAAAGGGGAAATATGGAGTTGGTGACAAGTGTTTCACCTCACTTCTAGAGCTGATACATGATATGCTTCCTGATGAGAGGTCTTCCTACATCCACCTAAGAGGCAAAGAAATGGATGTGTCCAATGGGAGTTGAATATAAAAAGATTCATGCTTGCCCAAATAACTATGTGTTGTATAGGGGTGAATACGAACATCTAGACAAGTGTCCTAAATGTTTATTGTCCCGGTACAAGGACAAGGATGGGGATTCCTCCTTTTAGAAAAAAAATTGTCCAGTGAAATTATTATGGTATTTGCCGATAATTCCTAGATTCAAACGGTTATTTGACAACCCGAAAGATGCGAAGAACTTACGATGGCACGCGGATGGTAGACAAATTGATGAAAAATTAAGATATCCTACAGATGGACCTCAGTGAAGAAATATCAATAGAAAATTCAAACATCCTTTTGGGGATGAGGATAGGAATCCGAGGCTTGGATTGTGTACCGATGGGATGAACCCGTATGGCACGTTGAACACTTAGCACAACACTTGGCCGGTGCTACTAGTGATCTACAATCTACCGTCATGGCTGTGTATGAAACGAAAATACATTATGTTATCACTCCTAGTATCTGGTCCAAAGCAACCTGGTCATAACATTGAGGTTTATCTTGCACCACTGATCGACGATCTCAAGTTGTTATGGAATGAAGGGACAGTGGTATATGATGCTCATGCGAAAGAAAATTTCACACTGAAGGCGATGTTGTTCTGTACTGTTAACGACTTTCCTGCCTATGGGAACTTGTCAGGATACTCGGTGAAATGATTCAAAGCGTGTCCGATATGTGAGGATGACACATGTTCAGACTGTCTGAAGCACTGCGGCAAAAATGTTTACATGTGTCATCGACGGTTTCTTCCAGTAGACCACCCTTACCATTCGAGAAAGCAAAAACTATTCAACAATGAGCCCGAGGCTCGTGTGGCTCGTCTGCCTTTGACTTCAAAGGAAGTGTATGCAAAGGTAAAAACATTGAAAATGTCTTTGGAAACACATCCAAGCCGCCGAAGAACATTTGGAAAAAACGTTCCACTTTTTGGGATCTACCGTATTGGTGACATCTGCCTCTTTGACACTGTTTGGATATCATGCACATTGTAAAGAACGTCGGTGAGGTAGTGAGTGGTACTTTGCTCAACATACCCGACAAGATGAAAGACGGATTGAAGGTGATGAGAGATATGCAAGAGTTGCGCATACGGAAAGAACTGCACCCATAAGAGGGAGAGAAACAGACATATTTTAATACCCCGGATCTAAAAATGGTGATTAAATTATCCTAATGTGATTATTAAAGCCTAATGGTGCCTAGAGGGTATTGGTAAAGAGAATAAAGCCAAAGAAAAGAGAAAACGCGTAAACACGCATTAAAAGTGTATAAGAGATATATGATCTCGTTAGGGTCCGAGATGGACTCCTAAGGCTTAATTATGCCTAATTAATATGTGGAATAATTCCTGAAGAAAACAGATCCAGATAATGGGTCAAAACGCTAAGTAAGCATAAAAGCACGTTTTTCGAGAAAACCTGAAAACGTGACTTTAAGTGGTCAAATAGACCCGTAAAATTATAGTTGATTAAATAACTATAATAAAGTATTAATGGGAGCTTAATAACCATTAAAAATAAAGAAACGAGAAAAATCCAGAAAACGGGTCCCGGGAGTGAATAGTGTCGAAACCGGATAATTAAAACGAGCATTATTCGAAAAGACGAAAAACGACCCGGGCTATTAATATACATGGCCAGTTTTAATTAGTGTGTACACACACACATTAATAAGCTTGCTAGCTAATTAGTAATAAGATGACAAGTAAATAATTAAAGCAAAAGTGAAATAGTAAAAAGTAATTTAAGTACTCTCTCTCACCTTTCTTTCCTTATTTCACGTTTTTGCCCAGCTCTCTGTTATCTTCTTCTTCCTCCCCTGTAAGCTAGCCGATTCCAAAGCAGCACACAACCTCCATCTTCTCCTTCCATTAACTTGCTCATTTCTCCACCAAATCACACAAAAATTATACCGCTAGATTCCTCTCGGTGAGAGCTTCGTTTTCCACCCAACAAAACCTTGATTCTTCCATCTTCACTTCCATGGGTGTTAGGCCTTTTGAAGCTTGAAGGGCCGATTTTAACTCTCCTTCACCTCCTTGATTCCTTAAGGTAATAATAAGCAAGAGTCTTGCTCATTCCTAGCTAGTTTTTGCAAGTTTGGAAAATTTTCCCCACGTTGAAAATTTTCTCCCGTTTCAGCCGATTCTCCATGCTCCTGTGGATTGTTGGAAACTCCTCCAATTGATTGCCAAGCTATCCATTTGGTTATTCTAAGGTAATATCTAAGTTAAGCTTTGAAAACTAGCTCCTTAAAAGTATTAGGTTGTGTGGAAAAATTGAATTGATTTGTTGTTATGTGTGTGATGGGATATGGTTGTAGCTAGCAATCCATAATCCTTTGTGTGGTGTGGAAACAAGAAGAGAAAGGGGGAACAAGAGAAAGAAGAAGAAGAGGATAAAAACCGAAAATAAACAAGGTAATGAGCTTACCTTGTGTTGTTTTATTTGCCTTGTGAAACTCATGTTAGGTTGAATTAAGTAACCTTGAACTTGTATAGTGATGAGACTACAAGGTTGTTTGTTTAATGAGAATGTTCAATGGGTTTGAGTGTGCAAAATAAACCTAGGAGATAAGCTAGTTTATATGCATGAACAAATGGGAGTTTGATGTGGTTAATGATGCCTAAACCAAACAGGGGTGAAGAAGTGTTTATGAGCTGATTTAATTGTGGTGATAATGCTTGGGAAGTAGGCAAGTGCTGTCAAAAATTGCCTAGGAGAGTATGGACTTGGGTGTTGCATTTAATGGAAGAATCTAGGCATGTTACAGAGATGGTAATTAAGGGTTAGTCACTTGAGAATTTTACTAGGGAGAGATATGTATTTGGGGTAGAGCTCGAAATGAAAATAATGCAAGTATGAAGTGCTAGAGATGGCATTATTGGAATGATTGGTAAGTTGGTGGAAGGCTATGAAACATCAAAAGAAGTTTTAAAATGCACTGCAGTGCATAATGTAACAGAGAAAGAAAATTGTAGAAATGGGCAAGGAATTGAGTAAGGGTTGAACCTATGATTTAAGGAGGTTGAGAGCTTGATTAAGGTGTTAAAACATGTTGGATTACATGTGGAATGATTAGGAAGAGAATGGGTATGAATTAGGGGTTGAAAAGAGGTCAAAAACTGTAAATTTTGACAGTTCAGGGGGTGGTCCGGGTTGTAAATCGGTACACAAACCCGGACCACATAAAACTAGGCAGAAACTCATTCCAGGGGTGGTCCGGGTTTGTAAACCCGGACACAAACCCGGACCACATGTAAAACTTGCCAGAAACGGATTTCAGAGTTTGGTCCGGGTTTGCAAACCCGGACACAAACCCGGACCAGACAAAAATTGTAACAGAAAGTGTTTTTAAGTGTCCTAATGATGGGGAAGTGAATAGTAATGGTTTTAGATGATGTTTAGGCCTTGTTCGGTGACTAATAAAGGTCCTAAGAAGAGTAAACAAGTGTTGGAAGTGAGTGAGAATTAAGAGCCTAAATTGACAAGAGTAAAACTAAGAGTAACGGGAGTAATATTTGTTTACCTACCGTAAAGCATTGATGTTAATAGAATCACTTGATATGTGATTAGTGATTCGGGAGTGGGATCCGAGGAACGAGTGGTGACCCGGTAAAGTAAACCCATGGTGTAAGGTATGATTTTCTCATACTCCGCGTGCTAACCGAGTTACGTTGATTTGTGTGTTTGTGTGTCGGCTTAATCAAGACTAAAGCATGAAAATAATCCCTTGTTTGATTATGTATGTCTAGTTGTATGTTGAATGAGCTAACATACTTGTGTGCCGGTGTGGTCTAACATAGTGTAAAGACCGACACAGAGTGAGTAACGTTTGGCTAGAGACCCATAGATCGGGTCGATGCGTATGATAACGAAGACGTGCAAACACACACTATCGATTAAAGTGTAACGATGACGTAAACATATGAACCCACTTGAATGTGAGGAGATGTACGGGTTGAGTAAACACCCTACAATGGTTAGAAAACTTATCGAAACAAACCATGAAATATATAAATGCGGAAAGATAAATGAACCTCCATCTAGAGGATTGTAGAAGGTTCAAAGATGTGAACTAGTTAAATAAGTAAAAGAGACCTAAGGGATCAGTAACTCCCTAGAGACAAGGTCGACCTCCTATATAAGGACTTTACCCGGTATAAGGAAATAACCGAAAGCATGAGTAAAGGAAATGTATGGGTAACTCTTAAAACCTAAGATTTACCGTACTTGAGTAATGTTCCCAAGTCATTAGACACATCGAGAGTGATGCTTCTAGACTAATTTACATGATATTATTATAACTCCGAGAGGGGGAGTATGGGAATGTGAGTAGTCCGAGAGTAGTCGGACCTATGTAAAAGTGATAGGAACTAAGAGAGAGTTCCGTGAGCTAGTTGAACCTCCCCACCATGCTAGACCTAGAGTAGGGTCGGAACCGGGGAAGTGAGACTATGCTCGAGAGCCAGGAGTTTTGGCCTAAGTATGTATTAAGGGCCACAAGCGTGACGTAGGAGACCTGTAGTGTCTCGAGAATCTACAAGAGCTTGAGCAAAAATAACCCAAGAGTGTGGGTGAGGTAACGAGTAGGAATAACCCAAGAGTGTGGGTGAGATAACGAGTATAAATAACCCGAGAGAATGGGTGAGTATAGAATGGGTAGCCCAAGAGAATGGGTGTGTATAAGAATAAGTAACCCGAGAGAGCGGGTAAGTTATTGAATGAGTACCCAAGGCATAGTGAGGTATAACCCTCATGGCCTAAGAGTAATTGATACAACTAACAACCTTGTTATGTTAGTTAGGGATTGTGTTCCATGATTGATTGTCGAATCCTTGTGTAGTGTACATATATAATGTATTACTATATGCATGTTGGTTGAATTAAAATGAACTCCATGCTCTCGACAAAAGTAGTCGGCGTATCCCGGTTAGCGCTCGGGGTATGCGAATTTCATATGCAGCGTTAAGCTGAGCCCCTAGGGGCAACGTTTTTATTTTTCAGGTACACCGAAGATGTTACCGTTCGAGAGTAGGAAGGGGTCGGTGGTTTGCATGGGTAGTTAGATTTAATTACTTATGTATTGAAAGAGGTGTAAGACCAAATATGTTGTCGGCATCCATATATTGTAGACTCGGTATAGTAAAGAAATAATTTGAGTAAAGTATTTGTATTGGGTATTCGGTTGTTCCAGTTCATCAGACCGTTACGGTATGTAAGATAGGCCCGGTTGGCCATATGGGTGGCTAACAGCGTTGTTTCACCCCTCGTTGTAATTAGAGTTCCGCTGCGTGAGTAAGAGCATTTAGTGACAGTTTAAGGGGTAATGACGAGATTAACGGTTGGGGTGTTACAAAAATGGTATCAGAGCGAAGTATCACTCTGATGACTGGAAATACCGAGCTTATGAGATACCGAGTTAGGAATTAGAGACTTAGGGCTAAGGGTTGAGTGGTAGCGTGAGAGATGCGCTAGTTAGGAACTACCAGTATGAACTGGATACCTACAATACCAAACCCGCCCTCCACAACCCCGTATTAAAAAGCTTGGGAAAGAACGCCAGAGAGACGGAAAACCCGATCTGGCAGTTATTACATATTTCAATATGAACTAGAACCTGTCATGCGGTGGATCCGGAGAACCGGAAATCCCGGAGATGGATCCCGCTGGAACGACAATAACCGCACACAATGGCAGGAGATCGAGAAATCCTAATCCAAGGAGACCGAATCTGCGGCAGCTTGGGGCGACATGCTTAGCAGTTGCGAGAACCCGGTTGGCCGAGCAGCAGCAAGAAGGAAAGCACCAACTGTGCAACAAGGCGGATTAATGAGAAGCAACGAGACCGGGACACACATCCATGGACCACCATAGTGAGCAATACCGTTAACAGTATATTAACCGACTAAGAATCTAGTCAAGAGTAGGTACACCACCCTGCCACACCCGAAGAGTTTGCAATATTTACTGATATAGCTTAGACAACTACGAGTATAACTACGGGACATGCCCAAAAAAACTACTAGAAGTAGTGCCTGATGACTTAAACCTCGGTAACCACAGTAAAGACGTGGAAACGAGCAACGAGGTAGAACAGAACTAAGTAATTAAGGAACTCTGAGGATGGAGAAGCACCTAAATGAATGACAGTCATGTCAAGATGAATGAGAAGCAACTCTAGGAGTAGTTATCCAACTAAAGGATCAAAGGAAGAGATGACAAGGCTACCAAGTACAATGTGAACAATACCGTGACCGGTAGGAGTTAACCAAAAAAACCGCCTGTACCGCGCACTTGCCACGACAAGTGCAGTAAAAACGACTATTAAAAGGAGCTTGACACGCGACCGTTACTTAGAAAGTACCAAGATTGCGAACGAAGCCAGTATGGCAAGACCACACCCTAAGAATTTTGAAATGGAACCTTGGAAAGGCCTAACGGCCTAACCACTGTATAAAGAACACACCAGTCTGCGGAAAGCTAGACTTGGTAAGAAGCAACTGGCATTGAAATGCCGTGAATATTTTTATTTTCAAAGCTCAAACTTTCTTCAAACCATTAAATTTTCAAAAAAACCCCTAAATTTTAAAACCTAAACCAGAAGAACCATGGTAAGATATCATAGAATGATACAAGAGGAGTTGGGCAACAAAATACTTCACCTAGGCGTGTGACCGACACTACAATGTACACAATGAGACATGGGACGACCGCACTCCGAAGGAGCTTGCGGGCCTGACAGACCAGTTATGAGTTAGTCGGGTAAGTGGTAACGTATCAATAAGATACTCCATGTATGTATACAAGTAGAGTACGGAACACGGGAAGTAGTCGACTCCATACTACGAACCTAAGATAAGTTCAACCAAACAGTTGGATACCTCGAATGATCAAAGAACACAAAGAAGCTTACCAAGCTAAAGGAGTACAGAATCCAGTAAGGTGACGGACCTAAGGATATAGCGTTATTAAGTGCGAGAAGCACAAGGTATTAAGTATAGACATTGGATATGTCTTAGGAAGTACATAATAACTGGAATGAATACCAGCATAAGAAATACCGCGAATGCCTAGAATGTATATGTTAATGTTCGATAAACGGGACAGAATTCCCATAGTATACTTCACTGAAGAGAATGATGACCTGACCAAGTAGGTAAAGGAAAAAGAACCAATGATCTACCCAATAACGGGAGTTTGAAATATATGTAACCGCAAGGCGGATTAAAGAAACTGAACATACCCATAAGTACAAGCCAGATGTAATGGCGCGATTCAGTAACCCCGGGAGCAATCCGTGAAGGGTGCCAGAGTCAACAGTAGCTGAACAAAACATCGTGTGAGAACACAAGTGTTAAAGCGAACACTCGGGTAGAACCCGAAGGGATCCCACGTAACATGGGATACCCTAAGTTGCCAGAGGGCTTGAAATAATACCAAGATACTTAAAGGGCCTTCCAGATACGGAAGTGTGATGATACAAATGTTAAAGAGCCCAGCAATACCCCCAAACCATTTAATGGTGTCCGGAGAAGCAGAAACCTGTTTAAGCAGCCCGCATAGAGTGTGGCGAGCAATGTGGCTTGTAAGCCAGAAACTAACTACAATTCATAGATCCAAACGTTATGCATAAAAGCATAAGAGGAATTATGGAGAACGAACCACTATCTTTGAGTGGGGATACCACCTATTATTATGGGGCCTAGGGAGCGACAATTGCGTGAATCCTCCAGAGAAAGACTACCACCTGAGAATGCAATGTGAAACCGCTTGAACGACGTATGAAACTTGAGCATGTGTTTATTGCCAAGGAGTAAATCGAATAGAGATAGTATGTAGAAAGGCTTAGATAGCAGCAGTTGTAAACCGAAAGAGTAATCGGTCGAGACGCAGACACAGAAGTGTATAATGAGAACCATAGAATGAAAGATGCGCAAGAAGCGCAGGGAGATTTAAAAGAGTAGCGTATTCTATTGAGCTAAATGAATGGCAAGCCACACTATAAATGGCGGGTGTATATGAGCGGAAGCTAAAGTAGTAGCGGATGCCATATAAGCGAATATTGTTAATGAATAAGAGCATGGTACGCAACGAGCGACCATTGTAAGAGTATAATCAGATAATAATATGAAACTGATGAGAAAATGTGGTAAAGGAGACATATTCATTCCTATCTCATGAGAGATTTACTGTCAAGGGTTTACGCTTCTGCACTCTGTATGACTGAGTGTTTTGGTATTGCACTTGTGCGGTAATGATCGAGTGGGAGAGCCAGGAATTGAGAAATGTCAACGAAGCCTGTTGAGCGAGAATCTAGAGAAATAACCATGCGGCCATTGGCCAAAGATGCAAAAGAACGTGGAAGTAACCCACAGGTCCCAGGACCGATACATGGTAAATGCAGAGTAGTAGGAATGAGGAATTCTTGTACCGAAACAAGTAACAAACATAATTTGGAAGCAACTATTACACGAGGAAGTACTACATACTAAGTAGTAGCTTGACCTCAACCGACAATAAGTCGGAAAAAGTAAGTGAATAATCACAAAAGTATACAGTGCTATACGAAATAGATTTCCAGAGAACTGGAGAGAAAATCTATAACTCATCGAATCCGCATACGGTAAGAGATACCTAGCAACGATTGAGAACCTTTATTCCTAAGACACAAGGGGATAAAAGGGAGTGGATTAATACATTGAGCATACCAAAGGGCGAATTAAGCTCTAGTTATCAGGTCACACAGCAGAAGCTTGTGGACCGTAATTCAAAGTTAAGTATACATGGCAAATATGAGTAAATGGCTAATCATAAACGCCTTGGAGGCTAGAACCGAACCCGGTTATGAGTCGATTAACCGCATTGAAGTTAAAACACTTCATGATAGTCGAATTAGTGAACCAATGTTCAGTGATAACATATGGTCGATTACGCGGGCGTAACCCTTTTAAGGGGGGTAGGGCGAGAAACCGCTTAGAGTATGTTTACGTATAGGTGCGTAAACTACTATGTGCATAGCACAAAAGAAATTGTTTTGATGATTGGAACTTAGGTTATATAAACATATATACCCATTCATTGTGTAATTATGATTAATGTGCATGAGAGATGCAAGTAACGAGTATATGATATGTATGAAAAGAGGAGTAGAGGAACTCCTGGGGGGGAATGAGAATCCCTATAGTATATGTCTAGTGAGAATAGACATGAGTATGAATCGGTATGAAACCGATGTGTAACCTAGTAGGAAGTGAGTTTCCCTAGGGATTTTATTTGAGAATTATTGATGGAGTGAGTTCCATCCCTTGGAGGTGTATGATGAATGATTAAATTGAGTAACAATTTGAGGAAATGAACCCATGAGTTGCTTAGGTAAAGTAAGCAAATAAACTGAGAATGACAGATGACCTAAGTTCTATGGTTTAGAGATAAGTTGAAATGAATTGTGTTATTGATACGACTAGAAAGAGTAAAAGATAGAAAACGAAAATGTTTGACTACCTTATTGTTTGAAACTGACATGGGAGGTGGAACTTGATCTGCTAGCGATCAAGGAAACCGAACACAAATTGGGGTGGAAGGATAGTTCAACATTGATGCTGATCGCATCAGGGTTGGATGATTCTTGAAACTCCCTATAAGTGGTCATAAGTAATCACGCTAAGAAAAGATGCAACTTCCATAAACCGAACTTGGAGTTGTGTGATGTTTTAAAAGAATTTTCAAATGGAATTTACAAAAGATTTTCTTCAAGTATGAAGATGGAAATGAAAACTGGTTTTGAAACCACTATCACCCGCCGATGGCTGTGCCCTTAAGTCTTGGTGACCGGTAGAACGGTGGGCGTGTATTAGTTTTGAAACCATTGCACCGTACGTGCGGCGGTCCTAAGTGACCGGTTAGGGCGGTGACAGTGTGTGATTTTTCCAAAGGCAGCGGGACGGGGAGAGTACCCTGAGACGATCCTGTGTTGAGTGAGTCAACCAGAGTGCCTGAGGATATGTATATGTGTAATGTTTTGATCAGAACCGAAGGGACCGTGGGCCAGAGAGAGTAAGTGCCCATTTGTCATGAAACAGCCGTGGACCAGAGAGCGTAAGTGTCCAACGTGACCGGTACCTGAGGGATCAGTAGTGTATTACTCGATATGGATTCGAGGACTGTAGTGCCTTCTTGTCTTCGGACCGATTCCATGGAGAGAGTATAAAGTATTTTGTTTGCTATACATGTTGTGATATATGTGTGGTATGTGTAGTGTGAAAGGAGACTGACTTGTGGAGTCTGTAAGGTTATACATGTATTATAACCTTGGCATTGCGTGCCCATGAGAGTAACGAGATTAGATTCACCAACTTTGAGGACAAAGTTCCTAAGGGGGGTAGATTTTAATACCCCGGATCTAAAAATGGTGATTAAATTATCCTAAATTATCCTAATGTGATTATTAAACGCCTAATGGTGCCTAGAGGGTATTGTGTAAAGAGAATAAAGCCAAAAGAAAAGAGAAAACGCGTAAAACACAAAACGCGCATTAAAAGTGTATAAGAGATATATGATCTCGTTAGGGTCCGATATGGACTCCTAAGGCTTAATTATGCCTAATTAATATGTGGGAATATTCCTGAAGAAAACGGATCCATATAATGGGTCAAAACGCTAATTCAGCATAAAAGCACGTTTTCGAGAAAACCCGAAAACGTGACTTTAAGTGGTCAAATAGACCCGTAAAAATTATAGTTGATTAAATAACTATAATAAAGTATTAATGGGAGCTTAATAACCATTAAAAATAAGAAACGAGAAAAAAATCCGGAAAACGGGTCCCGGGAGTGAATAGTGTTGAAACAGGATAATTAAAACGAGCATTATTCGAAAAGACGAAAAACGACCCGGGCTATTAATATACATGGCCAGTTTTAATTAGTGTGTACACACACACATTAATAAGCTTGCTAGCTAATTAGTAATAAGATGACAAGTAAATAAGTAAAGCAAAAACTGAAATAGTAAAAGGTAATTTAAGTACTCTCTCTCACCTTTCTTTCCTTATTTCACGTTTTTGCCCAGCTCTCTGTTATCTTCTTCTTCCTCCTCTGTAAGCTAGCCGATTCCAAAGCAGCACACAACCTCCATCTTCTCCTTCCATTAACTTGCTCATTTCTCCACCAAATCACACAAAAATTATACCGCTAGATTCCTCTCGGTGAGAGCTTCGTTTTCCACCCAACAAAACCTTGATTCTTCCATCTTCACTTCCATGGGTTTTAGGCCTTTTGAAGCTTGAAGGGCAATTTTAACTCTCCTTTACCTCCTTGATGCCTTAAGGTAATAATAAGCAAGAGTCTTGCTCATTCCTAGCTAGTTTTTGCAAGTTTGGAAAATTTTCCCCACGTTGAAAATTTTCTCCCGTTTCAGCCGATTCTCCATGCTCCTGTGGATTGTTGGAAACTCCTCCAATTGATTGCCAAGCTATCCATTTGGTTATTCTAAGGTAATATCTAAGTTAAGCTTTGAAAACTAGCTCCTTAAAAGTATTAGGTTGTGTGGGAAAAATTGAATTGATTTGTTGTTATGTGTGTGGGATATGGTTGTAGCTAGCAATCCATAATCCTTTGTGTGGTGTGGAAACAAGAAGAGAAAGGGGGAACAAGAGAAAGAAGAAGAAGAGGAGTAAAAACCGAAAATAAACAAGGTAATGAGCTTACCTTGTGTTGGTTTTATTGCTTGTGAAACTCATGTTAGGTTGAATTAAGTAACCTTGAACTTGTATAGTGATGAGACTACAAGGTTGTTTGTTGAATGAGAATGTTCAATGGGTTTGAGTGTGCAAAATAAACCTAGGAGATAAGCTAGTTTATATGCATGAACAAATGGGAGTTTGATGTGGTTAATGATGCCTAAACCAACAGGGGTGAAGAAGTGTTTATGAGCTGATTTAATTGTGGTGAAAATGCTTGGGAAGTAGGCAAGTGCTGTCAAAAATTGCCTAGGAGAGTATGGACTTAGGTGTTGCATTTAATGGAAGAATCTAGGCATGTTACAGAGATGGTAATTAAGGGTTAGTCACTTGAGAATTTTACTAGGGAGAGATATGTATTTGGGGTAGAGCTCGAAATGAAATAATGCAAGTATGAAGTGCTAGAGATGGCATTATTGGAATGATTTGGTAAGTTGGTGGAAGGTTATGAAACATCAAAGAAGTTTTAAAATGCACTGCAGTGCATAATGTAACAGAGAAGGAAAATTGTAGAAATGGGCAAGGAATTGAGTAAGGGTTGAACCTATGATTTAAGGAGGTTGAGAGCTTGATTAAGGTGTTAAAACATGTTGGATTACATGTGGAATGATTAGGAAGAGATTGGGTATGAATTAGGGTTGAAAAGAGGTCAAAAACTGTAAATTTTGACAGTTCAGGGGGTGGTCCGGGTTTGTAAATCGGTACACAAACCCGGACCACATCAAAAACTAGGCAGAAACTCATTCCTGGGGGTGGTCCGGGTTTGTAAACCCGGACACAAACCGGACCACATGTAAAACTTGCCAGAAAACGGATTTCAGAGTTTTGTCCGGGTTTGCAAACCCGGACACAAACCCGGACCAGGCAAAAATTGTAACAGAAAGTGTTTTTAAGTGTCCTAATGATGGGGAAGTGAATGGTAATGGTTTTAGATGATGTTTATGCCTTGTTTGGTGACTAATAAAGGTCCTAAGAAGAGTAAACAAGTGTTGGAAGTGAGTGAGAATTAAGAGCCTAAATTGACAAGAGTAAAACTAAGAGTAACGGGAGTAATATTTGTTTACCTACCGTAAAGCATTGATGTTAATAGAATCACTTGATATGTGATTAGTGATTCGGGAGTGGGATCCGAGGAACGAGTGGTGACCCGGTAAAGTAAACCCATGGTGTAAGGTATGATTTTCTCATACTTCGCGTGCTAACCGAGTTACGTTGATTTGTGTGTTTGTGTGTCGGCTTAATCAAGACTAAAGCATGAAAATAATCCCTTGTTTGATTATGTATGTCTAGTTGTATGTTGAATGAGCTAACATACTTGTGTGCCGGTGTGGTCTAACATAGTGTAAAGACCGACACAGAGTGAGTAACGTTTGGCTAGAGACCCATAGATCAGGTCGATGCGTATGATAACGAAGACGTGCAAACACACAAACTATCGATTAAAGTGTAACAATGGCGTAAACATATGACCCACTTGAATGTGAGGAGATGTACGGGTTGAGTAAACACCCAGACAACGGTTAGAAAACCTTATCGAAACAAACCATGAAATATATAAATGCGGAAAGATAAATGAACCTCCATCTAGAGGATTGTAGAAGGTTCAAAGATGTGAACTAGTTAAATAAGTAAAAGAGACCTAAGGGATCAGTAACTCCCTAGAGACAAGGTCGACCTCCTATATAAGGACTTTACCCGGTATAAGGAAATAACCGAAAGCATGAGTAAAGGAAATGTATGGGTAACTCTTAAAACTAAGATTAACCGTACTTGAGTAATGTTCCCAAAGTCATTAGACACATCGAGAGTGATGCTTCTAGACTAATTTACATGATATTATTATAACTCCGAGAGGGGGAGTATGGGAATGTGAGTAGTCCGAGAGTAGTCGGACCTATGTAAAAGTGATAGGAACTAAGAGAGAGTTCCGTGAGCTAGTTGAACCTCCCCACCATGCTAGACCCAGAGTAGGGTCGGAACCGGGGAAGTGAGACTATGCTCGAGAGCCAGGAGTTTTGGCCTAAGTATGTATTAAGGGCCACAAGCGTGACGTAGGAGACCTGTAGTGTCTCGAGAATCTACAAGAGCTTGAGCATAATAACCCAAGAGTGTGGTGAGGTAACGAGTAGGAATAACCCAAGTGTGGGTGAGATAACGAGTATAAATAACCCGAGAGAATGGGTGAGTATAGAATGGGTAGCCCAAGAGAATGGGTGTGTATAAGAATAAGTAACCCGAGAGAGCGAGTAGTTGTTGAATGAGTAACCGAGGCATAGTGAGGTATAACCCTCATGGGCTAAGAGTAATTGATACAACTAACAACCTTGTTATGTTAGTTAGGGATTGTATTCCATGATTGATTGTCGAATCCTTGTGTAGTGTACATATATAATGTATTACTATATGCATGTTGGTTGAATTAAAATGAACTCCATGCTCTCGACAAAGTAGTCGGCGTACCCCGGTTAGTGCTCGGGGTATGCGAATTTCATATGCAGCGTTAAGCTGAGCCCCTAGGGGCAACGTTTTTATTTTTCAGGTACACCGAAGTTGTTACCGTTCGAGAGTAGGAAGGGGTTGGTGGTTTGCATGGGTAGTTAGATTTAATTACTTATGTATTGAAAGTGTAAGACCGAATATGTTGTCGACATCCATATATTGTAGACTCGGTATAGTAAAGAAATAATTTGAGTAAAGTATTTGTATTGGGTATTCGGTTGTTCCAGTTCATCAGACGTTACGGTATGTAAGATAGGCCCGGTTGGCCATATGGGGGCTAACAGCGTTGTTTCACCCCTCGTTTGTAATTAGAGTTCTGCTGCGTGAGTAAGAGCATTTAGTGACAGTTTAAGGGGTAATGACGAGATTAACGGTTGGGGTGTTACACATATCTACCTTCTGCTTGTTATACCTTCTCTAAGAGTGAAAATTTTAGTTTTTGCAATTGTTTACACTCGTTGAAGGTACCATCTGGGTACTCTTCAAACTGGAAGAACCTAGTTTCAATGAAGGATTTGAAGTTGTTGGGCATGAAATCTCATGATTATCACGTGTTAATGTTGCATCTTCTTCCTTTGCAATCTGAGGGATATACCAGAAAATGTCAGAAATGCTCTAACTTGATTATTTTCTTCTTCAACGCTGTCTGCTGCAAGACAATTGACTCTGACACCCTCGATGATCTACATCATGAAATTGTTGTGACAATATGCCAGCTTGAGATGTATTTCCCATTGTCTTTCTTCGACATAATGGTGCATTTAATAGTCCATATTGTCTGGAGATCAAACTGGTGGTCCGTCTACTTCGTTACATGTATCCTTTCGAACTATACATGGGGATCTTGAAGGGTAGAATGAAAAATAGATATAGACCGGAAGGTAGCATCATCGAAGCAACAATGATTGAGGAAGTCACAAAATTTGACAAGTTATTTGAATGATGCAGAGTCAATTGGTATTCCCAACCCACATCACCATGGTAGATTTAAGGGTAAAGGTGTTACTGGCAAAAAGTCATGCGTGATGTCTCTCGTGATCTCATTTAGCAAGCACATTTATTTGTATTACAACATATTGAGGTTGTTAAACCCTACTTTGATATTCACATTGCTAAGTCAAGATGACAAAACCCTACCAAAAACTAGATCTGGCTTAAAAAAGAACAATCGAGTGTTCGTCCAATGGTTTAAGGTATATTTGTTTTAGCAAGCTTCATTGAACCCAGAGGATGTCAGTGAAGAAATCTGATGTTTAGCAGTTGGTCCTGGAACTGATGTTGTATCATTTGAAGGGTATGACATTAATGGATGTACATACTATACTGCACGCCAAAATGCTAAATCAATATTCCAGAACAGTGGGGTAAAAATTGAAGCATTAGTGACTGAATATGGTCTCGGTAACCAGGTTCAACCAATAGCAGCAGTAGTAGTTGGTTTTTTATTATGGTGTCATAGAGCATATAGGAACTAGACTACCACATTGATTCGTTTCTAGTGTTCCGCTGCAAATGGGTAGACAACCAATATGGACACCAAAATGATAAAGGACTTATTTTGGTAGATATCTACGTGTTACAATTACAATGAAGATCAATTGAGTTGGGTAAGACTGTGACCAGTGTTTTATGTTTAAATGACCCCAAGAAACCCAAAAGATGGTAGATGGTCTGTTGTTCTTCCAGGTAGAAGACCAGTTTTGTTTGAGGATGAAAGCAATGATGATGATGACACTGAGCCGATAGATGAACCAATATTGTTTCATACAGAGTTGCGTGATTCAACTTATGATTTGCAAAATGATGATGTTCAGACCATCTACGCTCGATCAGACCATGACGAGGGGGTTTGGGTAGAAAACACAAAATGATATAAGTTACCATGTCTAGGTAACACATTGGTTGAAATTGCATATTGTTAGTACAATGTTATCAAAATTATTTATTATGTTTATTTTTGAAAATATACATCATTACATGAATATTGATCTAATCTTTGTGCTTTTTTTTGTTCTCAGTGGATGATCATCCGATGGACGATCCTATCGGAGAGCTGCTCATGACTGGGGAAGTTCAGCCCCAACAGAATACCGGTGAAACGCACCACACGAGGTGGTAAAAAGAAGTCGAAGACAGCAGACGCCCTAGCATAGTAGACTTTGACAGCTGGGCCTTCACATGAAACACAAGAGATACAAGTTGCTTCTCCACCTATCAAGAAACAGAAAAAATGAGGCGTTACCCGTGGACTGAAGGCAAATAGAGGCCCCCCGACCAAGCCTTTGGAATTCAATCAATGGAATCAGCCCATAGGTACATGGAATAATGATTTCACTATTATGGCTAGGCATTTGCTGAGTTCATACTACAATATAAACCACCATTGGAAGCAAGTGCCTATGGCGTTGAAGGAGCAGATATTTGAGCGTCTTCAGGTATTAATTGATGTTTATAGTTTGTTTGATGATTAATGTAGGTTCTATTAACACTAATCCATTTTTTTCATATAGACCCGATTCAATATAGATCTTTCTTTGAAGGACGATGTGATGAACGGAATTGCCATACAGTTTAGAGACTTCAGATCTCTGCTCACGAGGCAGTACATTTACTATGAGGAGCCAGCAGACATAGAGGAAGCAGCAGATGAAGATGTGGATGATCGGAGACCACGTGGCAGAAATACAATGGTATTATTGAAGAGCAAGTGGAAGAAGTTTGTTGAGAAGCGTTTGACCCCTAAGTTCAAGGAACTTGGCAGTCCGTTAGACAGGATGTTCCACTTTCTCGCGCTCTCTGGAAGAAGGATCATCCGGGTCGTGCAGTTGGCTTGGTGGTGGTCAAGTCGGTATACGGCAAGTCTTCGGGAACCTAGGTCTAGACAGAGTGCGGGAGGGAGCATGACCTATGAGGAACACTTATGCCTGAATGCTGAGCTCGAGCAGCGACTAAAAATGAATTCCAGCTTTAAATCGCTCAAGCTATGGCCACGATGCGATCTGAGAGATGAGTCAAGAAGGTTTTTAGACCGCCAGATCACTCACATGCATCAGAGCCCGGACCAGTGCCTCCCAGTAGTGTTCACTCCGTCAATCCGTTTCCATATTCATCTGTCAAGGTTAGAACAATATGTTAATTACAAATACAAAAAAAATCAATTATACACTTATTCATTTGCATCTAAAATCTTTAATTTTAAAAATTCAGAAACTAGTAGACTGCAATTTGTTGTAAATAATCGGCGCTGGTGAAGTCGTGGTAGGGTGGGGTAAGCTTTTCAAGTCTACTCATGGTGACATCGAGCGAAATAAAGCGCTCCGGGAGTACCATGCCAAGGTGCTCGTTGATGATTTTGCACCTGGGTATGAGGATGTTCAGCTACCGGTGCCAGTTGCAGGCTGATCCACCCTTCGTGAAGTACAATACATGACAATACAGTGGCCAGTTACACTGATAAATCTTGGGGAGCAGCAGGTAAGCACTCGAAAAACTTACTCTTAAACATATTTTAGGGTAGAATGTTATATACTTAGTAAATTAATATCTTAGGAACACCACCAATCAAAATCTGATAAGGGAAAAGGAAAGAAAGTTGCTAAGGTTGCACCATCTAATCCTTTAATGGCATCCACCACTAACTTTGTGCCTAAAATGAAAGCGAATTTGGTGGAGCAGGCGGTTCTGATTGCCTTGCCCCCTAAATTGAGAGACTCTTGCACTCCACACTGTTGATGACACCGCCGGAAAGAGATTCGGTTACCGTGGAGCCAAAACTAGATCTTTTCACCATGAAGACACTCGCGGATTTGAAATTTACATCAGTACTGACTTTGTGGAGCTATTCAATAAAGATTGGTTGAATATTTCGATTATCAAGTCAGCTTGCATGTGAGTAACTAACACACTTTGTACACATTTTATTCTGTATACTTGAAAATTAAATCACTAATATCGGTTTCTTTATATTGTGCAGGCTTGTGGATGATAAAGCGGTACAAGTTTATGGCAATAGTAGTTTCGGTTTCTTATGCCCTGTAATGTGCTCCGAAATTACTATGCCATCTGACCCCCAAGCTTTGGTCAAGTACTTGTCGACTGCGATACATGCACATGCATGTACTGATAAATCGTATATTCTGGTACCAATTCATCAAAGGTAAGAATTTTATCAAGTGTTAGTTAATCTAAAATTTGTGATACTTGTATTATGTTATTCGATTGAATTAAGCTTGGTTGTGTTGTGTTGCAATCTATGAACAGCCCACAGTAGTCATTGCTTGTTCTATGTTTAAATAGCCCAAGAGTCCTGCAGCTTGACTCAGCATCTCGGCGTCCCAAGAAGCCAATGATATCTAGCATGTTGATGAGGTGAATTACTTAACTTGATTAATTATCATTTTTAGTTATTTCTTAATCATTTGCTTGATAACTTTTACTTTGTCTATGAATCAAATTCCAGTACCTTTCAAGTTATATTGTTCAATGTCGACAAGCGAGAGTTAAGACCATTCAGTGGAATGTAGTCAATGTATTTTTGTAATCCTTATTCTAATGTTGTACTATAATCATGAGTTTATTAAATGGTAACGATATTATAATATGTGCAAAATTGATTTTGAACATGTACGTATGAATGTGCAGTGTCCATAGTAGCCGGGAGGGTCAGAATGTGGGTACTTTGTCATATGGTTTATGAGTGATTTGGTAGCGGCATCGTCGTTTTGCCAGAGAAGTCGTTAGACAAGGTAAGTAGCATTCTCTAAATATTTTGATTTTGAATACTTTTAGCATTGTTTGTTACACTTAAAGTTTTTAGCAACTAATCATAACTTTTTTTTATTCAAGGCTTTTGAAGATATGGTAGCTGGCGAGTACGGTGCAGGACATATTACCGAGATACTCGAGGAATTGGCAGAATACATCAATGTTAATATAGGTTGTTAGTATTGTCATGGTACAATTGTTTGTTTTAGAACATGTCATTTGGTACAATGTTTGTAATTTTGTGTAATGATGCTATGATCTTTTGATTTAAGTATAAATCATATCAATGTGTAAGTGAAGTGTATATTTACCGTTGGTGGGTGTCATGCCTTGGTGGCCGTTTAAATGGCATAATATTGCCCCACTGTGGTGGCATTGATGATTTTGATATGGTAAACAGGTTTGATTGATTTGTGGGTGGGGTTTGTTACAATTGTAGGGTAGAAAGGAAAAAAGCAAAAAAAAAAAAAACCTATTACAGCGGTTCTTAAGAACAAACCGCTGCAATAGGCCCTGTCTAATGACTATCTGAAGACAACCTAAGTCAGTGGTTCCTTTAAAAGCCGCCGCCATAGGTCCATCTAATGCAGCGGTTCTTTAACAATCGCCGTAGTAAGTACCTATTGCAGCGGTTGTAGAACCGCTGAGATAGGTATCTACCACGACAATTGTTAAAAGAACCGCTACATTAGAGTACCTACCTCAGCGGTTCTACAACCGCTGCAATAGGTATCTCACACTACGCCGCGGCACCGTTTCAGTGGTTTTGAACCACCGCCATAGGAGCCGAACAACTGCCGCCTGTGGAGGGTGATTTTTCGGTATGAGGGGGGTATCTATCTAAACATGGTCTGACTAAAAAGTCAAGATCCTAGACAATGCCATTCTGGAGGGAGTGAAAACTGTTATTCTGGCAGCCCTCAAATAACCTACTCTATCGTCCGTCTTTCCCAGAAAGCATAAGGGAGAGTGCAAGTGTACACTACACCCACTCTCAATGGGCTCCACGCGGACTTATGCCCTAAGGGCGGAATTAACTAGAGTCGCCACCTAGTTTGAACTAAAGAACTAGGAAGGGAGGAGAAGGGTTCTAAGAACCGTTAATTGACTCTGAGATTGTTGCCTATGGATAGGACTTATTGGTCATTTCAGAGATTCTATGTGGGGGTTCGCCCTGGTTACACCCCTTGGAAGTGGAAAGACCACGACTTCGATTGGTGCCCTGAGGGAAACCTCAGTCTCAATTGCGGGATGCCTTCTTTCAAAAACCTTTTTAGAGAGATTCATTTAAGAGCCAAGGATAGGATTAGAACGGGAAGAGAGAAGAGAAAGAAAGTGGATGAGGCGAGCTTTGCTGCCAAGCTAGCACCAAGAAGAGGAATTAGTGAATTCGAATGAAGATTTGGGAAAAGTCTGAGGCTGAGTGAATAGACAAGACTTGGAGTCTAATGGTTTGAAGTTCGTGGAAGCCAAAGAAGGTTTGAGCGTTTTACAAGATATGAGAGTCATCTTAGTGTGGGAAAGGGGTTTTTTTATTGGAATGGGTCGCACCCTAGATGGGCTGCCTACGTACTCAACTCCCCGTTGAGATCAGACCTTACGTAGTTCACGGTTTTTGGGTTCTGGAAGTTTTGAGGATTTGAAGGGTTTTGAGTTTCGAGAAGTTTCGGGTTTGGGATGCTGTCTGTGAGACGCTCGAGTCTGTTAGACGTTTGAACCCTTGAGATGTCGAAGTCTGTGAGATGCTCGGGTCTATGGATGCTCGGGTCTGTGAGACACTCGGGTCTGTGAGACGTTCAAGTCTATGAGACAATCGAATCATTGGGATGACAAAGTTGTGTAAGACGTTCGGGTCTGTGAGACAATTAGAGTGTAGGAGAAATTGGAATGGAACTGAAGTTGAATTGAAATCGAAGTAGAATGAATTTTTATTTGAATTGGAAATTGAACTGGGATTGAATTGAAGTTAAATGAAATTGGATTGATTATTTTGGAGTTAGACTGGAATTGGAATTTGAAATTGAATGAATTTGTAATTGAATTGAATGAATTTGGAATTGAATGAAGTTTTGAATAAATGGGAATGAAATAAAATTGAATGAAGTTTGAATCGAATTGGAATTGAAATGAATTTGGATTTGAATGTGTTTGGAATGGAATGAATTTGAATGAGTTTGGAATTGAATTTGAATATGAAATGGTTTGGAATTGAATTTGAATTTGAATGAGTTGGAATTGAATTTGAATTTGAATGAGTTTGGAATTGAATTTGAATTGAATTTGATGAGTGTGGTGTTGAATTGAATTTATTTGAGATTGAAATTGAATTGATAAGGGATTGAAATTGAATTTGAATTGGAATTGATTTGAATAAATTTGTAATGAATTGAATTGAATTGAAATCGAGATGAATTTGACTCGAATTGGAATTGAATATAAATGGAATTGATTTTGAATAGAATTGGATTGGAAGTGGAATTGAAATCAGGAACGGAATTGAAGTTGAAATTGAATTGAAACTGAGATGAATTTTGAATCAGGTTTGAATTGGATTCAGGCCGGGATTGGAAAATGGGCCGGGTCAAAGTTAGGTCAAGATCAAACTTCAGAATGGTCAAAATTGGACCGAGTCAAAGTTTAGGTTGGTCGAAATTGAAACCGGGTCAAAGTTGGACCGGATTGGGCCTAAGTCAAGGTTTGGGCCAGATTGGGCCTTGGTCAAGGTTTGGGCCCGATTGGGCCTTGGTTAGGCTATTGGGTTGAATTGGTCCTTGTTTGAGGTTCCAGGCCGAATTGGGCCTTGTTGGGTTTCAGGCCGAATTGGGCCTTGGTGGACTTTAAGTTGGGCTGAAGATGTTTTTGGGCTGAAATGGGCCTTAGGCCTTATTATTGGATTTGAGGTGTTGTTAAGCTTATTTATTTTATTTTTTTGAAATGAAATTGGGCTGGTTTGAGAAGTGGAGTTGGGCCAATTTGAGAAATGAGATTAGGCTGGTTTGAGAAGTGGAGTTGGGCCGATTTGAGAAATGAGATTGGGCTGGTTTGAGAGGTGGAGTGAATTGTTCTTTTATTTTTCTTTTTATTGGAATGCCTTTTTCATTCTCATTATTAATATAATAAGGTGTGGTTTGGGTCTAGGGATCATCCAATTTATTAGGTGGAACCAAGGCTCACCTAAATCTTAGGGTTCACCCTCTATCTTATGGCTTGGTCCTAAAGGAATAATAACTATGGCTTAAATAAAGGTCAAACTTAAACAAGTATCCAAAAATTGCCAAGAAATAGACACAAAGCAATTAAAAGTATATGTACAATAAACATGAATAACGCGAGCAACCCAATGTGGTGAAAAATGGCTGCTATTTTTGGGCTTTTTAGTCAACGGTCCTAAGAAAAGAAATTTGAACTAGAATTCCACAAAAACTATATTCAGCTTTTCTAAAATATCCAAGACTACAAATCAGCATAAACCTCACTTCTCACTTTTTTCAGTTAAAAAGAAATATAAACCCAAGCATACATCATTATTAAGTCACAAACCAGATGCATAACGAAATACAAACCATAAAACTGGATGCATATATTAATCAAGATAAACTCATAAAGCAAATGATCATCAAAATACATGAGCCACAAAAATGAAGGTGATATAAAATAAAACTTGAAATTCTTAGCCACACATGAGCTGATGAGGAGCTCAACATCCGCAAGCAAATCCCCAAGTCCATGAGCAGAATCCAAAATCCGTTCTAGGTACAGGTTGAGATGCAACTTCATGCAAGGCTTCGCAAACCCAGGGTCACAAATTTAATCCAGTCGTTCGTTGGAGATTCTTCTTAGCCAAGCAACATTGATCGACCCGATTTTACAGTGGTAACCTCAGCCAAGATTAAATAGAATATGAATTAGAATCACACCCATTCAAACTCGAACTCAAGCTCAGAAACCAAGTTGATAAAAAGAATTAACAGAAGAAAATTAGCAGGTATTCAAACTTAAACTCAAAAGCCAAGTTGACAGAAATCAAATTGAGACATCGTGCGAAAATTAATCTCAGTTACCAACTCGGAGCGGTGGTTATCCCAACCCGTTCGGGACTGCATATCCAACTTAAATCTAATCAAATGAACATCCAGCAAGAGACATAGAATGGTCAGCTTAAATGTAAATTATCCCATATACAGAGCAGAAATAAACATCACAAAACCGAACAAACAGAAGTAGAGAGGAGTGCAAACTGCAGGATAACATAACTCACAGTTTGCCAGTTGGGTTTGTGAAATTACCGTGAGGAAGAGGATGAATTTAGGTAGTGGTGTGCTCCTTTGCTCGCCGGTTTAGATTATGAAATTACCCAGAATAAAGAGAATGAAGAGGGCGCGAGTATGGATGTTCTTGTTCGCCAGTGGGGTTACAAAATCACTGTGGGTGAAGAGAATCTGAGAGCATGTATGTACCACGATCTCCATCTAGGTTACAAATTACCGTGAGTAGAGAAATGAGGAGAGGGCTGAACTATGTGCTCCTCGTTCACCAGCGGGTTTGAAAAATTACTGATGTGCAAAGAATAAAGAGAGGTGGAGTATATTTGCTTCTTGTTCGCCAGGGGTTGCAAAAACCAAGAATGAAGAGAATGATCAGAGAAAGAAATATGTTCCTTGTACTCTTGTTTGGGTTACAAATTACCGAGAAAAGGAGAGAATGAGCAGAGCTGTAAATATGCTCCTTGTTCGCCGGTCGATGTGAAGAGAATGAAGAAGGTCTCGGTCGTGAGTTCAGTAGGAATGTTGGGATTTTTTGTTGGCGGCTGCTTCTTTTTGAGAATGAAGAATAAGAAGATAATGAGGGAGACGGGTGTCTGAGGAATCTCCAGGTTAGAGAGGTTGACGACGGTGGATGATGGAGAAGGAAGAAGACAGACTCGCACAATTATGATGTCGTTCTTCTATCTTGTTTTTTTGGAAGATGGCCAGGAAAAGAATATAAAATGTCAATCAAAAATATCTCAATTGCCTTGTATTTGGAATGCAACAGTCTCTTTATAATAGAAAAACTAGGTTTCGTAAGGAGCATCAGCTGATCTCTCCTTTTTTTGTTTGGGCTAGTTAAATAAATATGGGCCTTGATTGGGGTATTGGGTTGCAAAAACAAGTCCAAGCTGAATTGGACCTCGTTTGGCAAAAAAAAATGTTTCATGTGCTCATTCTGGGTCTTGAACCTATGACCAATAATATTCCCCACATGCACACTAACCAGTTGCACTGCAACAACATTCAACATTTGAATATGAAAGTTAACAATTGAACACTAAATCAAGCTGTACAGAATAAATAAAATGCCCCCTGTCATTTGCAAGTTTTAAACTTAGAATCTGTAGGTCCTGAGCAAATACACTAACCAGTTAAGCTAACAACCAAATAAATGTAATAAAAGAAAAAACATTCTAGACTTGCAGTTTGAACTAATAACCCTACCAAACGCTAGTGTTTAATATATAAAATATAGTAAGAAGAAACAAGTTTATCTCACAAAATGAACTGCTTTCTTCTTGAAACTCATGAAATTATGGAATGTAAGTAATAAAATACAAAACTCAATAAAAACATAAAATAAACAATAACATAATATAAGCACGTGACATAATGGAAAGTACTAATGAAATGGTGTTTAAAATACAAACCGCAATAAAAATAGAAGTGAATTACATATGTACTTATAGCATGTAAATCAGATAGAAAAGAGGAATAACAAATAAAATGAGATGAGAGGAGATTTAATTGTATTAGCAACAAACGAAATGTGCTAGTATGGAATATAATAGTGAATGTACCTAAAATGAAAAATTATAATAAAAAATAATAATGATAAAGACGGAATTACAACAACACTGATAAAGAAATACAAGTAAAAGTATCAAAGAAATGAGATGAAATAACAAGTAATTAAATAGCATGACCAAAATAAAACGAATAGGCAAATAAATAAATGAATGAAATAGAACTGACTAACATGACATACATCAAAAATAAAAATGGTAATACGTAAATAACAAATTTGGGCGGATTTGAAAACGGATGCATTGAAAATTGATTTTAAAATTTTGTCTTAAAATGGAGGTTTCATTTTGGTAAGCACATGAATAAGTGTTGAAAAAGAAAGCGACGACCCTCTTATTTTTTTAATTTATCTGAATTTACTTTATGGGGTGAGAATTTTTGGTGTCTATAGATGGCTCCCCTTGATTCAATTTTGCAAGCCCATGCAGAATTAGATCAAGGTTGAGAGGGCGCCAAAAATTCTCACTATGGCTTTGTGGTGCACTGGGATGTGACCGCGAGGAAGATAATGTATGAATACGATGGGAAATGATATGATAGCTGATTGCACGAGGACTTATTCGAGCCTCAACTGGACCTCTTGATATCCAGTCCTAGGACTTATGACGAGCCTAGAATGCTAATAATAGATTGGTTTAGGGTGCTGAGGACTTAGAGTGCCTCAACTGGGCCTCTTGATATCCATTCCTAGGGCTTATGACGGGCCTATAATGCGATTGAAAGTACGAGGACTTAGGAGAGCCTCAACTAGACCTCTTGACATCTAGCTATAGGACTTATGACAAGCCTATAATGCAACTGAAAGTACGAGGACTTATGACGAGCCTCGACTATACCTCTTGACATCTAGCTATAGGACTTATGACGAGCCTATAATACTTTTCATTGTGTACCGTACTAGTAGCTTAATAGCTGCCTAGCAGGTGGGTGTGAAACGATCTTGCACCAGTAGCGTAATAGCTGCCTAGTGAAGGAAAAAACCAGACGGGACCACGCTAGTAGCGTAATAGCTGCCTAGTGGGTTATAAAGGAACGATCTCGCACTAGTAGCGTAATAGCTTCCTAGTGGAGGAAAAACGGCGGGACCGCACTAGTAGCGTAATAGCTTCCTAGTGGGTTATGAAATGAACGATCTCGCACTAGTAGCGTAATAGCTGCCTAGTGGAGGAAAAACAACAGGACCACACTAGTAGTGTAATAGATGCCTAGCGGTTCTAAAATGAAGGCGACGCACTAGTAGCGCATAGCTGTGTAGCAGGTGTAAAACAAAAGACGACCGTACTTAGCTGCAGACTTTATAAAGTGAGTGTTAAACAGGTATAATTAACATAAAAGAAAGAAATTAAAACCCAAAAAAAAACGTCGGCAGCAAATAATCCCTGTCGCAGTAGTTAGTGAAATGTAAGCAACCGGATGTCGAACGTGGGACTAATAATACATATAATAGTACCTAAGCGTGTCACAGAGGGGATTATTGACTTGTAATATAAAATAAAAAGAAAAGATAAAATAAAACAAGTTGACAGACAAATAAATGGAACTCTGGGTCAGGTTAATGATCTGATTAACTATGCTATCTCTATGGTTTAATTATAATTGTTTGGCAAAATTCCTCTTAATATCTTAAGGACTAATCATAGACCATAAGAACTCGTTACCAGAAATGCTTGGTCTAATCAAGGTTCAAGCATCTCATGTAACGGACGGTTTTGATATCAGGAATTATTTATGCATCTGAAAATACTAACTCATTAATCATAATAAAGCTTTCTCCAGATTTACGCTTAATCAACCTATCTATTTATCACCTGGTCTGATCAAAATAGACTTGCAAGCAATTAATATTCGCGAGAATTTTATTAGAAGGCGAGAGATAAACTTTAAGCGTAACAACTGGCAAAGATAAAACCAGTTAATAATATTGCAAAATTAATATAGATACATAATAACTTTCCCAGAGTAAACATAAACTAGCCTAACATATTAACAGAAGATAGAGACGATAGTAATAAATCATCGTAATCATCCGTCTCACTCTGCTATTTTGTGTACGTAGGGCATCGAGGTGAATTTGTGGAATGTAAAATAAATAAAATGGAGAACGGGAGAAGAGAAATGGATGAATGTGTGAAGTGGTGAGTTGGGTCGTGGATTTTCGTTTATTTTGTCCTTTATTGGGTGAAGCTCGTGGGTTTATATAGAGAAAGAAGAAAGGAAGGAAGATGCAGCAGAGAAGATGACAGACGCGTGAGCAAAATGATTGAGGCGGTGGAAGAATCGGTTGATTGCCGCTCACTGATTGCAGGGGACGAGCGTGTGCAAGGCTCTAAATAAGAGGCTACGGCGGGGTATATAGATAAGGCGAGTTGCAGAGTCGCGCGAGGAAGAAAACTATGCGATTTTAATCTTGTCCGCCTGTGGAAGACCGCCTGATAAGTGGCTGGTATTAGGTGTGGTTTCCGCCTGGCTGACCGCCTGATCAGTGCGGTAAGTGGTGGTGGTGTCCACCTCGCGGTGAGCCATTGTGGTGTCCCGCACTGCGGTTGCATGTAGAGGAACCGCCTGATAAGTGGCTGTAGCAGCTGAGAGGACCGCTGGCGGTTGCACCAGAGAGACCGCCACTCTTGGGCGTTTTTGCAACCATTGATCGGGCCTATTTTTCCTTCAAACTTTGACCGGCTCTAATTCTTCGTTGGAACTCCGTTTTCTGAGCGTTTGCGTCTACGCGTGCGTCCTCTTTGTCTACTTCACTCCCGGCTTGTTTACTCATGTTAAACCAATAATTTTGTGAGATAAACAATAAAACATAAACTATAGAAAATTACCCGAAGTGGAGGAATGAGCAAGAAAAGTGCTAATATTATACAGAAATACAACCTAAATAACTGCTCATTTGGACCTTACAGTAGCGCAATAGCTGTCTAGTAGGTGTAAAACGAAAAATTCAACCGCACTAGTAGCGCAATAGCTGTCTAGCGGGTGTAAAATGAAAGGCGACCGTACTAGTAGTGCAATAGTTGTCTATCAAGTGTAAAATGAAAAATTCAACCGCACTAGTAGCGCAATAGCTATCTAGCGGGTGTAAAATGAAATGCGACCGCACTAGTAGCGCAATAGCTGCCTAGCGGGTGTGAAGATGCGTCAGATAGTGAGCAAATTTTGTGGGTATATGCAGATGATATGTGATGTGAGGTGATTAACCAATGTATTAATTGAATTAAACTCCCTGTTTGTGGATGTAGGTTTTTGTGTGAGCAGATGGCTCTATAGTAACATCAAAACCTCGGGATGGCTCCGGTATGGCTCCGACATGGCTTCAAGGATCGGAGATGGCTCCAGCCTGCGTTGATGGCTCCAGTATGCACTGATGGCTCTGGTAGGCACTGATGGCTCCGTGTGACCAATGGTCTCGGGGTGGTTGGTGGTTTGACATGGTTGGTGATTTTGTGGCAGTTTGTGGGCTTTGATTTGCCTTGAGATATTTTCAGGGTGGTTTGATGGCTCCGATGATGGATTTATTTTTGTTTGACGGGATTTATTGTGGACTTTGTAGTGAGTGAATGGTTTTTCACGAGTGAATGATGAAACACAATTGCATGACTTTGTTTGGAGTTCCCAACATGGTTCCAGGATTTCCATGGATGGCTCCAGGATGACCTTGTGCTGATTAAGCATGACGATGCTTTGGTTGGTTCACTTTAATGACACCGAGGGGAAGGGGAGTTTTCGCCTTTGATGTGGTCGCACCCTGGGCGGGCTGCCTACGTACTCATTTCCATATTGAGATCAGACCTTACGTAGTTCGATCACTTTGCGTGCTAGGCTTTGATGATGGATTATTGTGGGTGAACTTGTTATCATATGTGAATGGCCAAACATGGTTGGATGTCTTCGGTGTAGTTTGTTATGGCACTAATGCTGCGTCATGATTCCGGGATGCTCCGTTTGATGATAGCGAGGAGCGAAAGGGGATTATTGCCTGAGGTGGTCGCACCCTAGATGGCTGCCTACGTACTCAATTCCATATTGAGATTAGACCATACGTAGTTCGAAATTATGCAGGCAAGGCTCTGATGACGAAATGGCTTCGACATGGATTTGAGGTGGCTCCCGTATTGTTCTCAGACTGTTGGGATGACCCCCGTGTAGTTCTAAGGATGGTTTCAATGTCAGATGATGGCTCCTGTATGGCCCTAGCTTAGCTTTGGGAGAGGCGCCAATGAGGCTCGAGTATGATAGTGGATGGCTCCAGAATAGTCTTCGTGTGGCTTCAGATGGCTCCAGTTTTTTTATTTCTTTTGACCAAATGTTACGCTTCAACAACTGCAACTGAAGTCCACCTTCAGCAAGACTAGGCATAGTTCTTACCAGTCGGATGCTGGAGATGAAGTGATTACAATGTATGCAGACATTAAATGCTAGATGCGATGCAAAATGCATATGCGGTTTTTTGGGAGAGAAGGTACGGTCCTATCTCTATTACTATGAGGTTTACAATATAAGACATCTTTGGTTCGATCTTAAGAGATTGTCGAACTCGAGTGTGTAAATCACTTTCCTCTCATGGAGGGATGTGGGTTAATCTCTCGTGAGTATGGTTGTGTGTGCTAATGTCGTGATGATACTCTTGATGCTCAGAGCAGTATTTTCATGAGATTTCTTTTCGAGATTATGGACTTTCCGTTCCTCACAAATTCCTCACCTGCAATGGGGTAGGTTGTTTATGATTTGTTGCTTAAACTAGAGATTCACTCGCACTCAAAAGACCTCGTGGGGTAAGGTCACGCTCATTCGCTCATGGTCCCTTTGGTATGACGGGACATGTTGATAACAAGTATGAAGCTTATGATTCATGTTTCAGATCCGATACTTTCGGTTAACACTCATCAACTTACGTCAGAGGTCTTTTATTGGGTTATAACGGGCTGAGGGGTATGAGGTGTGTCACATGGGACTAGAGGATCAATTTGGGAATTGTTGAGCTCTTGTGCAACAGAGGATATGTTTTGCCTTTGCCATGGGTGGAATGATTAGACGGATTTTGATAACCTTTTATTGGTTTCTACGGGACATCATTGGTCCTTTTGATTTGGATTTCTCCTTCTTGCCTCTTCTAGTGTTCGATTTGAACTTTCTTCTCGTTTTGTTTTTGAAATTGCATTTGGCTCGTCAACTTTCTCAAGCATTCTCTGCTTTGTATTTTGGCTTTCAGCTTTGGAGTTGCATTGACTCATCGATCTTCTTGAACATTTTCAGTGTTCTTTTTTGGTGTTTGGCTTTGGAGTTGCCTTGACTCACTGATTTCTTCAAACATTTCATTCATTGTTTTTTGTGAAAGATGGTGCGGGAGAGACCATGGCTCTGGCTCCTTTGAGATCCTCTATTGCAAGGGTGAGTAAGTATATGTGTATGTGAGTTGGCATGTTGTGGAGTTCACAGAAAAGGTTTATCGTGAAAGGCTCAGCGGGGCTAGCTAAGGGATTATGTACAGGGCAGTAAAAGCTTTTTGGTTTTGTGGAGATTTTTTATTCCTAAGTGCCTCGTCATTCTCATTAGTCAATGATTGTTTTCTTACTACTTCTCGGATCTTTGCATGAATCACAGTTCGTATCTCGTTTATCGACATTGGTCTCACTCTGAATTATGTCTCTCCATGTGCTGAAGGAATGCATATGTCGCTCGTGGTTTTACCTCGATTGGCTCTCTCAACTTTCCCTCATCGCTCAGGGGATTGCCCAGTATCCTTGTTCGGAATTCAAACGAAAATACCGCTCTTCGCACGCTACACACTTTGCTTGTGGTGCTGATTTTGATTTAAACCCATGTGTACATTGAAGGGTCGAGAGTTTAGTGATTCAAACATTCGATTCAACCATTCTCTCAAGATATTTCCCAAAGATTTGTTCTGATATGGAAGTATGCAAATGCAATTATCTACCATGCAATATGTTGTGGTAATATGGAATTACTACGTATTGGATGCATGAAGTAATGACAATGAAAATGCATCATTTTGGATTTTGATTGAATGTCTTTGTTTCTTTTTTGTTTTTTTTTCTTTTTGATGCAATGCATGAGTGGTAAGGCTACACCAAGTCTCGCTTGAGTCGGTTCCAATTGATGGTCCATGAAGCTCATCCCGTCACAAATGGTCATAGAGGTGGTCTAGCTGTTGTTGTCGGAGAAGTAATTCTCGAGTGAGGTCGGGTAGTGACTGGCTCCTAGGTTGTGGAAATTTAGGGAGTGAGAAATCCCTCATGGTGGCCCCGCGATATGACAGTGACGACATTTTTTGGGATTTTTTGAAGGTATGATTTTTTTTGGGATTGTTGAAGGTATGATTTTTTTTTTGATTTTTGGATGTATGATTTTTTGGTTTTGTGGATGTATGATTTGTTTCTTGTATATGATTTTTGTTGTTATTGGTCTCTATGTACATGGTATGCCGAATGGGAAAATACTTGAATCCCTGGTATTTCCTGCTATTGCTTTGAGGGTCACTGCTTTCACTCGTGGGCAAACGCGGTTATTCACCTGCAAACACAATCATTATAATATAAAAAGGATATGACAAATGTGGATGTTAGCATGCTTTGAAAAAATGGGATGAATGCTTGTGTGTGATGTGTTGGGAATGCAACATGTGATTATGCCATTTTTCTAAGATGGGCGTGATTCATGCATGATTAATGAATGTGAAGTGACCGAAAATGGGAAGAAGTAAGTCGTGTGTGCTGAAAGAAATCAAGTTTTTAGAAAAATAGTTTTGAAAACACGTGTTTTCGAAGTGGTGTGTTTTCTCAATATGAATTTTGACGCTCGGTCATTCGCAAATAAGTAGGGAGAGGGGAACCCTATACATATAATGATCTAAACAATTTCAAAGGGGGTGCATAACCTATACACGCAGTCTATTCAGAAATTGACAAGAGAGAAAAGAATGATAGGGGAAAACCTATACATTAATTCTAAAAGTCATTAAATGGGGGAGTTTGAGCTAAACTTATTTTGAACTCTTCTGCTCTGTCTTTGGGCTTCTGACTGGCTGTTCATTTGTCTTCGGGCTCCTGATTGGCCGTTCGCTCAAGTTCGGGCGTTTGACTGGTTGCTCGCTCGAGTTCAGGTTGTTGCAGCGAAGCCGTACCATGATTAAATAGAACGGGTTGGTGTTCTTCTGACTTTCAACAGATTGGACTCGAACAGTTGTTGTTAGTCTTCATGTCGCTTGACTCGGGTTGGTGCGGCTATGATTTTTGGCTCAAACCGTGTTGTCGATCTTCATGTGCCTCACTTGCTCCGATGAAGGAAAATAAGGGGCATTTTTTTAGAAAGGAAAGGTGAATGATCAAGCACAAAATCATTGTGACCGCTGCTTTTGAAGGTGGGTTTGAACTTCAAAAATACGGGTCACAACATGGGGACTAAATCATTTATTTTGAAAAACATTTTTGAAAATCAACCTGAAAACTATTTTCAAAAACAAGTTTGAGATAATATTCGTGAAAAAAGTTGTTTAAAATTCATTTGTAAAAAGCAGGTTTTTGAAATTTGTTTTAGGAAATAGTTTTTGAAATTACATTTGTTAGAAATACTGATTGAAAATCATTTGAAAGTAATAAATTTTTGAAATCTGGTTTTTATAAACCGTTGGACAAAGTTTATTTTCTGAAAGAATTTGATTGAAAATGATTTTGAAAACTGCTTTAGAAATAACAATTTCGAAATCATTCGAGATGGACGACTTTGAAGATATTTCATTAGAGCTTTCGACATGATTCGTTTTCTGATTTTTTCAAGTGCTTAAATCGTGATCATACAGACGTAAGAACAAAAATATAAATCGTGGCTGGTTTTCTGTGGAGCTGAGTGCGAATGATTGGGATAATCACCTTCCAGGTCAATCAGTGCTCCCACACCCCGGGGGAACTGTCGTCCCTTCACTGTTCATCTCTCGGGATTTATCTCTGTTACTCCTTGTGGGGCACGTCATCAAGAAAGTCCAGAGTGCTTAAGTTCAAAAGGTCAGGATACCCAAAGTAATACAGTCACACGAGCCACGGCCGGGGATTATCACAACATACTCAATTTTCGGGAAACTCGGGGAAACACTGCATGGGAACGGGTCTCCCATCATCTGCACGATAAGGTGTGTCTAAAGTCCAAATTACTCACTAACTACACTGTGCCATGTATGGGTATCCGATAAATACGGGATCCTCTATGGATTTGTAGCGTGACATTGGGCTTTAAAGACACCTGTGGTGTAGAGACACCTGGAGAACTGAACCCATGCAATCTTCAGGGTAAGGCAGAAGGGTGGTCAGACAGGCGGCATACAAAGGGGTGACTACCCATAAAACCCGTCCTAGACACCGGATCAGGCAGCTGGACACTGAAAGCTCATGGCTCACTATATGTTGGCTTAGACTAGGGTAACGGAATGTATGTTTTGGATCATGAGCCTGCAGGGCGTAGGTCGATGACCATCTTGCCCCGTGGGTTTTAGCCATTTATATAAATGACCCAGCTCATGAGGAATCAACCGTGGACCGGTTAAGATCCGTGACTCGTGGATAAAATCGGGTGACACGGAGGATTGCATGGCCTAAGCTACCCCACCTCATGCGCCCCCAATCATATAGCAAATAAAGTAGAGAATTCTGCACCAACCTAGTTACTAAGAGTTTTGTCTTGAGATTAGTGATTCCAAATTGGTTGCTTATTACACTAAAGGGAAGTTAGCTTTGTTCACACCTAAGTGTCTCTTTCTAAGTGTGAGCTAATTATTTACCCAATTGTTGCAATGTTTGTTGAGGACCTAATAAGTCCTATCTGTCCTCATCAGATACACACTCTAAGTGTGGAGTAGAGTAATCCTAATGGCTTAAAATGAATCTCTTGAAGGTTTTGAAAGAAGTGGGGAAGTCCCGACAATTATGAATGGAATTCAGTCTTCCTTGAGTTTGAGAAAAACTTACTCAAGTTTTCCCCAGCAGAGTCGCCATTCTGTGGAGGGTGATTTTTTGGTATGAGGGGGGTGTCTATCTAAACATGGTCTGACTGAAAAGTCAAGATCCTAGACATTGCCATTCTGTGGAGGGTGACAACTCGTTATTCTGGCATCCCTCAATCCTACCTACTCTATCGTCCGTCTTTCCCAGAAAGCATAAGGGGGAGTGCAAGTGTACACTACACCCGCTCTCAATGGGCTCCATGCGGACTTATGCCCTAAGAGAGGAATTAACTAGAGTCGCCACCTAGTTTGACCTAAAGAACTAGGAAGGGAGGAGAAGGGTTCTAAGAACCGTTAATTGACTCTGAGATTGTTGCCTATAGATAAGACTTATCTGGTCATTTCAGAGATTCTATGTGGGTTCGCATTGGGTTACACACCTTGGAAGTGGAAATGACCACGACTTCGGATTGGTGCCTGAGGATTCCTCGGTCTCCAATTGCCGGGTTTGCCTTCTTTCAAAAACCTTTTTAGAGAATTCATTTAAGAGCCAAGGATAGGATTAGGACGGGAAGAGAGAAAGAAAGTGGATGAGGCGAGCTTTTCTGCCAAGCTAGCACCAAGAAGAGGAATTAGTGAATTTGAATGAAGATTTGGGAAAAGTCTGAGGCTGAGTGAATAGACAAGACTTGGAGTCTGATGGTTTGAAGTTCGTGGAAGCCAAATAAGGTTTGAGCGTTTTGAAAGATATGAGAGTCATCTTAGAGTGGGAAAGGGTTTTTTTGATTGGAATGGGTCGCACCCTAGATGGGCTGTCTACGTACTCAACTCCCCGTTGAGATCAGACCTTACGTAGTTCACGGTTTTTTTGGTTCTGGAAGTTTTGAGGATTTGAAGGGTTTTGAGTTTCGAGAAGTTTTGGGTTTGGGATGCTTGTCTATGAAACGCTCGAGTCTGTTAGACGTTTGAACCCTTGAGATGTCGAAGTATGTGAGACGCTCGTTCTGTGAGACGCTCGGGTCTGTGAGACACTCGGGTCTGTGAGACGCTCAAGTCTATGAGACAATCGAATCATTGGGATGACAAAGTCTGTAAGACATTCGGGTCTGTGAGACAATTAGAGTGTAGGAGAAATTGGAATGGAACTGAAGTTGAATTGAAATTGAAGTTGAATGAATTTTGATTTGAATTGGAAATTGAACTGGGATTGAATTGAAACTGAATTGATTTTTTATTGGATTTGGACTGGAATTGGAATTTGAAATTGAATGAATTTGTAATTGAATTGAATGAATTTGGAATTGAATGAAGTTTTGAATAAATTGGGAATGAAATAAAATTGAATGAAGTTTTGAATCGAATTGAATTGAAATGAATTTGGATTTGAATGAGTTTGGAATTGAATTGAATTTGAATGAGTTTGGAATTGATTTGAATTTGAATGAGTTGGAATTGAATTTGAATTTGAATGAGTTTAGAATTGAATTTGAATTTGAATGAGTTTTGGGTTGAATTGAATTTATTTGAGATTGAAATTGAATTGATAAGGATTGAAATTGAATTTGAATTGGAATTGATTTTGAATAAATTTGTATTGAATTGAATTGAATTGAATCGAGATGATTTAACTCGAATTGGAATTGATATAACTGGAATTGATTTTGAATAGAATTGGATTGGAAGTGGAATTGAAATCAGAACATAATTGAAGTTGAAATTGAATTTAAATTGAGATGAATTTTGAATTAGGTTTGAATTGGATTCAGGCCGGGATTGGAAAACGGGCCGAGTCAAAGTTAGGTCAAGATCAAAGTTCAGAATGGTCAAAATTGGACCGAGTCAAAGTTTAGGTTGGTCGAAATTGAACCGGGTCAAAGTTGGACCAGATTGGGCCTCGGTCAAGGTTTGGGCCAGATTGGGCCTTGGTCAAGATTTAGGCCAGATTGGGCCTTGGTTAGGCTTTTGGGTTGAATTGCTCCTTGTTTGAGGTTTCGGGCTGAATTGGGCCTTGTTGGGTTTCAGGCCGAATTGGGCCTTGGTGGACTATTAAGTTGGGTTGAAGATTGTTTTTGGGCTGAAATGGGCCTTAGGCCTTATTATTGGATTTGAGGTGTTGTGGGCTTATTTATTTTATTTTTTTGAAATGAAATTGGGCTGGTTTGAGAGTGGAGTTGGGTCAATTTGAGAAATGAGATTAGGCTGGTTTGAGAAGTGGAGTTGGGCCAATTTGAGAAATGAGATTGGGCTGGTTTGAGAGGTGGAGTGAATTGTTCTTTTCTTTTTCTTTTTATTGGAATCCCTTTTTCATTCTTATTATTAATATAATAAGGTGTGGTTTGGGTCTAGGGATCATCCAATTTATTAAGTGGGACCATGGCTCACCTAAATCTTAGGGTTCACCCTCTATCTTATGGCTTGGTCCTAAAGGAATAATAACTATGGCTTAAATAAAGGTCAAACTTAAACAAGTATCCAATAAATTGCCAAGAAATAGACACAAAGCAATTAAAAGTATATGTACAATAAACATGAATAACGCGAGCAACCCAATGTGGTGAAAAATGGCTGCTATTTTTGGGCTTTTTAGTCAACGGTCCTAAGAAAAGAAATTTGAACTAGAATTCCACAAAACTATATTCAGCTTTTCTAAAATCTCCAAGACTACAAATCAGCATAAACCTCACTTCTCACTTCTTTTCAGTTAAAAAGAAATATAAACCCAAGCATACATCATTATTAAGTCACAAAACCAGAAACATAACGAAATACAAACCATAAAACTGGATGCATATACAAATCAAGATAAACTCATAAAGCAAATGATCATCAAAATACATGAGCCAAAAACAAAGGTGATAGAAAATATAACTTGAAATTCTTAGCCACATGAGCTGATGAGGAGCCTCAACATCCGCAAGCAAATCCCCAAGTCCATGAGCAGAATCCAAAATCCGTTCTAGGTACAGTTGAGATGCAACTTCATGCAAGGCTTCGCAAACCCACGGTCAAAATTTAATCCAGTCTGTCGTTGGAGATTCACTCTCAGTCAAGCAACATCGATCTGACCCGATTTTACAGTGGTATACCTCACCCAAGATTAAATAGAATATGAATTAGAATCACACCGTTCAAACTCGAACTCAAGCTCAGAAACCAAGTTGATAAAATGAATTAACAGAAGCAAATTAGAAGGTATTCAAACTTAAACTCAAAAGCCAAGTTGACCGAAACAAATTGAGACATCGTTGCGCAAATTAATCTCAGTTTACCAACTTAGAGCGGTGGTTATCCCAACCCGTTCAGGATTGCATATCCAACTTAAAATCTAATCAAATGAACATCCAGCAAGAGACATAGAATGTCAGCTTAAATGTAGAGGGCGCGAGGAAGAGGATGAATTTAGGTAGTGGTATGCTCCTTTGCTCGCCGGTTTAGATTATGAAATTACCCTGAATAAAGAAATGAAGAGGGCGCGAGTATGGATGTTCTTGTTCGCCAGCGGGGTTTGCAAAATCACTGTGGGTGAAGAGAAGACTGAGAGCTTGCATGTATCACGATCTCCAGCTAGGTTACAAATTACCATGAGTAGAGAAATGAGGAGAGGGATGAACTATGTGCTCCTCGTTCACCAGCGAGTTTGAAAAATTACTGATGTGCTAAGAATAAAGAGAGGTGGAGTATATTTGCATCTTGTTCGCCAGGGTTGCAAAAACCGAGAATGAAATGAATGATCAGAGATAGAAATATGTTCCTTGTACTCTTGTTTGGGTTACAATTACCGAGAAAAGAGAGAATGAGCAGAGCTGTAAATATGCTCATTGTTCGCCGGTCGATGTGAAGAGAATGAAGAAGGTCTCGGTCCGTGAGTTCAGTAGGAATGTTGAGATTTTTTTTGTTGGCGGCTGCTTCTTTTTTTAGAATGAAGAATAATGAAGAGAATGAGGGAGACGGGTGTCTGAGGAATCTCCAGGTTAGAGAGGTTGACGGCGGTGGAAGATGAAGAAGGAAGAAGACAACTCGCAAAATTGAGATGTCGTTCTTCTATCTTGTTTTTTTGGAAGATGACCAAGAAAAGAATAGAATGTCGATCTAAAAAATCTCCGCTGCCTTGTATTTGGAATGCAACAGTCTCTTTATAATAGAAAAACTAGAGTTTCGTAAGGAGCATCAGCTGATCTCTCCTTTTTTTGTTTGGGCTAGTTAAATAAATATGGGCTTTGATTGGGGTATTGGGTTGCAAAAACAAGTCCAAGCTGAATTGGACCGCGTATGGCAAGAAAAAAAAGTCTCATGTGCTCATTCTTGGTCTTGAACCTAGGACCAATAATATCCCCCACATGCACACTAACCAGTTGCACTGCAACAACATTCAACATTTGAATATGAAAGTTAACAATTGAACGCTAAATCAAGCTGTACAGAATAAATAAAATGCCCCCTGTCATTTGCAAGTTTCAAACTTAGGATCTGTAGGTACCTGAGCAAATACACTAACCAGTTAAGCTAACGACCAAATAAATGTAATAAGAAAAAAAACATACTAGACTTGCAGTTCGAACTAAATAACCCTACAAAACGCTAGTGTTTAATATATAACATATAGTAAGAAGAAACAAGTTTATCTAACAAAATGAACTGCTTTCTTCCTGAAACTCATGAAATTATGGAATGTAAATATTAAAATACAAACTCAATAAAAACATAAAATAAACGAAATAACATAATAATAAGCACGTGACATAATGGAATAGTACTAATGAAATGGTGTTTAAAATACAAAAGGACGCAATAAAAATAGAAGGTGAATTACAAATGTACGAGTAGCATGTAAATCAGATAGAAAAGAGGAATAACAAAATAAAATGAGATGAGAGGAGATTTAATTGTATTAGCAACAAAACAAAATGTGCTAGTATGGAATATAATAGTGAAATGTACCTAAAATGATGAAATGATTCTAAAAATAATAATGATAAAGACAGAATTACAACAAGCACTGATAAAGAAAATACAAGTAAAAGTATCAAAGAAATGAGATGAAATAACAAGTAACGAATAGCATGAACCAAAATAAAACGAATAGGCAAATAAATAAATGAATGAAATAGAACTGACTAACATGACATACATCAAAAATAAAATGGTAAAATACGTAAATAACGAAAATGGGCGGATTTGAAAACGGATGCATTGAAAATTGATTTTAAAAATTTGTCTTAAAATGAAGGTTTCATTTTGGTAAGCACATGAATAAGTGTTGAAAGAAAGACGACAACCTCTTATTTTTTTATTTATCTGAATTTTACTTTATGGGTGAGAATTTTTGAGCCGTAGGCCTGTTTTCTACTAGTGTAGCAGTGGATTACAAGGAGGAGCGGACTCCCAATGCAACCACAGTGCCAGGACCAATGTTCCATCTCATTAGGAAAAGATGAAGATGTCCAACTATTCTCCAATCCTTGGATTCCTTCATTTCATTTCAGGACTCTGCCAAGGCTGTAATTTTTGATGAAGACCGGGCCTTGGTTTCCCAGGATATCCAGGAAACCTACACTGAAGCCTAGCACACCGACCACATATCCCGCTTTTTTGTTTTTTTGTGCGAGAACTCCCTAGTTCACAGACAGAGGGTGTAAGTTGGTAGCTTTGCTCTGGAGATTCCAAGTGGCCTACAGCTCCCACCGCGATGAACTGGGCCCTCAAGTCAAGCTTGCTCCAGTCAAACATCCAAAGCTCACCCTACCCCTAGGGGCGGAGCTAAAATTAAAATTAAGGGACATGAATAAAATTACACATAAGTTGAGGGAGTGTTTTGTTAAAATTTACAAAAAAAAAATTACATTATAATCTTGTGGAATTTAACAAAGTTGGGGGGTGTTTTAATACCCACAACTCCCCTATTGGCTCCGCCTCTGCTTCCGGCACTTCCACAGCTAATGAGCCGATCCTCATGTAGGTTGGGCTGTAATGTGGCAGGGGTCTCTTCTTCCTTTCCAGACTTCTTTGATGCCAGTCTGTGTCTTGTCCAATACAAAAAGAGGGAGACGAAGAGTGATGACGGTGAACAAACTAGGCCATGTATCTCTTTGATGCTAGTACTCTGGTGGTAGTCATTGATGCCGATCGGATTCTTGGTTTGCATTGCAATGCCCAAGGCTTTGCGAATCATTAGTACTAAATGGAAAACAGTGGTGGATTTGTAGCCTTGAAATCTTCGTCAACTTGCCCGTCCCATATATCTATCCGGGGGATAACCAAAAGCAGACCAATAGAGCAGCCATGGTTTTTTTTTTTTGAAATAGGGGAAGGCTTGGATAGAGTTGAAATAAAAGATGTGATATTTCCATTGGTATAGTGGATTTTAATGATGCAGATAGTCGGAAAAGTACAATATATTCAAAATGTTTAAAAACACTATCACGGATAATAGTCATAACTAGGAGATATAGAATAACAGAACGACAAACCCCTTCTAAGGGAGAGTAATTTATTACCACGCAAGAAATACCACCAGAAAGGTAGTATATTATTGAGAAAAGAAGGCAGATGACAATAACTATCAAGATGAAGAGCGATTGCGTTCTATCTAGCATGAGATATATGGCTTTCAAGGGGAAAGGCATGAGAGAAGATAGAGCACTCCCCTCCCTCCTTCCCCCTGTTTATTTTTAATCTAGTGATCACACATATTGATAATATTGAATTTATATGATCTAATATCCAATAACAATATGAAAGACCAACGTAGTAACACTTTTATAGTGATTTTTTTGTCTTTAAGTGAAAGCTCCTTTCTTTTTCTTCTTTCTGGAGCCCATCTTCTTGTTAGAATCATCTTTTTTCCTCTGTATGTGTATCTTCCACGCCGTGATTTAGGAAATAATCATCATCACTAGACTGCTTGCTCAACACTCTTTCATCGATATAAATTTTGCTGATTTTCACTTGAGATTATCGCCATACTCTTCGCTTTTCTTCTGGTGAGTGGACCGATCCAAGCTCATCCTAGCTCAACTCAGCTCATATTCGTCCTCCACTCAATAGTCCTTTACCTCTCGGACTTTTGGCTTTTCCTTATCACAATGCCGGTCTACTATGAGTGTTATAGCAATTAACTACAGAGGATTAGGAGCGGAGTTCTCAGGTGGGTCACAGAGGTAATTCGTACACAATATCCCGACATCTTTTTTCAAATGAAACTAAGAGGCTCAAATCTGAGATGGCCCAATTTTATCAAGATTTAGAGGATATAATACTTTCTTTATTGTATTTGTGGAGATGTAGAGGAGTTGCCATGTTCTGGCGTGATTCAGTTGAGCTCCAAATTCGTTCATATTTAGCTCACCATATCGATTGCTAGATTGAAAGGGGGATTTAGTCAAGGGAGATGTACTGGTATTTATGGCTGGCCAAAACGAATGATAGATGAAAGACATGGTATCTAATCGGGGAGCTAAAAGACTCAAGACCAGAGCCTTGGCTGGTCTTTGGGCACTTTAATGAGACCCTATTCGGGTATGAACAATGCGGATGGGGGAAAGGAATGGTAGCATAATGGTTGTCTTTAGGAAGTGCCTTAACCAATGTGATCTCATTGATTAGGTTTTGTGGGCAATATCTACACATTTATCAATAAGTGATGGAACAGTATAACACTCGTAGTCGACTTGACAGGTTTCTAGCAACCCCAAGATTGATGAACTTATTCCCCTCTACCTAAAATACTCACCTCCAACGGGGAAGATATGATCATAGGCCCATCAAACTCAATATAATCCCTACACAATGAAGAGAACCCTAAGTTTTCAGGTTTGAGAATTGTTGGGCACATGAACCTGAATGCAAGGAAATTGTCCGACGTCATTGGTGTGATAAATCCGGCTCTAGAGGTTATACTGACAGAGTTTCCAATTGTGGTCATGCCTTAATATTTGTGGAAGCTAAATATTCATGTTTGAGAATAAGATCATAGAGTTAAAAGAGGAAATTAATCATGAATACCCCGTAATTAAAAAAACAGTGATTAATTAGGCTAATTATAATTTTAAAGGCTTAATTACACTTTAAATAAACATGAGGGAACAAATCTCGAAGGAAACGGACCTTTAAAATGGGTAAAAGCATAACGAACCTTAAAGCGCGTTTTTCGAGGGAACTGGGAAAACGCGACTTTAAGCGGGTCAAATAGACTCGTAATAATTTTGGTCAACCAAATATTCATTAATAAACAGTAATAAGGTTGGGAACCAATAAAATTAATTAAACGAGAAAATTCCGGAAAACGGGTTCCGGTTAGTAAAAACTGTAACAACCGGGAAGTTGTGGGGTGAGACTGTAATAAAACAAAAACTAATGTTGAAATACCCTAAATATTTATATCTTAATTAATAAGGATTAATTAAATCTTGAGCAATAATTGATATAAATATCATTGTAAAATATATAGCCCAAAATGGACACTAACCATATATTTAATCTAAGAGATATATTAAGGAGAAATCAACTCCTAAATTTAATATCACATGTAACATAATAGTACATGTATTAAATATCACAAATACCACTCATTAAACTATATAAAATATATAGTCAAAACAAATTGTTAGGGCTATATACACTTATATATACACATTAGAAACAAGAAATAAAACATATTACCACCTAATATATAATTAAGTCAATTATACACATTAATGTACAAAAAATAAAAATTCCCCCACTCATGTATATATATATACGGCACACACCAAATCAAGGGATAAGAAAAGTTGAAAAGTAAAACATGGAGAAAGTAAATAAGTACAACTAAAACATAAAAATGACACTTGTACTTAGGCAGAAGCACATACAAATTCCGATTCATGCATTCAATTCCCTAATTGGACACTCTGTCCAATTATTCTCGGGACAGTGACGATTTTTGCACAAGACCAGCATTTGGCAATTGCTGGTCTCAAAGTCGCAAAGGACCAGCATTTGGAGAGTGCTGTTTCCGATTTTTTTTTTTGTTTTGCACAAGACCAGCACTTGGCAAGTGCTGTACCTGTGCGAGTCAAAACCAGCACTTGGCAAGTGCTGGTCTTGTGCAAAACAAAAAAAAATCGGACTTTGTATATGTAGATCAACATAATATTAGACTTTGTACATTGTTATAGTATCGCATAACATACGAGTTTATAAAAACATCAGTGAACCATAAAACGTGGTTAACAATTAACATTACACCTTTTTTTTGTTGTGCTTGCTAAAGGCATGACCTGTCAATGCAGGAGCGATTAAAACACATTACACTATTAGTTAATCATAGGAAAGTTAAGAAAATACATGCCAAACTAACGGTTACTACCGCTAAACGGACATGACTTTTTTTAGTGCCCCGGCTGTCTACAAATTGAGCAGTGTCTAGGCTCCCTGTCTTGTGTTTCATCCATCTCTGTACGGATTCGTGAGTGAGATGGGCGTCCTCTGATCTTTCTTTCCAACATTCAAAAAGACTTCTACCGTTAAACAACGAGCAAATTAAATCATTCAAAAATATATAAACTTAAGTTAACATACCGGTAACACAATGGTGTATCATCATCAATCCGCCTAGTCCGGCGCATAAAAAACCGTGGAATCCTCGCGTACGCCCATATAGTAAGCAATTTGGTGCTGCATAGGAGGTATCCCGTAGATGTAATCTGTGTGGCCATGCATAGATGACGATATATCCAGGCCAATACTGTAGATCCCCAGCTGTACTGGCAAGCCACATTAAAATCTGCCAGTAGAGGCAGATAACAACAGTCAACAGAGTTTCCATTGGAGGATGGCATTAGCGTCCCCCCAAGCAGCCTCAAGATGTACGCCCTAGCATGCTGAGCAATCCTAGCAGGCGGAGCGTCATCAGTCAACTCTGGATCATCATTTTTGAAATTTTCAGATATCCATGTTAATGAACATGGTGCCCCTAATGTCCTCGATATCCGGCATCTTCCCAATAAATCAGCGCATATTTCTTGAACATCCACACCAGTAGCACCTGTAACCAGCCTACCCTCGATAGGTAAAACGAAAAGCTCTGCCATGTCCTCTAAAGTGATAGAAACCTCCCCGAATGGAAACATAAATGTATGGGTCTCCGGTCTCCATCTCTCAACCAAAGCATTGCATATGTAATTATTACCTTTCACGACTAACCTAGAAGGACCCCATAACCAAGCAGCTTGTAAATATGGGACAATCAATCTATGCGGGGCTTCATCCAACTTCACACCCCCACGCCCTCTCAAAACTCTATCCATATACTCCTAAATTTCATCATAAATAAATTCTCTAATTACTCTCTAACTTTATTATTAAATTAACTAAATATAATAATTTTAACTAACTATTAAAAAATTTTAACAATTAGAATACTAACCTGACGTCCAGATAATATCGCACCAGAGATATGTGTCGTCTGCAGTGAAAACAGCTCCGTCTGATCTGGCCGGGTTCTCCAGCTGCTCCGACATCTTCCAGCCATCTTACTTGCAAAATAATTTTGTAACTACTAAGCTCACCCAAATGAAAATATGAGAGAATATGAGAGATTATGAGAGAATATGAGAGAGATAAGGAGATTTGTGTGAAGAATGAGGGAGGGTTAGTGGGGTATTTATAGGGAAGGAAGGGCTGCCGCCCACCAACTGTCAAAGGAACCGCACTTGGCAAGTGCTGGTTTGACTCGCACAGGTACAGCACTTGGCAAGTGCTGGTCTTGTGCAAACACAAAAAAAAAATCGGAACAACACTCTCCAAATGCTGGTCCTTTACAACTTTGAGACCAGCAATTACCAAATGCTGGTCTTGTGCAAAAATCATCACTGTCCGAAAAATAATCGGACAGAATGTCCTATTAGGGAATTAAATGCATGAATCGGAATTTGTATGTGCTTCTGCCCTTGTACTTACCTTAGTCTCCCCATCATCCCCCTTCCATTCCTTTCCTTGCATTCTCGAATCAGTATACTCCAGCCCCTATTGTTTTGCTGTTACAGACAAGAGGAGAAGAAAATCAACAAAAAAAAGAAATAAAAAAGAAGCTAGACAAGCAAGTACAAACCTAGAGTAAAATAAGCTACCTTACCTCATCTCTCCCTCTTCTATTCCTTTCCTTGCATTTTCGGTAAACAGAACCCCAGCCTTCCTCCCATCTCGGGCTACTACAGGACATGAAGAAGAAAAAAAAAAGGAGTGAGACTAGACATAAGGTAATCTAGCCTAGTACTACTACTAACACCTACCCCTTTCTCCATCCTTCCTTACCTCATGGCTGCACAAGCCTCCTTCTCCCCATCACCTCCGAATACATGTGCTGAAAAAGGACCAAAAGCATGTTGGGAGACTAAACAAATAATAAGGATAAAACTAGTACAACTAGCTCACCTACCTAGCACTTAGGAGGAAGTAACACTCTTTCCAAGTGCTCATACCCTCTCTCGGTACAGCAACACAGCATGCTCTTTCTTTCCCTTTCCTTCTTCCTTTTCTTCCTTCCTTTCCCTCATTTCCCAGCCTGCAAATGGCAGATGCAACTCCTTCTGTTCCAGCCGGTAAACAGAGGACAAAAACAGAAACAAATTCCCTCTTGTAAGCCCCATTCTTACACAATACAGACCTCCTATCTCCATTTTCTTCTTCTTTTCTCAGCCTGCAACAGCAAGTTCTTTCTCCTCCATTACAGCTGCTAAACAGAAGGAGGAACAGCAGCAACTCCTGCCTTCTTCCCCAACTGAACAACGACAAAGAAATATAGCAACATAAGCTGCTGTTTCATCCGCATCCAACATTGAATCATCCGCATGCCACACTAATAAACAGCCTTGAAATCTTGACATTTTTACCGTTATTCTCACATCAAAACACCACCGAACACCACCTCCTTTCTCATATCAGCACCTCTTCTTCCTCCTCAGGCATAAACCGAAAACCTCCATGGACATGGGCCACTGAGGATCTGCAATGCACAGAGGAAAATCAACAGGAACAAGGTAAAGAACACCACAAGAAACCACCTTCTCCTTGTTATGTTCATGGCCGTTTCTTGTGCTGTTTGGGGTTTTGAACTTGCTTATCTTCTGCACAACCTGAGTTTATCCCTGCTGCAGTCCACCGAACAGAGCTGGAGAAATCCCTCCTTAAACTGCTCCAAAACTTCATCGGAAAGCACTCTTAAAACTAAGGTAGAACATGGCCTTTCTTGGCTGTGTAAGCCTTTAAACATTTCCTTAATTTTCTGCACAATGCTGAAGCAAACCCTTTGCTGTAGGTGGTTGACAACCTTGTTGTACCCACTCCAAGCCTCACGGTATAAGCCTTCCTAATGTTTAAAAAAAAACATGTCATAAGCTCCTAAAATTATGACTTAAAACATTGTGTATACACTACTAATCTACTCTGCTTTGGTATATATATATATATATATATATGCTGGCGGTGTGGACAAATACCCGGCATAGCCTGCCGTGACTTTGGGGGGCTGAATTCCAAGAATACTACTAAGTCAACAAGGTAAAGTATAATCATTATATACATGTTAATGACCACATCAGTTTTGAACTTATACGACAAAAAAAAACTAGCTAACACATTACACCCATGAATATATATATTATGCACAGCCGAGAAGAATTGGTTGGCTGAAGAGTTGTTGGAAAGAACCTGTTGTATACATACCAAGGTAGATCTATTCATTACCTTGTGTTATGCTTCAAAAATCAGCACCCTAAAGCATGATCTAGAAACCGAAACCTCTTGTATGATGAATGTAATGTTAAAAAAAAAAAAACTGCAATGCGTAGAAGAACGTGTGTATACTGCGGTCTGTAGGCCTAGACATCCACGGTTAGTTTAGATTAGTAATCATGCTGAGTGAAGGAGTATAACCGTAAGCAACAAATGCACAAAACCTGTACAGACTATGGGGTATACACATGTATGTGGATAGTTAAACATTAGTTAAGTGCTGGAAAATAATAGGTGAATATTTGATAAATAAGCCTAGATTGATTTACATGTTTAAGCCAAGTTAATGAATTATTAATGTAGGGAAAATATTTTTAAGATGCTGTATACAAATAGGTAGAAACCAAGAGGTAGTATTGGTGTGAATATACTATTTTGAACCTTGATGTGTTTAGGAAATCGAGGATTTTGTTTAGTTGAGTGTTAATGCACTATTTAAGTGAGTTATGCAATTTAATAACGGAAAAAAAAATATGTGGAAACGTTGAAAACTGATTGCACAAAAACCGTGAGTGAATTTACATAGTAAGGCATTTAATGTCACTGTATAAATAATTTTATGTTGTGTTTAAGGCCATGATTTAGGCCATTTTTATTATGCTTACTTTAAGCTTTAAAATTGATTATTGAATTTTAAAGTGATTAAATGAACTATAAAAAAATTATGGAGCACACATAAAATTTTAGTGGATCTAACAAACTAGAAATATTTTTAGATGAATATTAGTGAATTTAGGTGTTACTTAAATTACATATATGTTCGATATAATTTAAATAAACCTTACTAGTATATAAAATAAATAAAAGATCATCTATGGGGTCACAATGAAATTTAGTAAAGAGATGGGGTGTTGAACTAATATTAAACCGAGAGAATGTTTTAAAAGTTTTAGAAAATATAATACAACTTTATAACATTAAAGTGTTAAATGTAAAACTAGAGAAATAAAAAGGGTATTTTTGTAATTATACTAAACACTGGTCAAAGGAGATATTAGGGGTGGTCAACATTGACCACATATGACATTGACCAACTTAGAAAAAAAAATAAACAATTTATTTAGTAAGTAAAAATGAAATTTATAAAACTATATGGTGTTTTTATAATTTCTGAAAATTCTATGCCTAGAATGGAATTAAATTGACCACTAGAGGTCTGTTTGTGATTTGGATGAATGTTGGGCTAATTTTAGTAATTTAATTAATTAAGGGTTATAATATATAGTTAAGTGTCAAAGTATAACAATTATAAAAACTTTGAGGGCTAGAGTGTAATTACTGAAAAGTTGGTGATGATTTGAGGATTAACTAAATATTGGGGCTGTACGCAATTTAGGAAAAAAATTGGGTTGGAATTGTGATTTAAATAATTAATATGCATAATATAAGGTTTCGGTGTTAAATGTAAGTTTATAAAAATAAGGGGGTAATATGTAATAAAAAGAAAATGTGGGGAGACAGTATAAATCTGGATAAAATTTGGGTGCTGTTCAAAAATAGCAAATATGTATATATGTGTATACTACAATATTGAAAACCTTAGGTTATAAATTAAGTAAGGTGTAAAATGTAACTATACGACATTTGGTTGAAATGGTAATTAATCAAAATTAAGTGGGGAAAGTATGGGAATTTCCAAAAACTATAATGGTTGGTTGGGAAGTAGTAGACAAATCATAATATAAATTTACAATGTTATAATGTGACATTTTTCTAAATTATAGGAAATATATATCGTTTAAGGGATTAACATGGTTAATTATACCTTGTAAAAAAATACGCAAAATGATAAGCTGAGTTGGGAATTTTTAGAGAGTATATTATATACTAGGAACCTTATATGTAAGATGCATAACAATGTATAACCGTATATTGTAAAACCGTGAAATCAAGTTTTAGTAAGATACGTATGGACAAACGGTATGAATGAACAATATACATTCCACATGGAATGATGAAATAAGATAAATATGAAGTTTTAGAATGGGATGAAAAATATCACGTGATGTGTAAGATATATATATAGTTAGCATAATGTGAAAAAAGTGTAATATATATAGGGGTTTAGGAAATAACGTGACAAGAAATATGATACAAGTAAATACGAAAATGTATAAATGTTATATGTAGGTATACACATGCATCCGTACGAGGAATGAATAACGTAGACGTTAAGAATTTACCGTCACGTAACGTACGACAAAATGACGACAAGTATTACATATTCGTACGTACGAATCTATAGACGTACATGATATATATATGTATATATATATATATATATATATGAACACGTGAGTATTAGTACATACTCAAATGTAAATATACGTAATTATACGAGAACGAATAACCGGGATACAATCTCCACGTAGAGAATAAATACAGTATTGAACGATGCATATTCATAAGTTAAACCATACTACAAAATATGAATAAAAAAACGTGGGTGCTGATAGTAGTTACATATCTGTAGATCGGGTTGCGGGATTCGAGCCCGGGAAACGATAGAGGATAGGCGTGTTGCGCTCATCACGCTAGCGTTACTCGTCGGTGTACGGTATGTTCATTGTGTGGTCTGAACCCTGAGGGAAGCCTCGGGTTCGGGTATTACTTGTGTATATGACAAGAGTGATATGCGTGAAATGTATGTGAATGTGTAGTCCAAAAGCTCTAAGGGTTCCCTTGGGTTTCAGACATTATTTGTGATTGCATGACAAGATTAATAATTTTGTGCATGTGTTGTATGTGTTTATCGTTCCGACCGTCAAGCGATTATTAATTGTGCGCGTACATCGTTCAGACTTGATAACAATTATCACTTAACCTATATGTGGACCTTTAGGGGAGACTCCGGTACTGACTTACGAGAGAAAGACCTCTCCTAATACTAGTGAGCAACTTAGTTTAGAGACCTGGTATTAACCGTCTCTAGAGCGGTGACTCAAACTAACACATCACCTAGCGGACTTCTAGGTATATGTATATGGACGATGGGCCTCTAATGAATGTGTTTTCTCCAATAACGAAATTGAATCTCCAGGAGACTAATTTAACATACTAACATACGAGAGTGTAATAATTAATGATACAATTGTAACACCCCGTCCTAAGCCAATCGTGGTTACCGTAGACTTAACAACTGAAAATAACCATCGCAGCGGAAATAAACAACACCAGGACCTTGCCACAGTCTGAACAATAAGAAATACTGTTTCTTAAACATTTACAACCGATAATCCAAAATATATACACCAACCGAGTTATAAGTATCTCCAAAAACCACATAACGTTTCTCTTCTTTTCTAATATTGGTTGGCTACTCTTGGTGACTCACACCCTTAGAAAACCGGCCCCTCATTAATTAGGCAAGGCATGGTCTTGTTTGACCAATTAATTAAACTTAATTGACTAAAGACTAAACTAGGCACTATTCGGTTACTATTCACAAATTAGTGCACATATTTGTGAAATTTTTGATTTTTTCCCTGATTTAGACTTCCTAATGTGACACTAAGTAGTACACAAGTTAATAAGGAGTAATCATGGGCATTTAGTCACTTAAAACCCCTTTCTAAGACAATTTTTCAAAAATGTGCTTTAAGAGTCCTTAAAGCACAATTTATGTTTTAACTTGTTTTCGAGCTTGGTTTTCTTTGGTAATTGATTTAAAATGACAATTAGGATATTACTAAGGTCTTAGAATGATATTTGGGTGCTCTGATACCAGCTTCCTCGCTTTTGAGTTAGTAACGAACATGTTTGTCGTTGTTTAGTTTGTGCAAGATGTCGTTTGTGTAAGTTTATGTAAGTTGTTACACTTGTGGTAAGTTTAAGATATGTATAGTACTTATGTATTGTACTTGTGGAAGACCTTTGAGTCTTGAGAGTTTGAAATGAATGTAAGACATGGTATTAAGATTAAGGAATTGAGTACGTGGATGATAAGTACATATGTGAACTTTGGGGACAAAGTTCTTTTAAGGGGGGGGGGGGGGTAGATTGAAATACCCCCAACTTAGATATGGTGTTAAGTGATAAACTAAGGTATAAGAAGGCTAAATAAGGCCTTAGAAACCTTGGGAAACAATTTTAACCGGAGAGAACACAAGGAAACACCATAAGAGCACCCAAGTCTCTCCAAGCTTAGAGCACGTTCTTGCTTAAACTGCTCTTATGGTGTTTCCTTGTGTTCTCTCCGGTTAAAATTGTTTCCCAAGGTTTCTAAGGCCTTATTTAGCCTTCTTATACCTTAGTTTATCACTTAAACACCATATCTATGTTTGGGGTATTTCAATCTACCCCCCTTAAAAGAACTTTGTCCCCAAAGTTCACATATGTACTTAATCATCCACGATACTCAATTTCCTTAATCTTAATACCATGTCTTACATTCATTTCACACCTCAAGACTCAAAGGTCTTCCACAAGTACAATACATAAGTACTATACATATCTTAAACTTACCACAAGTGTAACACTTACATAAACTTACACAAACCACATCTTCACAAAACCAAACAATGACAAACATGTTTTGTTACTAACTCAAAAGCGAGGAAGCTCTACCCCCTTAAAAGGGGTACGCCCCGTACCCTATACAGACGATCTAGTCGGTAAACAAAGAAGGGTACTTCGACCTCATCTTATCTCTAATTCCCACGTGGCCTCTTCGACATCTTGGTTAGACAGAGAACCTTCACCAGCTGTACTGACTTATGGCGAGTGTCCCTAGTCTTACTATCCAGATTCTCTGAGGAACCTCCACTGATCTCATATTCGGTTCTAATGTCAACCTCTCAGGTTCTAACACATGGGAGGGGTGGTGCATGTATTTCTTTAGCTGTGAAACATGAAAAAACATCATGCACTTTACCCAGCTCAGCAGGTAAATTCATCCTGTAAGCAACCGGGCCCACCCGCTCCGTAATCTCATAAGGACCAACAAACTCGGACTCAATTTGCCCTTCTGCCCAAACCTGAATACACCCTTCCTCGGTGTGAGCTCGCAGAAATACCCGGTCGCCAACCGCGAACTCCAGGTCTCGTCGTCGAACATAGCATACGACTTCTGCCTACCTTGAGCAGCTTTCATGTTCTCCCTGATTGCTGAACTTCAGCCTGAACTAGTTCTAAGTATTTGGTTCTATAATGACGTCTCACTCGACTCATCCAGCAGAGCGGTGTACGACACAGTCTCACCGTACAACGCTTGAAAAGGTGCCATCTTGATCGAAGCATGATAGCTGTGTTGTATGAAAACTCGATCAGATGCAACTTGTCGATCCAACTGCCCTGGAAGTCTAAGGCACATGCTCTCAGCATGTCACTCGAGTGTCTGAATTGTGCGCTCAGTCTGACCTCTGTCTGAGGATGGAATGCGGTACTCAACTTCAGTTCTGTACCCAACGCTTCTCTGGGTAGCTCTCCAGTACCTCGAAAGAAATCTGGTATCTATATCTGACACTATGGTTTTCGGTACCCGTGATGTCTCATAATTTCCTTCTCAAATAACTCAGTAATTTTGTTACCTTCCAAGTATCCTTCACGGTATGAATCGGGCTACTTTGGTAAGGCGATCCACACCACCCATATCATGTTGAGACTCTCCCTAGCAGGTGGGAGTCCAACTACGAAGTCCATGAAGATATCATGAAATTTCACTCCGGAACTGGCATCAACTGTACCATTCCGCCGGTCGTCGGTGCTCAAATTTCACCTTCTGGCACGTGAGACACCTCAAGAAGAACTCGGTAACATCTTCTTCATCCCCGACCACCATAAGTATCTCTTCATGTGTTTATACATCTTAGAGGCTCTCAGATGGATAGAAAACTGAAGAACAGTGAGATTCTCTAAGTATACGGTCTTTCAGATCCGTGTTGCCCCGTGGTAAGCATAACCGGCCCTAAGTCTGATCAGATCATCATCATGAAGTCTGAAGTCGTATTTCTGACTCTCAAAGGTACCATCTGTCAGCTTCTGTCTGACCTCCCTCATATACTTGTATATCCTCTGAGCCTTTCGCACCCTCATCAACCAAGCTGGAGAAAGAGACTAGCGAATGGAGTGAGTGTGCTCGATGGCTCAGGGCGTCCGCTACAACATTGGCCTTCCCTTCTTTGTACGGAGGTATAGTCCTTCAAAACTCCAACCATCTCCTCTGTCTGAGATTCAACTCCTTCTGAGTAATATATATTTCAAGCTTTATGGTCGGTGTAGATCGTCACACTAACCCCGTACAAATAGGGCGCCCATATCTTCAAAGCGAAGACTACATCTCCCAGCTCTAAGTCATGTATGGGGTAGTTCTCCTCATGTTTCTTAAAACTGGCGTGAGGCATATGCCAACACCTTGCATGTTGCATGAGCACACAGCCCACCTCTGCCGGATGCGTCACAATAAACCTCAAAGCCCTCCGTACCGTCTGGAATGGTCAGAAACCGGTGCAGTGGTCAGTGAGTCCTTCAAACTCTGAAACGATAACTCACAATCATCCGTCCAAACGAATGGTGCATCTTTCTTCATCAGACTGGTCATCGGCTTTGCGACCTTGCTGAAATCCTTAACAAACCTCCGGTAGTAACCTACCAGACCGAGAAAGCTTCGGATGTCGGTAACAGTCTTCGGTCTTGGCCAAGTAGTACGACATCAATCTTTGCTGGATCCACTGAGATCCAGCATCCGAGATGACATGACCTAGGAAAGAGACCTGGTCAAGCCAAAAACTCACATTTGGAGAAACTTAGCATATAGCTGGTTCTCCCTCAGTATCTCTAACACCCTCCTCAATGTTTCGTGTTCATCTCTTGATTTTGAATATATCAAAATGTCGTCGATGAATACCACAACCGACGTCAGCTGCTCCCGGACAAGCGGTTCATCAGATCCCATAAATTTCGCCGGTGCGTTCGACAACCGAACGGCATCACTGTAAACTCATAGTGGCCGTATCGTGTCCGGATGCCGTCTTCTCAATATCCCCTCCTTAATGGCTATCTGATGATACCCCGATCTGAGATCAATCTTGGAAAACACGGATGCCCCTTCAACTGATCGAACAGATCATCAATGCGGGGTAGTGGGTACTTATTCTTCACAGTCACTGCATTCAACTCTCTGTAGTCGATGTCAGAGGCGGAGACTACCATCCTTCTTCTTCACGAAGAGAACTAGCGCTCCCCATGGTGATACACTTGGTCTAATAAATCCCTTATCTACAAGTTTCAACTGATCCTTTAAGTCCTTCATTTCTGCCGGAGCATGCGGTATGGTGCCTTGGCTATCGGTCCGGTTCTGGTAGCAGCTCAATGGTGAACTCTACCTCCCGAGTGGGTGGCATGCCGGGCAGTTCCCGTGGGAATAGATCGGGGAACTCGACACTACGGTAAGTCGGGTCGAAATCGGGGTCCCTCTCTATGTCCTGGACATAGCAGAGAGATATACTTCTTTCTTCCTCCTCATTTCCTTATACATTGCCATAGCGGTGATGATCTTAGCGAAGTCTCTCTGGGCCTCTGGCGGTATGATAGTGTTACCCCAGATGGACTCCTGAGCAACAGTCTATGCTCGGCACAGAGGATACGACCCTTGTGCCGCTCCAACCAATTCATCCGAAAATCACATCAAATCCCAACTCCTTAAACTAATACAACTGACTGGAAAATCTTCCCCTTATTTCTGACAATGGCTCCTAGGTAGTAGCGAGTGCAACGAACCTTCTCTTCAGACGGGAGCGTAACCGTGAAGTCGGGTAGCTCATCGGCGTCTAGCCCCAACCTTCTCGAAAAACGATGTCGAGATAAAGGTATGCGAGGCCCCTGAGGCGAAGAGAATGATGCCTCAATTCCATTAATCGGAAAGGTGTCGGTGAGGATAGTGCCGCTGGCGTCGGCTGTGCCTATGTAAGTATGCTTAACACACCTTCCGTACCGAGTCCATAACCTAATTGTATTCACAAGCTTCATGAGTAATGATGGTATAACAAGAGTCGTAACAATTAATATGAACAACACTGTTATTTTATTATAACCATCCTGTTTAAACATGTGCTTCTTTCTTACATCTCAATCTTTACTTCATACTTAATACGTTACATAGCTAATATTGTCTAAAGGTTTTAGGTTTAACCGCCTGTCTCATATGCGTCGCATTGATTACTGCTGACGGGCTGTATTCAGCTTGATTCTGTAATCCCATGGTACAACATCCTTGATTCTCCTCCCATAACTAATACATCCCCTGACTTAAGTATTAAACTATTAGCACGGTCCGCATGCTTCTGCTCGCCGTACAAAAATTCAGCGTCATCTCCAATGGACCAAGACACTACGGGTATCCTCGTTCGAGAGACTCCGTTGTCTCGTCCTTGTCCTGATGTAGTCCAAGTCGCCCATCTTTCTCATAGAAGTTTACAATGCGAGATGTCCGCTTGTATGTCTGGAATCGGGTCAGCTTCCAACTGCTGAGCGATCTCCACGACTTGTTAATAACCGGATGGAACTCTTCGGGTATTCCCGGTGGTGAGACTCCATCTTGTATCTTGTGGTCTGGTAGATCTTGGCATACGGATTCCAATCCTTGCCTAAGCTCATCATCTTTAATTTCATCCTTGCTCCTCCTGGGTACTTCGGTGTATAAAAAACCTCCCCGGTCCCACTCCTAGTTGACTGCATCTCTTGATGATGGCTATTTGTGCTTCTAGTGTCAGGTATCCCCTTAATAAAATCATACCTGGGCGAATAACCTGACATTGTTCGGTTGAAAAGTCCGGGTTTCGATGTCGGTGTCCTCTAGGAAAGGTGTTTGAAGGTATTGGATAACAAATGTTGAAGTTTCCTAGAGTGGTAATAGGTTATATCTTACTTAAGGTCTATATTTTCTTATTCTCACTTAACTCATTTATTTACAAGCATGCATGTAATGCGGTAAGCAGGCAATTTTATTACTAAATGGTTCGTAGCGGTACCTGGCCTCGATGAGGGTTCAGGCTCATCGTCCCGGTCCACCATGTGTAGTGGGGGTCCGACTCTGGGCTACCCGGGTTCTTATCTACAGCTTGCTGTACCCTTCTCTGACGTCAGATCCAACTCCCTGATCGGTCTTGCCCTTGCCATCTCGGGCCTAAAGGCTCTGCTAAGGGGTTCCGGAAACACTCGTATGCTCGGTGCCATACACCCCACAATAGTTGCACTCAACCTTGTTCCCCTTACAATCGAGCCGGGGTGGTCCTTGTGACACCACTGACGATGTAGCATCGCTGTAGCCACCAACGGCTCCTTATCAGTCTCAGATCCTGATCATTCACAATATTAGTACTCATATCTTAAACGGTTTGCTAATTGTCTCTTAACTCACTCAATATTAACTTCTTACCCTTTGGCGCCCTTGAGCGCAAGGGGCTTAGCTGCATATGCATATGTCAACTTCAGTGGCTCTTCTGGAGCCTTCTCCTTTTCCTCCATCCCTTTTTGGTTCTGACTTTTCTGGGCTTGAGGCTGGTACTTCTGTTTCTTGTACCTCTTGCCCTTGATGCTCGGTGCTCTTCCCGGCGTTCTTTCTTCTTAGCATTGTCCTTGTCCCTCAGCTGGACGGTTATCTCAACCTTAGCAGCGGCATGATAGCACTCCTGCTTTCCAAAGTATTAGTTTCTCTTATTTCTCACAATCTAAATCTTACTCACATAGTCATATCTTAGTCGTTCTTATTACCTGCAAGGGTAGTATAGCTCGTCGGGCCCCATGCCGTAGTCGAGTTGGAGTCGATGGCTAAGCCCGCCATAGAAGCGGTCCACCAGTATCTGGTCTGAATATCCAAGACTTGGCAGACGGAGCAAGACGGTGAACTCTGAGTAATACTCGTCCACCGTCATCTTGTCGGGCTTAAGCGCATCCAACTGTAGGCGCTTCTTGTCTGACCATGGGCGGGATAGTACTTTAGCTCGTAGCAATGCGGGTGTACTGCTCCCAGCCGAACTCTGGATTGGCCACATGCTCGGCCCTCACCAGTTCCACCAATCGCCTGCCGCCCCTTTCAGGTAGAACGCAGCCAGACGTACATTGATCCCAGCAGGGACGTCAAGGGTCTTGAGGCGGTCTCCAGTTCGAGATGTACGCCTCAAGCTTGGCGGGATCTATCTCCCCCTTTAAAATGAGCGGGTCGAAGGTCAGCTAGACTCTTCACCCAGTTCGGTTCCCGGGGCTGTGGCGGTGTAGGTGGGGGTGCACCAGGCTGATAGCCCATGTGCCCTAATGCGGCAACCACGATCTCCCGCGTCGTCTGCCGTTCTGGTATCTCAGCCTCGTCGCCTCGACCACGGCCTCGGCCTCCTCTCCTTCTGACATCTTATAAGCACAACTCACATTAGGTTCAAATCCATAACGGTTTCGGTTCAAGGATTTGTATCGTCCGTAGACGGTTAAAGACGATCCACACTTAATAGTGGTCATCTGACTCTACTCACTAATTCTCACACCTTAACCCAATACTTATATCTTAACTTATATCCTAACTCGGTGGTCACTTATGTCCGGTGTTCTTGATCAGAGAAAACTATGCTCTGATACCACTTTTTGTAACACCCCGTCCTGCCAATCGTTGTTACCGTAGACTTAACAACTGAAACATAAACATCGCAGCAAAAATAAAAACCAACAACAGGACCTTGCCACGGTCTGAACAACAAGAAAATACCATGTCTTAAACATTACAACCGATAACCAAATATATACACCAACCGAGTTATAAGTATATCCAAAAACCACATAACATTTCTCTTATTTCTAATATGGTGGCTACTCTTGGTGACTCACACCCTTAGAAAACGGCCCCCTCATTAATTAGGCAAGGCATGGTCTTGTTTGACCAATTAATTAAACTTAATTGACTAAGACTAAAACTAGGCACTATTCGGTTACTATTCACAAATTAGTGCACATATTTGTGAAATTTTTGATTTCCCATTGATTTAGACTTCCTAATGTGACACTAAGTAGTACACAAGTTAATTAAGGAGTAATCATGGGCATTTAGCCACTTAAAACCCCTTTCTAAGACAATTTTTCAAAAATGTGCTTTAAGAGTCCTTAAAGCACAATTTATGTTTTAACTTGTTTTCGAGCTTGGTTTTCTTTGGTAATTGATTTAAAATGACCATTAAGATATTACTAAGGTCTTAGAATGATTTTGGGTGCTCACCCAAGTCTCTCCAAGCTTAGAGCATGTTTTTGCTTAAACTGCTCTTATGGTGTTTCCTTGTGTTCTCTCCGGTTAAAATTGTTTCCCAAGGTTTCTAACGCCTTATTTAGCCTTATTAACCTTAGTTTATCACTTAAACACCATATCTAAGTTTGGGGTATTTCATGTTTAATAAATCCTGGTTGCATTTGTTCCAGCAGGTTGCGCATAGTGATCACTGAGTGTTCTTCCCGATCAGGGGTCCCACTCTATTAGCCCCACGAGCCTACATAGATCGTTGGCCGGAATGTACCGCCGTTGGTACCAGGTTCTTGCCACCATGATGACTGTCCATTATGAATAAAATTACGGGTTGTCCTAACTTGACACCCAACACGTAATAAGGTTACAAAATGTTGAGAACTTGAGAGATCGATGGTATTAATGAGAATCAGATTGTTTTGCGAATGACACGTACTCTAACGCTTTATTTAGTTTGTTGTGATTACGCATGTATCGTGTTGTATGTGAATTAGGATTGCCTTGGTTGTATTTATACTGTTTCCTTCCATGTACTTACAGCTTTATTAAATCTGTAAAACCGTACAACATGTAACGAATCTCATGTAAGACGGCTAATTGACCTAAGTGACCTAAAGGGTATAGGATTACTGAAATACCCCAACTAAGTATGCTAAGTAAACATCAATTTCTGATGTAATAAGGCTAAAATATGCCTTAGAAAGATTGGTAGACAGTTTTAAACCAAGGCAAACACAAGAAAACGCCTTAAGGGCAATTAAGGCAAAAACGTGCTCTAAGCTTGGAGTGGCTTTGATTAGCACCCAAATACCATTATAAGACTTTATTAACATGCTAATGGACATGTTAAATCAATTACCAAAGAAAACCAAGCTCAAAAACAAGCTTAAACACAAAATGTGCTTTAAGACTCCTTAAAACAACTTTTTTGAGAATGTCTTAGAAATGGGTTTTGAGTGGCTAAATGCCTATGATTACATTTTAATCAACATGTGTTCTAATTAGATAACATTAGGAAGTATAAATCAATGGGAAACAAAAAAATTTCACAATTTGTGCTCTAATTTGTGAATAGTGCAAATAGGGCCTAGTTTAGTCTTTAGTCAACATAAGTCAATAAGTTGGTCAACAAAGACCATGACTAGCCTTATTTAATAAGGAGCCGGTTTTCTAAGGGTGGTGAGTCACCACAACATGCTAGCTAAGTTGGAAAAAGAGAGGGAAATAAAGTACGGTAACTATTCACTTTTAAGAAAAATATCTCATTTAGCTTACCTCTCCTCCTCTTCTTTCTTCATTCTCTTCTTCTTCCATCGATTTCTCTCTTTCTCTCTATTCCCAAAACCGTGAGTGCTGCTCCTCCAGGTTCTCCATCTTCAATCACTTACCAAATACACAATATTGCTCCAAATCAAAAACAAACCTTATATCCTTAGTTGGAGCAAGACCTTCATTTCTACCTTTTCAAATATTCAAAAGCTCAGTTTTGTGTCATGGAGAAACTCCATTCAAGGGGGAAAATAAGCTTGGAGGGTGCATTAGCTTCTCCATTCTCTTAAGGTAAAGAATATGCAAGAAAAATCAAGTTTCCATCACTTCTTCACATGTCCGAAAATAACACTCATGGGGCTTCATTTTATGCCTTGTTCTAGCTTATTTTCTATTCTCCAAGGGCTAGAGGAGGTCCTTCTTGATTCATATCCAAGCCTATCTTAAGACTCAAGGTAAAACATTTCATTTTAATACCTTAGACACACATTTTTAACCTAGGTTACTCCTTAAGGTTAGTGTATTGTTTAGCACTCATGAGAGTCATTGTATATTGATTAGAACATTGGCAAAGGCAATTAAATGGTGGCCGAGATTCCCAAGGGAAAAAGTCTAAGGAGGAAGTTAAGATAAGCTTGAGAGAAACAAGGTAATTGCTTACCTAATGGTGGTTTAAGTTTAAGGGATGAGTTTTAGGTGGGAACTAATGTGGCTTAGAGCTTACATATGTAAAGGGTTATTAACCTAGGAAAAAGAATTTAAACAAGCTTGTGAACTTGTGACTAAGGGCCAATGGGAATGAGTTAGTAAGATAAGTTTAAGATGGATTTTGAGAGCATTATAACTATTAGAGATTGATGGGTGTTTTACAGGTTGAAAGCTTTTATATGTGGGAAATTCAGTGTTTAAATTCATGTCATTTAAGGGCCTAAGAGCCATGTCATTTAAGGGCCTAAGAGCCATGTTATTTAAGAGCCTTAGTGCTATGCAATTTAAGATATGCATTATATTGCGTTTGATGTGCGAATGAGTTGATTGGGTGAGAAAATTGATGAGAAAGAACTGGATGTGTGTGAGATGGTTGAATGAGGAAAACAATGCATTTGGGCATGATAATATACTAGAGAAGCTATGGCGAAATTTTGGGTAGAAAACAAGTGTTTAAGTGATGGTTATGATTTAATATGACCTAGGATTTACTTGGGATCATTAAAAGGAATTTGAGTGGAAATGAGTTAACTAAGGAGTTCTTGAGGATGAGAATGACCTAGAGTTGTCTAAGAGGAATTAGAGGATAGGTGGGTGTATTTAAACACACCAAAGTCATGGTATGAGGAATGGTAGGGACTTGTGAGAAAATTTGGAGGAAATGGGGTATGATTTTTAAGGAGATTTCATGACTAAGGAAAGTACTAGGAAATTTAGGAGTTGTCTTGATGAAAAAGGAGTGAGGTTAAGTGTTCTTGTGAGTTAGAATGACTTAGGCATCATCATGGAGGAATTAGGAATCAAATGAGAGTTTTGGAATCGTGGTTAGCACCTATACAAACCTAGGTGAAAGGGGAGAAACTAAGTGTTGGAAGAAGGAGGCACAACTTGTGAAGGAACTTCAAGTAGCTACATAAAGGAATTTTAGATGGTGAAAGATGTTGGGAGATGATGTTATAGTGGTGAGGAAACATTTTAGCATAGTGATTATGATAGGTATGAACCACCATTTAGAAGCCTAGTGAAAAACATTACAAGTGTGGCATTATTACAAGGGAATGCATAATGGCTAAGGTGGATATTGGTGAGTGAAATTAATGAGTTTAGTGGTGGGCTAAAGGTGTGTTTGAAGTGCCCAAATGATGTTAGAACATACTAGGATATATGAGGTGAATTTGGAGTCAAATGGGACTTAAAAAACAAGGTCTGGAGCAGACTGACCTTGGGGACCGGACTTGCAAGGTCGGTCGGGCTTGAATTTTAGGTACGGATTGAGTCTCTGGAATGGACCGCCTTGGGACCGGACTTACAAGGTCGGTCATGCCTAAATTTTTGTACGGGAATTGCTTCTGGAATGGACTGACTTGTGGACCGAACTTGCAAGGTCGGTCGGGGTAAAATTTTCAAACGGAATATGTTCTGGAATGGACCGACCTTGGGTAAGGTCGGTCGGTAAGGTCGGTCGAACCTTAAGATAAAAAAAAAGAGAAAAACCCCTAAAAGTTTAGTGGTATTAATGGTACCCCATTAAGAGGGCAATGATGATTAGGAGAATAAAGACCTAAGGGGTTAAGTTAAGTATGAACTTAATGTTTAAGGTTAAGTTTGTAAGATTAAGTTGTAAAACTTAAGAGTCGTTAGGTAGGGATCTTTGATGGCTAAGTAAGCTAAATAAGTTGAGTTAAGTTAAGAAATTAACCACCCGATTCGATTAATGTTTTAGGGTTTGAGTAAGTGGAACTCCGGAGGAGAGTAAGCAACCGAACGACCAATGGTGAACGGTACAGTCTTCTTGTGACCTGCTTGCTAACGAGGTGTCCCTCGGCTTGTGTGCTATTTGTTTTTGTGTGCTCATTAAACAAGATAAAGCATGTAACCGGAACATTATGTGTATTGTATTGTGTGTGATGTTTGAAAACTAACACAACTTGCCGTGAGAACCTACTAACTAACGTTAGTAAGGAATCGAGTGAGACTAAGGAACCTCCCTATATTAGTTGTTAAAAACCAAAAGAGGTTTAACCAACAAACATTGTCTTGAGACTTCTACTAACTGGTAGTTGGGGGGAGTGAGAAAACCGGGGACTGACTCCGGTCATGCATGCTAAAGGAAAAGGGGTTCGGTATCTAAAGCAGATCCGACTTCCGCTTAAGGACTTGTCTTCGGACTTGTTGCCTAGGGTCGGTTGCCGGCTCAGCTACATTGGACATCCAGTCCAAGGTAGGAGGCATTAAGATGGTGCGGTAGGATCACCTAAATCTAAATTATAAGATAAGGTTTATTCAACCAATGGAGTTTAATAGCTCATTGGCTAGGGTTGGTTTTGACCGACAAAAATAAACATTGAGATAAGATACAATCATTTCTATTTAAAGAGTGGTTTGGTATTCTAAGGTTAAGATAAGGTTTGAGATAAGTTGCAACCATTCTATTTAAAGGATGGTCTGTATTCTAAGACTGAGATAAGCTACATCCATTTCTATTTAAAGAATGGTTTGTTTTCTAAGGCTAAGATAAGGACTAAGATTGAGGTAAGATAAGGTTGGACTGAGATTAAGAGGAAACATACTTGAGGAGTTAAATAATTGACTCATTGATTAAGGGAACGCTTTTAAGTCGTTCATTGTGTTTGAACTTTGATTGTTCATATTTGGATTGGTGTTATTGCACTTTATATTATGTTGTGCATCTAATCAACCTCATGCTATCGGACAATCAGTCGTCGTAGCCACGTTAGCTTGGGGGCCATGAGAGGATCGTACCAGCATTTTGCTGACCCCCTTTGGGGGCTGTTTTTACTACCCAGGTGAACGTCAGAAAGCAGCCGTCACGAGAGTAAGATGGGGTAGACGTGTTACGGGTTAAGTGTGGCCTACGAGTTGTGCATGTACACTCGTATGACATTTTGAGTTAGTAAGATGTATAGGGTGTGAGGGGATTGTAAGAAGGATACGTATTGGTTAAGACTTGTAAGTACTAATGTTTGGTATATTCTGTTAGTCTGACCGTGGCAAGGTCCTGGAATGTAATTGAATCCGCTGCAACGTTTGTATATATGGTGATAAGTTTACGATAACCACGTTTGGGTCGAGATGGGGTGTTACAATTACACTTTAGCATACCAGCATATAGTTTGCTAAGCCTCTTTGGGGCCAACACATTTCAGGTTGTGGATCGGGACGTGAAGCCGGAGTGCGGGAATATGGGTAGACGACCTCGACTTTTATTTATCGCATGTTTACTATTAAATCGGTTAGCACGTGAAATTCAGGAACTCTTTAAATGCTCACTTGTCATAGGTATTGGTTTGTATATAGGATAATGTAACAAATATCTAGTTATCACTGCGGTTAGTTATTGTTGTTCATTGTTAGATTACGGTTATACTTCTTTACTCGCATGGGCGAGTAATGGCATGTGACACCAAGTGAGGATTAATGTAGTTTAACTTCCGCTGTGAGACGTCTCTAATTATGCTACGTGAGTGATTATACGAGAGTGATTGATACGAGCTAGCGAGTGGGGTGTTACAAATGTGTCCACTGTTGCAAATAAAAATAAAAATGTGTGTGTGTGTGTAGGGTGGTGGCCGATTTGCCCCTCCCTCTCTCACACTCTCTTAATTTTTCCTTATTTGCTAACAGACAAACACATAAAGTAGAAGGAAATAGAAAAGGGGAGTTGGGCACTCTCTCTCCTCTACCCCCTCACTCTCTCACGTACACACCCCCCTCCTTGAATTTCTTTCTCCCTCTCTCGACAGCCATGGTAGCTTGAAGAAAACCCACACAAAACTCACCTTCTCTCCTCTTGTTCAAGCTCAATCCTTGTCCAAATACAACAAAATTGTACCATTGGAATCCTCTCATTAAGGAGAACACCTTCCTCCTTTCAAAAATCGAAAACGACCAGCTTCACTTCCATGGGTGTGCTGCATTTGGAGCTTGAGTACCACCATTAGAAGCACCTTCACCTCCTTATCATTTTGAGGTAAAAATATTCTTGAAAACCCATCATTTTCTAGCCCTTGTTGGCCAAAAATTCAAACTAAACCCTTGTTTGGTGCCTTGTGTTCTAGCTGATTTTGGCTTTCTCATTGGTGTTGGAATCTTGCTTTGGTTGCTGTCCACCACTCCATCTATCCATTGGAAGGTAATGCTTCATTCTAAACCTTAAACAAGCATAAACCCTAGGTTGGTAAAGATAGTTTTTCTAAGTAGTTGTGTATGTTGATATGGGCTGTAGCATTGGTGTGTGAACCCCATTGGAACCGATAACAAGAGAAGAAAGAAAGAGGAAAAGAAGAGAAGGAAAGGAAGGAAAGAAAACTAGTAAAACAAGGTAATTACTCTTACCTTGAACTAGTTTTGTATTGTGTAATGTAACAGTTTTTGAGCATCGAAATGAGTAATGTAATCGGTGATGAGTAATGAGTATGTTGTAGTATAATGAGGAATGGTAAGGTAACAGTTTTGAAGTTTTAAATGATGTTTAAAAGCTTGGGAAAACATTGGGTATTGAATGTGCATGTGCAGGAATTTTATGGTGTTGTAGTGGAGTTGAAATGTGTGTATAATGCATTGGATAAACGGGTGTAGGAATGAGCAATTATGAGCTGAAACAATGTGTGGGTAATGTCAAAATATAGGGGAGACTATGGCAAAAATTTTCTAGGAATTTGAGGACTTAAGTGTTTAAGAGGAGGAAATAACCTAGTAGTAACTAGGTGTATTTGGAGAGTGTAAAGTGAGTAGTTGAATACCTTGAAAACAGATTGGAAAAGGACTTAGGTAATGAGAGGAATTAGGATGTAAGATAATGTATGTAGAATGCTAGGAGTGGCATTAGTTGAGGAAGTATTGGAGGATAGAAGTTTAGGTGAAAATCTGTAGCATAAAAGAGAAAACAAAAATCTGTAGCATTAGTGAAATGAAAACTGGTATAAGTGTTGAAAAGAAGTGAGGGAAATTGTGTAAGTTGATTTGGAAATGAGTAATGAGTTTGGTGGATGAACTAAGGGGATTTAGAGGGCTTAATTAGTGCTAAAACATGTTAGGATGTATGTAGGAACTTAGGGAAGAAATGAGTAAGAAGAGAAGTGAAAAACAAAATCTGTAGGCATGTTCTGTTACCCCCGACCCATAGCTAGGTTGGATCGGTCAGTGGGTCGGTCGGGGCATAAATAATTGAACCAAAACCTTCTAGAACGGACCGACCCAGAAGCCGTGAGTCGGTCGTGGGTCGGTTGGGACTTAAAATCACTGGAACGAAGTTTTTGACTTCGACTGACCCAGGAGGTAGGGTCGGTCGTGGGTCGGTCTCGAGAATTACGGGACCGAAAACTTTCTGGAATGGACCGACCCAGAGGTGTATGGGTCGGTCGAAACAGTCTTGGGTCGGTCGGGCAAAGTCTGGAGAACGGAAACTTACTGGAATGGACCGACCCAAGGGGTTGGGTCGGTCGGTCCCCAAACTTACAAAAAAAAATTATATTATAGTAATCATATGTGTATATATATTATATATATATGCACATACACATGTATATACATATATAAAGTAGTACACCATTGTGGCTAAGAATAACAAAAGAACTTGCACATGAGTAAGGAAATAAACCTAAAGTAAGAAATAGGTTCACACCACTGGTAACATGTAAGAATTAGTGAGTATTTTTAGGGAATGGTAATGGAATAAAATTGAATAGTAGTAAGTTATTATCATACAACTCCATGTATATTATAGGACTTGATTTGTGAACACCGAAGGACCCGGTAGTACGAGTACGACGATGAACGGTATGATTTCTTCATGCCCTGTATCCTAACTTGGTTACCCCGATTTGTGTGCTTATGTGACCACCAATAAGACAAATGCACGAATCGGACTTTTATTGCACTTAATTGTGTTTGAACTATATTGTTCTTGTTGTATTCTCTTGAACATTTAGTTTGTATAATTCATGAAATATATGAATGAGAATGAGAGTATGTGTAAATGTTGTGTACTTCAGTAGCGTATTGATGTATGGTATGGAAGTAATGACTTCTACTAATTCCTAACCATCTAAATCCTAACTTGAGTATTGAGTAAAATGGAATGAGTAGAAGTCCGATATAGTTTCGGCCACGCGTGAGGATAAGGAAACCACAAGAGGTTGGATCCGAATCCTGGCTGTAATCTTTTCCATGGACCAAATCCCTTGAATGGGTAGCATCCTGGATTAGTGGGCCACCCTAAAGCCTGGTGGTGGGATGTAGTAATCCCTGCCCGGAGGTCATACCGACTTGACTTGATCAGTAAGTAAGAAGTGAGTAAAGTATTGTATGATTATTGGTCTTGACTAGTGTAAGTCATTGGCCTTGAGTAAAAGAGTAAAATACACCCATTCTAACCTGGGTGCGTAAAGAAGCTAACAACCCTTGTGTATGTATTGGAGAAGAGTATCTCTGTATTGCGGTGAGTATTCGGTAAGTATGATCGGTTGGCTTGTAATGTCTTCCTTGCATGTATTGAATGAATGTATGTCGTGAAGAGTACATATTGAATTGTGTAAGAGCATGTATGTATGTATTGTATTGTATAAAAGCATGTATGTATGTATGAATGAAATGAACCGCATGTATTCGACTAAATAGTTGGCGTACCCTCGCTAGTACGCGGGGTATGCGGTTATCATATGCAGCGTAAGCTGAGCCCCTTCGGGCACCATTTTTATTTTACAGGTACCCGAGAGGCTCGAAGGTCGAGTAATGACCGTGCTGAATTCTTTTTGAGTAGTTAGTAGGATTTGAATGGTGTACTGAGTTGTACACGACTTAGGATTTTTGAGAAGCCGGTGTACCATGTGGTACACCTTTTTGGATAATGGAATTGTGCTTGGTAGGAATGAGTAGATGTACTAAACTCATATTTTGGGAATAGTCTTGGAATGTAATTTATATATTTGGATACTCGGTAATCAAAGTGTAAGTAAATATTTGGCATTGTAAGGTAAGTATTGTGTATTCAGTATAATCTAATCGTCAGACTGTTATTAAAGTAGTAGTAGCCTTGTTAGTCTTGGAATGGCTAACGGCGTTGTAATACCCGCCGGTAGTAAGTAAGTATTCCGCTGCGTGTATGGTAATTATGGGAACGCTTAGGGGATAATGGAAGGATTAGCGGTTGGGGTGTTACAAACCATGTGGATCAATTCCGTGCAACACCAGAAACCCTTGCCAATTGGAGAAATCTTAATTTGGAGCTAGATCTCCTTCTTTTATGGGAAGAAACTTGTTGGGCTCAGCATGCGAGAGAGAAATGGGTTCAGAAGGGCGGTCGTAACACTTTATTCTTCTTCAACAAAGTCCAAGCCAAAAAACGGAAGAATTCTATTCTACAATTACGAGATAACATGGGACATGTCGCCACAGACTAGCCTGCCATTGAGGACATTGCCCTCAATCACATCATAAACCTATTCTGGTCCTCTAACCCAAGCCAAAACTATAATATCTCGGTCTGTGTTGTAATCCGGGTTTCTTCAAAGTTGTAGGACCTTCAGGGTCAGACTTTACAAGGGAAGAGGTGATTGCTGCGTTGAAGCAAATGAATCCTTAGAAAGCTCTAGGACCAAATGGGATAAGTGGGGTGTTTATAAACACATACGGGGATACCATTGGGGAATATTTTGTCATTACTACATTCATGGTCCTCAACACAAATGTTATGCCAGCAAGACTCGACCACAAGCATATCATCCTTATCTCGAAAAAATTAGGTGCCCGCATGATCTATGATTTAGGTCTATTTCGATGTGCAATACACTATACCGAGTCATAGAAAAAGTTCTGGCTAATCGAATCAAGGATACAATGAACCACGTTATCTCTCTAGCACCCACGTATCATTCTTGCCATGAAGATTGATCTTTGATAATATAATTACAGCCCATGAACTCATCCACATTATGAAGACATCGCCTGTAATACCCTTGAGGTTTACCTCCCACATCGATTGGATGGGAGAATGAACCACTCCTTATATGGGTGGGGATACCTCTCCTTGTTGTGAGGTCTTTTAGGGCTAGAAAACCGAGAGAACAAAACCGTGAGCTGTGGCAAAGCGGACAATATCACAACAGTGGGATACTGGGCTATTACAGTTGGTATCAGAGCTAGACCCAGGTCGGTGTGTGCCGGTGTGGCCCGCGAGGGCGCTGGGCTCCCAAGGGGGTGGAGTGTAATACCCTTGAGGTTCACCTCCCACATCGATTGGAGGGAAAAAGAACCACTTCTTATATGGGTGGGGATACCTCTCCTTGTGTGAGGCCGTTTAGGGCTAGGAAACCCCGAGAACAAAACCGTGAGCTACGGCAAAACGGACAATATCACATAGTGGGATACTGGACTGTTACATCGACGTCCAAGAGGAGGGTTTTTTTTTCCCTAAAACTTGTTATGACAAAAGCTTTCGACAGAGTTGAATGCTAATTTGTTACCTTGGTTCTACACAGCATGGAATTTTGTCGAAGATGGGTGAGTCTGATGGAAACATGTATATTGATAGTCACATCCTCAGTTCTTATAAATGGGCAACCGGGGTAACACTTCTCTCCAGAAAGAGGATAACGACAAGAGGATTTTCTTTCTTCATTTATGTTCATCTTGTGTGGAAGCCTTATCCTCGAGCCACCGTAGTGAGGCTCTTTTAAAGACAATCATAGGACCCACTCTTCGAGGTCTTAACCATTGCATGGCATCCCTCATTTTCACTAATGAATATGTTATATTTGGGAAGCCAGCGCCACAAATGGTAGACACATAATGTAAATCATTTATGATTTCCGAGAAGCCTCCAGACAATGCATGAATCCTGTTAAGTCAGGCTTAATGTTCACGAAGAAGTTATACATCAACGTAAATCAAAAGATATCTTAGATATTTGAGGTTTGTGAGGTCGATGACCTAGGGCTGTACCGTGGCTTTCCAAGCACAATTAGTAAACACAAGAATCAGGTCTTTGGGTATATCAGGGATAAAGTGAGTAAGTGGGTTCAAAGTTGGGATCGCACTATTTCATAGTCAGGTAGGGGCATTGTTCATTAAAACTGTTCTTCAAGATATGTCATCCTACATCATGGGTGTTATTCGTCTTCTAACTTTGGTTATTAAGGAAATATAGAGTATCATTCGGAACTTTTGGTGGTCGGGATCTTTGAGTAATAAAGGAATCTCATGGAAGAAATGGGACAATATCTATAACAGTATGGATGAGGGTAGGCTTGGTTTTTCAAGATTTACGCATCTTTAATAACGCTCTATTGGCATACTAGGCTTGTAAATTCTCAGTCAACCTCCTCTTCTATTCTCTCATGTCCTCTTAGTACCCTGCTAGCATCATCGATACTAATCTTGGACCATGTCCAAGTCCAGCTGGAAATCTATCTGGGGATCCTTAGACCTTATTAATTAGGCGCGACACTAGAAGAGTTTTTGGAAATGGATTTTCCAAGCCATTTGACGGACAGATGACTTCTTGACAAGTCGGAAGGAAAACCATAATATTCTTATCCTTCCTGCCTCAATGGATGAGTTAAGGCTAATCAATAGTGAGGATCAATCATGGAATTTGGACATGATCAAAATGTGGTTCACTGAGGAAGACTACAATTTCATCATGCGTACCTGACTCCTGAACCCTTCAACCCCCTGATGCCTGGTGCTAGGGGAAAACAAAGAATGGCCAGTTTACGGTCAAGTTAGCTTACTATATGGCAAGAGAGGCTAGTTCTTCCGATAAAATTTCCACATCCTATGGTAATCTTATCGGCTCAGCTATGAAAGAATAAGGATGTGTACTCTACCCCTAAGAGTCGGGCTCTTTTCATGGAAGCTTTACCAAAGAGTTATTCCATGTGTGCCAGTTTGTCCCAGCAGTGCCAAAGTAACCATCAACATTAGTAAATCATGGCTCCAAAGTAAAAAAGAGTGTAAGGATGTTTTTGTTCATGTAAGTAAGAGAGATATTAAATTTTATTTAATGAGTTTGTTAGAAGGTTACATGTGACCATATCAGAGATAAAGATATGGGTTGTCAGTAGATGGTAATTAGATGAATGTGGGTCCTCTAGAAGAAATTTCTTAATGCTTCATGCAAAGTTAAAGAATGTGGGGTTTTGAAGGATTTATCCAGTATATCAGATGTCTTAAGATGGAATAGAGTAATTGGAATCTTTACACGCTAAGAATGTCTTCCCTAGATGATTATTTTGTTGTGTTATCCATATGATTGGTTGGTTGTTTTAAAGTTTATATACTGATTATGGAATTATGGGTTGTGTTATTTATGGAATTATTGCTTATGATATTGTTTCTGAATATATTAAAATGGACTGATGCCAACTTTGACCAATTACTCTAAGTGTAATTTGAGAGTGTATGAGACTGCTGATATCATACTTTGCAGTTGGGCTGACTGCAATGGGAAATTAGGCTCTTCTCACACAATCATTCAAGAATTACCGTGGCTGGACCAAACACCAAGGATATAGTGGTTCGATCAATAATCCGGCCTACATTCACTTTTTGACAATATCTTTAGTCCTTTCTTGATCTTTTAGTGTTACAATATTTGAGAGTTTTTTCTACTGTTTCACTCTCTTATCTTGTATGTCTTACAAATGAGCCCTCAACCTCTATTTATAGACTTTCTAAGATTGAATCTATCTCTAAGCTCTTGTACATGTGGCACTATTCTATTGGAGCAACCCTTCTACTTTATTACTTTTCTCCTTTTAAAGCCTTCTGGCCCCAAGACACAGGGTGCGAGGTGCGAGGCCTGGGCACGGGGCATAAGACCTAGGCCCGGACCCAGACTAGGGCCTAAAACTGGGGTCTGGGACCTAGATTGGAGCCCGAGCCAGTCCTGAAATGGGGCCTGAGGTATGGACTGAGGCCTGGGTCCTGGACTGTCGCAGCTCTCTTGTCTCGTCATATTTTTCTCTTCTCATTAGTCCGACAAGTTATACTTTTTAACACTAAAAAGTGGAACTTATACAAAAAAGAAAGAAAATTTACATTCTTTCTACTCATTCCTTTCTCCCATCTCCTAGTCCCACAATTTATTTTTCTTTAGCTTTTACAAAGAAAATGAATTGAAAAGAAAATTGATGAAGTCCCCATATGATAAAGATATTCTTGAGAACTTGGCCTTTCATATATACCTTCATCGTGCTTGCATCACCATAAGAAGAATGCTAAGAAAATCAAGAAATTCATAATCATACCGGAGATTCCCTTCTGGAATCCATAATGATATCTTCATAAGAAGACCAATGGCTAACCATTCCCTTTTGTGAAGGGTAAGATAATATGATAGTTCAATGTTTACTTATATTAGTCAAGAATGATAATTCCCTTAGAGGGCGAAAAAAGATGATATATTTCCCATCTTTGATTATACTAGTCAAAGAATGGTACTCATGGTCATACCTTTCCAAAGTACTTCAGAGCGACCATTTTTTTTGGAAGGTTTTTGATCGAAGTACGGTGTGATGTCCACACCTAATAATTCACTCATTATAGGTGACCAGTGATAAGCCTCAAACTTCATAAATTATAGTAGTTAGAATTATAAGATTATTTATGAAACTAAGGTTTAAAATAGCTAGTATTGATGTTATATTATATATAAGTTTATTATTTATGTTCAGACTTATGTTTTTCTATGTTTTCATGCAAGGAATAAATTCTAATCAAATGATGCCGGGCATGATGCGGCAAGTACGATTCACGGCAGGAGTGGAGCAGCCAAAAGACATGTCGGATACAAGTCGGGTACCATCCTAGCCAGCACAAGTAAAAAGTTGCCTCGGTTCACCAGAAGTTAGCAGTACATGAAGAGGTGTCTTTTGATGAAGAGGTGTCTTTTGGTGAAGAGGTGTCTTTTGGTGAAAAGGTGTCATTTGGTGAAAGGTGTCTCTTGGTAAAAGGTGTCTTTTGGCAAAAATGTGTCATTGGGTGAAAAGGTGTCTTTTGGCGAAAAGGTGTCTTATGGTGAAAAGGTGTCTCATGGTGAAAAGGTGTCTCATGGTGAAGAGGTGTCTTTTAGTTGGAAAGATGTCTTTTGGATGGGAAGACACTATGGAAAGACATCATATGGTGATGTGTCTTTCCATACCAATACAACTAAGTAAAATGTATCTATTTGCTAAAGACATGTCTTGGAGGTGTGTCTTTATGGAAAGACACCATTTAAGATATGTCTTTCCCATAGAATCACTTCCAACACCTATAAATACCCTACCCATGTGATCATTTGACACACTTCAACATATCCCATACACTCCATTCACACTTCGATTCCGCATCCATCCCAAGTGTTGGTGTCCAAGGAAGTTCTACGAATCCATCCACGAGAAGAGAAGAGAAGATCCTTGTCGAGTTAAGGCTATGACCAATCTCCTTATCCTCTTATATTTCTTCTTTTGTTTGGGTGGATGATGAAATAGAATCCTTGTTATCTTTGGTTAGGAATGATTGCCTTTGTAACACACTTATGGTTATTAATAGAATTTAGAAGTTTCATAACTAAGATTCTGATCTTCATGCAAAGTAGAATAAGGTCGCTACTTGTTCTCCTTACTTCAAATTTATTTGAGGTTCACAAGACAAAAGTATAATGGGTTGAGGAATCTTAGTGGTCTTTAACTGTGTTGTTCTGAAATGTGGGCAACATGACTTAAGATTGGCATTAATCTATTTTTCTCCATTATCTGTGTTCGTTTTCGCGGCACTAAATATGCACGATTCGATTATGGATAATGAGTTCTTGTTGTCATACCCTGAAACTGGAAATACCATTAACAGTTTGAAGATGTCGGGTGTACTGCTGGATGGAGGATGTTCGGAACATTCAAAGTCCTTGAATGTGCCGTGAGTCCAAGGTCCGGCATGACATCCGGCGCATTCATTTTGTGAGATTAATTTCGAGACTTGCCAATTTGACTTGTGATCATACTTGTTCTTATATTGATTATTATTCCGAATCAAGGATAATCCATTTAGTTAGGATTATTAATTAGTTATTTTTAGTTTAGAGTTATTTATTCAATCTCCCCCTTGTTTAGAATAGGTAATTACCGAGGATTAAGACTAATTTTCTATTAAGTCCCTTGGGTTCGATACTCTTGGTCGTAATCTACACTATATTCCAACCGGGAATTTTCGCTACCCGTCTAGAGTTGTAGGATTCTTTTCATTTTTTAATTCTTTTTATTTTGTACATTCTTTATTTCCTACAAATTTCTTGTTAGCAACCAGAGCTCTTCATGGATCTAGAGATGGGTTTTTGGTACCTTAACCACTCGATGGTGGATTTTTGATGATGGATTTTTTATGATGGATTTCTTGGCTCGATGGCCTGGGCGTGATAGCCCTTTGTTTATTCTTGGCATGATGGCCGGGCGTGATAGTCCAAGTTGGCAGGATGACCGGGCGTGATAGCTCAAGTTGGCACGATGGCCGGGCGTGATAGCTCAAGTTGACACGATGGTCGGGCATGATAGCTTTTTGCTTACTCTTTGGCACGATGGCCTTGGCTCGATGTCCCGCTTTCTTATTGCTTTTTTACCATGGATATGCAACTCTTATACAGGAAGTCTCATGGGCTTTTTCTTATTTTCTTGGTTTGATGGCTTGGCACGATGGCCCTTTGTTCAGACTCATACACATATGTTCCTAGGAGAATATGTTGCTTCCAAAGTTGCTGGGTAGTACAGAAAGAGGTTTGAAATCTGAAGTAGTTTCAAGTGTTTCCTTAGGAACTTTTTTTTGCCGAAAAGAGATTCAAGTGTGGATTTTTATGATTGTAAAACTGTTGCACGAGTCCAATAAAAGCAGGGAAACTAGTGTAACTATGCTCCTTGTCTCAGGATTTTTTAGCAGATAATCAAGTTGTAAGAAGTGGTACAATTTAACGTGAAAACTCGTTTGAAATAGCTTGACATTGCAGCAACAACGATGCTTTAATACAAGGAAATAATAGTAGTATGATTGTTTAAAGCAAGATAAATTTTTGAAAACAAAGACATCTGCAAACAATATGTACCGCTTTTTTTTTTCCTTATTTTAAAATACCCATTATCAATGTTTTTGAAATACCGAACAAATCAACTTTTGCATTTGCATGAGTCATTTTTTATAGAGAGAGAAAACGCTCTCTCCTCTTTCCTTCTCTTTTGCTAGTACTTCTTAATTTATGGTCTTGTAGATATCTTTCTTTGTTGTTCTACTTAGTTCATAGTTTCTTCTCTTGCGGGAGAAGTTCTTCGTTTTCGTCTAGCTTATTTTTGTGCTTTTATGTCTAGAGAGTTGGGTTTGAGATGGGTTCTGTATTTTCCACCGATTATTTCTTAATATAGTGATCATCCGGGCGGGAGGGCCGGTTCGGGCCGGGCCAAGGAGATTTTTTGGCCCGTCAAATCTGTCATGGAGACCAAGCCCGTTTTTTTTAAAAATATATATATATAAATTATAATTTCAAAATTGTTATTATATATAAATTTGAGTAAATTTTATTATACATGTATATTAAATATAATTTTGATATATGTATTATATAAAAAAATATTATATATGTTTTATTTTATATATATTTTTTAAAATAATAAATATTATTGAAAACCGGCCGGGCGGGCTCGGCCCATGGGCTAGAAAACTTGTCGTGGCCCGGCCTAGTTTTTTATTTGGGCTCCTTATTTTTGTCCAAGCCCGCCCGGACAGCCCCGTCGGGTTCGGGCCTATCGGGCTTTTTTTCCTGCCGGACCGGCCGAGTCGGATAGGTTTTGAGTAGCTCTAGTAAGAACTAGAGCTGCTCAAAAACTTCCCGCCCGGAAAAAAAGTCCGGTAGGCCCGGATCCAATGGGCAGTCCAGGCGGGCTTGGACAAAAAATGAGCCTGAATAAAAAACCGGGCCGGGCCGCGGCAAACTTTCAAGCCCGCGGCCGAGCCCGCCGGCCCCGTTTTTCAATATTATTTTTTTATTTTTTAAAAATAAGTAATTATTAACTCAGAACCCCTTAAGGATTTGGGATATTACAGTTAACCCCCTGTGTTTATCATAATATTGGTAACCACCTTAAGGTTAAGGTATCTTTGACTACGAGCCCCCAAACTATAACTTTGTGATCAAAAAGTTAACTATGTGTTAACCTATCAGCTTAATCACATTACTAATGTCATGGAGCTGGACAACAAAAATGCTTAATCAACATCCGTCTAACTCTCTCTCATCCCACTTTAGATGCATTTTCAAGGAGGGTTGACATTTTTAGCAAAATAATAATATAGATTAAGTAGTGTTTTTTGTCCAGCATAACCTTATTAATATGATTAAGCTGATAGGTTAACACATAGTTAACTTCTTGATAACAGAGTTATAGTTCGGGGGCTCGTAGTCAAAGATACCTTAACCTCGAGGTGGTTACCATAATTATGATAAACACAAGAGGGTTAACTGTAATATCCCAAATCCTCAAGGGGGTTCTGAGTAATTTACTCTAAAAATATATATAAAATAATGTATGTCTTATATTATTTTATATAATACATATATCAAAACTATATTTAATATACATACAATATAAAATTTTACTCAAATTTATATATATAATAATGATTTTGAATTAAATATATATATTTTTTAATTTTTTTAATTAAAGAACAAAAATTAGTAAATAATCGGCCGGGCGGGCCGGACACCGGCAGAGTTGGAAAAAATCGGGCTAGGCCCGAAGATATAAAAAACCGGGCTCGGTCTTCATGAGTAGCCCGACGGGCCCAAAAAATCTCTCTGGCCCGGCCCAAACCCGGCCCACCCGGATGATGACCTCTAGTTCTTACATGTGTCTCAAAGAATTATTTGAGTTCGGTCGAGCCGTTGGATCCCTTTCGGATTTGCTAGCCGATTGCTGTTGCTAACATGTTACAGATCAACAACATTTGAAAAGCCGTAGATGAAGACGGTGATAGTGGTGGTGGTGCTAGGGCTAGTCATGGTGGTTGTCACTATGATGTGATGAAGCTTTTCATACAAGTTTTCTACTTCTAGAATCATGTTAGTCTTCGAATGTATCTTTTGGACAAGTGTCCACTTACATGTAATCTTCTTAATATATATAAGAAGCTAGTCCTTTAAAAAAAACTTTTGCACAAGCAGTGGCGGACGCACATGTTGACCTGTGGGGCACATTGCCCCCACAGGTTTTGGAACAATACAAAAAATATATGTCTATATTTGAAAAAACTAGATAAATATTATATAATTTTAGGTGATGAATTAAACAATGATAACCTAATCATTAATATAAATCAACTACTTTTAAACTATTAGTTCATTAACAATAATATTATTATGTAACTACTTTCTATTTAAAATATAAGTCGTTTTAGAGATGTATCTAGACTTAAATTAGGTTAGATGCATCTCTAAAATGACTTATATTTGAATAGAAAGAGTATTATTTTTTATGATAAAGGCTCATGGGGGAATAATATATGATCTTTATTTCATTCTCAGTTTTCTACGGAACAACATTTTCAATATTGCCCCCACGATTTTCGTTTCTAGGTCGGCCACTGTGCACAAAGTAATACGTAGTCTAGGAAAGTTAGGGAATACATCCCTTTACCTGATTCAAGCTGGCAATCGGGGCGAACGGTGTGAATAGTTGTGATTTCCAATTCCATGCAAATACGGTACAGGCCCATATTCTATACCCGGAGAAAACGATGATCTGATCTCTTATGTGGTAACCCCCGATGAAGAAGGCAGGAGATAGGAATGCCGTAGAGAATAAATCATTGTCGTGGGTAGAAGCCTAGAAGCCTACTTCCAGAACTTTTTTCAGAAACCGTGAAGCCCAGCGAACACAATCTTAACAAATTCTTCTGCCCCCAGAAGCATCCAAAACAATGAGAATGTTTCAACAGCTGTTCGATAGTGTTGTGGTAGTTGTAGAAAGGTGGTCCTGAATTTTGAGAACTTCGTCCGGGCCTGGTGTAGTAGCTCTCGCCCGGGGAAGATGAGTCGCTCGGAGTCGAACTAAGTAGTCCCCGGGGCTTGGCCAATAACTTATCTTCAGTTTTGCAGGTGACGCCAGGGTTTGAGCATGGCGTCTTTCGCCCGGTCTTGAACTAGGATAAGAACACGCCCAGGCTGGACATAATGACTTGCGCCCAGGCCTGAGAGACAATAGGCAATTTCCATATACCGATCAATTTCTACAAACTGAAGCGATCTTGCCTTGTTGTCCCGTATCGCTTTCTTTGTACCTACTGATAATCTTTGGACCTCGATGCCTCTTTGAAAAAATTTTGGTGATGAAAGCGTCTTGAGACTTCCTGGGATGTGCTCCCGGGGACGTGTTTTTGGTGACAAAAATTCGCACAATTTTCCTGGCTTGACGTGTGCAATTTTTGAACGGGATTGCTTTGTCTGATAAGAGAAGATTCTTTTTTAAGGAGAAATCTGAATTCGTCCACACTTCCAGTGGCAGTGAAGGGATGATTCTCCTACATCCTCTGGTGACAGTAGAACAAGGACCAAATCCATAATTGAATCAGGAAATATCAATGTGTCTGCCCGTTTTTGCTTGTATTGACTCGTTGGATTTCCATCTTTTGCTGGATGGATCTGTGTTGTGCTCCTTTTTTAGCTCAAGGCCCCGGAATACTTCTGCTAAGCATTTTGGAAAGTCTTAACCTCCCTTGGTACAGCGTGAGCAAGGATGAATTGGCCATAGTTGCAGCAGCAATTTTTGGCAGCAAAACTTGAGCAAACATACAAGCTTTAGAGACGGCTTTAGATTATACTCCCTCCTTTAATTAATATCTGTCGTTGTAGGGTGTGACTCTTGTTCAAAAATATGTGTCGTTCTAGCTTTTGACACACTTTTACAACTTTTAACTCTACTATTCAACACAAAAATAATTATTATCTAGATGGAAAGTAAAAAGTAGGGTATATGCGTTATTGTTTTACTTTTCTTAATAAGTGTGTAAGTTTTTAAATGACAGATATTATTGAACGGATGGAGTAGTAGATGTGTCAAAAATCAATCAGTTTAAGGGTGTGTTCTTTCACGCGTTTTGCTTTTTTTAGATGAAGGTGACATGTGTCACTTATTTATTGGTTACTTTTACTTCTTGGCCCCACCAAAACTGAAATACTTCACCCTCATTGGTTAACCATGGTGACATTAATCATAAAAGCTACAAAATCTAGCTTTTCTTCCCAACACCGAACGCACACACAATGTTTATGACAAGCTACAATGAATAGAGAAAAAATTGATCTTTTAACATTGGACATGCTTTGAACTATTGACATTAAAGCCTGTAAGACAGGTCACTAGTTAACAAATATCAACTTGACAAGTGTACCATAGTCAAATGTGCAACAATAATATATTGACATTGTCCTTCACTTTTGAGCAACACTACATTAATCTCCCATTCGTGTCCAAAGAACGGCCCCTTAAAGCAAAATCTTAACCAACCAGATTCAGCAGCCTAACTGAGTTAATAGAAGTATCACGTGATAACCCATTCATAAAACTTTTCCCGTAATGCAATGTAACAGTACCAGAGGCAGTATATCGCAATCAAGAAATCTGTTCGCATGATTTTGATAGCTTACAACATATCGAGAGTAACACCTTATTAGTTAAACAGAGAAAAATTAAGCGTATATTCACAATTTTAAAACTTTTGTAATAGGTTAACTGATGTAATAAAAACAGAAGCAATTTAGAGTTGCATATCATTTAATATTTCACAAAACTAAATCTAAAATAGACCATTATTTTGCTCATGCTGGAGCTTATATTTAAAAGGAGATGCTGACAATATGATCATTATTCATGGCTGAGAAATGATATAGTTGGTGCCTATTGACAGCAGCAAACATCAGATACAGTTTCTATTATCTCTGATAGCCATAAACCTAGGACGTTATTAGCAGAAACTCAGGGTTAAACAACTGAACAAAGGAGCAAAATTGTTGGTTCATATCAATTTAAGTTGTTATGCTTGTGGTGTATTTCAAGCCTAAATGTCTGCTAGTTTTTTGTTCCACGTTACATCATTAGCTCAAAACCGTCTCCTTTAAATCAGTTAATAAAAAATGATCCTAGGGATGTGTGCAGGAAAATAACCAGTGACAAGGAGCATGAACAGATTAAGTCCTCAATTTGGTTAATTCAAGTCTGATTCGTATCAATTATTCGTTAGTCAGGTGGAGTTAACTAGAACTGAAGCTATAGTTTCCTTGCTCAAGAAGCGTACCTTTAAGATAGCGTAAATGTTTTCCGGTGGGGTGACAATTTCGGCGACTTGTATCTACAGAGGAGTGGCCCTTGTCTGATTGAGTATGTTGTGCGAGGGTTAGAAACAGAAGCGTTTCACAATACGAGCTTGCTTGTTATCAGGTTGCGAATGCGATTGATCTTAGAGCACCTGTCGACACTCTTCAAGTAGCCCGGCCCTGAATCTGAGATCGAAATGCTGTCTAGACCGAGATATTACGTCCTTCTGTGCGATGTTTCCAGGAATTTGAAATTGCTCCTCCCTTAATCTCTAAACAGTTTGATCGCACCTTCGTCGCTCCAGACCTTGATGACCTTCAATCACACCGCCCGGGCTGGAGTGACAGCTTACCCCGGGCCAGTAACTCAGACATTTCCCTATGTGATTTGTCTGCGGCCGGGCCTGCTCGCGAATACCCGGGATTGAATTGAAAACGCCGCCCAGATTACGCCCGGATTTTGAGCTATTTGTGCTGCAAGGTGGCACCCAGAGGTGATCGTGGTACCCTTTCCCGCTTTCGTACCCGAATGACGCCCGGCCGGATATAATGGCTGGTGGTCGGGCCTTGAGATGATTGGCAGCCTTAGTTTCTTGTCATCCATTCCTTCTGGTCGGGTGCATCGCCTTCTTCGTATGAGATTTGCACGTCTTCTCCCAATCATGTCGTACTACCTGATATGGCTGGGTGCAGTAGGCCGCGCTCGGTGCTTGATTAATCCATCACCCATAATGAAGATGATATGGAGCATTTGTCGTGAATTAGTCGATTGTTGATGTCGATAGTAACCCTGGGATAGCCTCTAGAAATCTTGATTCATCATCTCTAGCCTTTGGAAATCAGACAGCTTCTATGAATCGAGATTTGCTAGTCTTTCTCCCTTCTGCGTTTTTTTAAACAAAAGTTAATTAAGAGCAGATTTAATCGGTATCTTAATCAATAATCAAAATGTGACTTGTATATTTAATTATCAGCTTTCAGAATATTGGAGTTTAATCGTATTTAGCTTTGTGAAAGTAGAAGTAAAGAAGAGATTGTTGTATTATTCAGCGTAATGACAATGGGAGTTTGTACATTCTTTTATACTGATATTGTGCCGTATCTAAACCGACTGAAGATAAATAAAAGAATCAAAAGATGAATAATTACATGGTTAATGCTAATTAGGGCTAAATAGAATGGGCTTATGTTGGGTTTGTATGGATGGTGCAATATCCCAAACCCCCCTCAAGCCGTAGGTAAGCTAGATTACCAAAGCTTGTCTTGTTACCGTCATGCATTCCCATTTGTGGTAGCTGATCCTTGTACTTGTGTTCTGGTAGAACCTTTGTCATCATGTCTGCTAATTGTGTGGTGGTGTGAGTACAGACAATGTCGACAAGACCCTGTTGTATCTTCTCTTGAGCGAAATGGCAGTCAATTTCAATGTGCTTTGTCTGTTCATGGAAAACGGGTTCCTTGCAATGTGTATCGCGGACTGATTATCACACTTGACTGGAATTTGTGTAATGTTATCAACCCCTAGTTCATGTAACATATGGGTGAGCCAAGTTAATTCGGCAGTCACACGTCGGAGGGAACGGTATTCAGCTTCTGCGCTTGATAATGATACGAAACCTTGTTTCTTGGTCTTCCATGAAATAGGACTATCTCCGAGGAAAATGTAGTAGCCAGAGACTAACTTTCTGGTATTGGGACAAGCGCTGCCAATCAGAATCACAATAAGCTAGAAGTTAAGGGATGGATGGCTCCGCTGGTTAGCATGATTCCATAGTTCATGTGTTCCTTGATTAGCAGAGGGTGTGCAAGGCTGCTTCCATGTGGACATCTGTGGGGTTTTGCATGAATTGGCTTAGATTCTGAACAGTAAAGCTGATATCTGGGAGTGTGTTAGACAGATAGTTCAGTTTTCCCACAAGCCTTTGGAAAATTGTTGGATCATGTAGAGGTGTTCCTTCTTCAGACAACAATTGTTTTTGTAACCCCCTACCCAATCAATGTAATATAAGCGCAAGTCGTAGCATAACAAAATATAATTCGAACAGCAGAAAATAAAACTATCTATCGTTGGTGTTACAGCCCATTACTCACCCATGTGAGTAACAAGGCAACCTTACTCCATCCATCAACTTCAACTCCTCACTGCTGTGATAACAAGAATACTGAGTAATCTTAAACTTACAATCCAAATCCAAACTGAGCAACTAAACCAACATACAACAACCTCCATAATAACAGTACATAATAAAAACTAAAAAGTGTTTATATAAAACACACATCAGCTACCCTGTGTCCCGCACTCGGGGTTGTATCTTCAATCAGTAACCTGAAATGTTTGGCCCATTGAAGGGCTCAACAAACTATATGCTGGTATGCTAAATGTAGTCTTATGTCATTTTAGATTCCTTAAGTCTAAGTCATCTGATATTAGATTCATTACATACTATTCCCAATTACAATACAACAAAAATGTAATGCTGTAAATATTAAGTAAACACATACAGTTCACCTGTAAACATCTGTGCTATAGTAAACAACAACCAATAATCAACACCATAACCCATAACAATAACCAAACAAGAGTCGATATTAATTTAACTTACTAGTTAGTAGGTCACATGACCCTATCCTTTTAACCAACCACTTAAACCTTCCAATCAAATTCCACTCACAGGCGTCATGTTAGGACAACCCTTAATAACTTAATAATGGACAGTAGTCCCCTGGGTTCCAAAGGAACCGTTGCCAGCTGACCTTATGGCCCTGGATAATTGTTTGCCTTAAAGGCAACCGATCCGGTCGAAACCTGTGCACACCACAGTAGTGCCCTCTGCCATCATCGAATGTGGATAATACTGGATTCCCTTGAGTGACTCTTGATATAGTCCCTCGAGTAGCACATGCACGCGCAACCAGATAGTCGAACTTCGCAGATTCCTCTCTTTATAAAGTTAGCCCTTTAGTCTGTGAACAATAACCAATCCTGAGTTAAGACTATAACAGTTGAACCATTAGTTAGGTTCAAATACCTAAAGGTCACCTAGTCTTGTTTGAGTAGATGTAATAACACTTCCAGTCATAAGACTTCGCGGTAAAAATAAAACGCGATGGTGGAGCGTACAGCAATACACAGTATCCGCAACATCATATACATAAGCACAGTGATATCGCTCTTAACAATAACACACAACGTCTGGACCTTAGGAAAACCTTAGGACATTCAGACCACACAATTATTCACCGTGTAACTGCTAGCTTGACAATTCACGCTTTAGTAGTTTCTTCCTGTACGCTGTTATATGACATGCAATACCGGTAACGTTATTACAACTATTCACTAAGTATTATAGACTATCACTACAGAACTAATACTAGTAGTATACTAACTTCGTATGTTCTTTATTTTCTCCTGTTATTTTACAGTGGTTCGAGGTAGTTTAAAAGTTCGTTATTTTTGTAGTAACCACATGTGATAAGGAATTCCATTTTAGGTATATCTTCATTTCATTTATTATATACCCATAATTACTTTCACCTAATCTATATATTAATGTCATCTGGTTATTTTTATTATAACCACAATTATTTTCTAAACTTACATGATATTCCATTATGCATTATATTACTTAGTTTTAATCCTCTTCTTTATTAAATTACAAAACCATCCTTATAAATTTGGTAATATATATTGAACTCATAACTTTTGTAAATTACCAATTACCTTATAACTTTCGGTTTTTATATTTTGCACCCACTAACTGTCAAAAATACTAGATAGCCACATATACTTTCGGTTTTCACATAAATTTTCTGTATTTACATTTTAACCCCAAAACTTTATATAAGTTACATATTAACTTATAACTATAATTTTAATATTAAATTCCTTTAATACCGAAAGGACCATATATTTTTATAAATTAGGGCGCGCCCCATATTCAATCGTTTTACATTTATACTTTCATAATTACATATTCACCCCTAAACTTTTATAAACTTAATATTTTATGTCATAAATCATTTTAACCCAAAGTTTTTGGTCAACACTTTGACTAAGACTTAATTTCATAATTAATACTTTAATATACCCAGAAAATAATTAGTAATTCGGTTTTATCCCAAACTTTCCATAAATTACCAAATAGCCCCAAAACTTTAGAAAATGTTATTTTAACACTTAAACACTTGTTTAAATTCACCAAAATTCAAATCTTAATTCCTACCTTATATTATACCATAATATGCTAATAACCTCCTTAACTCCTCGGCAATGACATATAACACCTTATACTTTTCAAAATTTTACAATTTAGCCACATAACTTAATAAACTAGCCATTTAAATACTTGTAGCTATTTTTAATATTCCCAAAATTTATAATATAAGGAATATACTTATACTCTTCAAAATCACCAAATGGAACATTTTATTCTCGGCTCTAAGATATTTTACCATATGGTTTTAAAACTTGATTTATATCTTATGATAAGATAAATAAATGTATATAAGCCATATAACACTTCTAAAAAATGTTAATGACTTAGGATGATTATAAGCTCAAAATAGAACATTAACTCCTAGGTCTCGTCCTAATTATATATGTATCATAATTAAATTTTTTGTGACACAATTTATACCTTAAGGTAATAATCTTACCTGGTATGTTATAAATTATTTTCTTGGTATTATAACCTATAGTTTTCGGCCTTAATATTACTAAGGGTGTAAATAAATTTTTATACTAAAGTTTGAAGCTTAAATCAAACTTAAAGTTAATAGATTAATTATAGAAAACTTACTCCTTAATCAAGATGATTCTTTGACTTGATTTCCTCTTGAATTCCAAGCTCCTCTAATGCTATATGGTTGAAGAACTTTCGGCCTCCTTGTATAGGTTTAGGAGATCCAAGGTGTAAAACTTCTAACAAGGATTTATAAGTAAGATTTGGAGTAGTTACAAGAGTTTACCTTAGGTATTTTTCAAGGAATTTTCGGTACACCTTGGAATGGTTGGAGATCCAAGTTTCCTTCATGAAATGATGAAGAGAACGTAGGTTTAGAAGCTTATAAATTTTCGGACATAGCTTTGTATTTACTAGGGTTTACAAACAAGAAATATACCTAACTTGATCTTGTTTGTTCCTTGAGTTGTTGAATCAAGGTGACTTCTTGGAGTACTTAAGCATGGCGAAAACTTGTAATGTTGCTAGGATGACTCTTGCTTCAAGACATAGTAGAATTAACTAGGAAAATTACATTAAAAATGGTGTTAGAGCTAATACACCATTAATGGAGCTTTGAAGTTCTAAATGAGTAAATGAAAGGAAGAACGAGAGGGAAGGAGTTAGCTTACCAATTTGGCTGAATGAGGGGCAAAGGAAAATGATACCTCGCGTAAGGTATTAAGATAAAGGCAAGGCAAAGTTCAAGTGGGAAATAATTGTTATGTCTCATGGCATTATTTTATGCCTTTGCTTTGATTTTTGACTTCAAAATCTGACTCCAAAGTCTCCTTTGACAGCTTGCTTTCGGCCATGTGAAGGGGAATTAAGGGTTGATTAATAAGCCTAGAACATTAGGAAGTTAGGCAAGGTATTTCTTTAGCATTTATGTGTTGATTTTGGTCTTGATTCCTTGTAGACTTGCGGCACCAAGGGCTGTAGGTAGCTCCTGATTTTTTGTTTGTATTAGACATAAAATCATGCTAATTAGGTAGGGTGTTTCCCTTGACTAATTAAACAACAATCAAACTCCCCTTTTTCTTGATCATAATCGGCAGCATTAGGCTAGAAGATGGGCTGCTTCATGTTTAATTACAAGGTATAAAGCTAGATCTAGATTTTTTCTTTGTGTATTTTAATTTCCATGACTTTTTCAAAGACTAATCTATTCTCATTTTCTTGCAGGTCTTCGGTGGAGAGAGGCTTCTTTGACTGAGCTTCCCATGATATAATATCACATGATACATGGAAGAGAGTCACCATTCCATAAGACAATTTATTAGCTAAAATCTAGTCAAATTGACCCAAAAAACGGGCCCTTAGTGTGCCCATGTGGGACTGATTTTTAATTGATTCCTGTCACGCTATATTGTATTAAGATCATATTGTAACATGTTATAAGTCACAACATTTAATTGGTACATTTATACCAAGGTAAAAGATGAAAGTTTCTAAGGTAACATGCTGATTTTATACTACTTTTGATCATAAAATCGGCCCTACTTGTGCTATGATTTTAGCACTGGCTTTGATTGATTTAGATGTTCAATTTATCCCCATTTAATATTCCCAACTCGTGGCTCCTCAAAAAATTCAAGGTAACAGCGTAGAACGCGTTTTTATGACACCCGAAGGTGCGTTTTTTATGATGTAAGGATATTCCGGAAAATAAGTAGTCGCTACGAGTTCCAAGTGTTTATAAATATTTTATAGTCAATAATGATATTATTAAGGTGTTACATTGAGTTATATGGGGTTATATCAACTCATGACACAATTTCCGGGCTACCGGGACACTCCCGAGGCAAATAGGAGCGTTAAGAAATTCTCCCGAGCACTTTGTTTATTTTTGAAAAAGTAGATCGAGGGTTCTCTTTATAATGATGAATAAATGTTAGGAACTCTAAAAATGAATTATATAGGAGTTTGTGCCACCTCGGCACTTCTCCGGGGCATTTCTAGGGGTTTATGGGACCCCCATCGGGCAACTCCGAGCACTTTGCGTTTAATTGAAAATTTAGCATGAGGACTTCATCTTATATGTTTAATAAAGTGTTATGGTGCATTTGGAATGAAGTGTAATGCTTTACTTCATCCTATAAAGTATTTTCGGTGGTTTTCGGGACTTTCGGGCCTTAAGGGAACTCCCGGGCCTTTTGCATTTTACTCAGTTTTAGATGAGGTCCTGTGTTCAAAAGGTCATATAACGATCCTTGGTTGACTCGGTATGAGTTTATAGCTAATATAACTTGGTTAGCTTAAGGTCCGGCTTTAACGCTCGTTTTTGACCTTAAGGAGTTTATGTGCGTTACGCCTAAGTGTTTATATGCTTTCTTAGGGTTTCATAATCCCTCAAGTAATATTATTTTTACCATTATTTAATTATTTAAAGGTTAGGGGTATTTCAGTCTACCCCCCTTAAAAGGACTTCGTCCCGAAGTCATAACTTCTACTTACTTATCTTATGGAATCAAGTTCCTCATATCTATTCCTGTATCCTTATCATTTCTGGGTGTCAATACTATATTGACACCTCTACATTCCATCAGTAATCCGAGTGTATGCAACTCGTATATACACATAACCTTTACTCATGACAATCAATGTAATCATAGCGTAAGTAACTTGATAGATATTGTAAAGCAAATAAGTGTGCTTTTATTAACCATCCAAGTGTTACATAGAACACATCAATAACCATTCACTCAAGTGCACACATGCGCAACAATCAAATACTAACAACCACACATAAAACTAAAACCAGACTGCAAATATGCAAGTCGCATGTGGTGCTCTACCCCCCTTAAAAAGGGTTACGCCCACGTACCCCCACAAGTATACACAAATTAAGAGAAAAGTGCTGGATACTTGTCTCGCATGGAGTCCTCTAACTCCCAAGTCACCTCCTCAATGTCGTGGTTTGACCACAGAACCTTGACCATTCTAATGGTCTTGTTCCTGGTCTCCCTAATCTTGGAGTCTAAAATGCAAACTGGGGTCTCCTCGTATTTAAGTGTAGGATCTAGCTCGAGTGTCTTGGGCTCTAAGATATGTGATGGGTGAGGCACGTATTGCTTTAGCTGAGAAATGTGAAACACTTGTGCACTCTCCCCAGCTCAACAGGTAAATCTATTCTGTAGGCTAATGGGCCCACTCGCTCCGTGATAAGGTACGGTTCCTACATACTTCGGGCTAAGCTTGCCCTTCTGCCCAAATCTGAAAACTCCCTTCATTGGTGAAACTCTAAGGAAGACTCGATCGCCTACTGTGAACTCGAGGTCTCTCCTCCGGACATCAGCATATGACTTCTGTCTGTCCTGTGCTATCTTCATGTTCTTGCGTATCTGTACATATCCTCCTTCATCTGGTCTAGGTACTCAGGCCCTAAGATGATATTCTCACTGGCCTCGTCCCAACAAAGTGGTGTCCTGCATGGCCTGCCGTATAATGCCTGGAATGGTGGCATCTGAATGGTTGCATGATAGCTGTTGTTGTATGCAAACTCGATCAGATGTAGTCGATCTATCCAGCTTTCCTGGAAGTCTAAGGCACAAGCTCTAAGCATGTCCTCTAATGTCTGAATTGTTCGTTCACTCTAACCGTCTGTCTGGTGGTGGAAGGCGGTACTTAGCTTCAGCTTCGTACCCAATGCCTCCTGAACTTGCTGCCAAAACCTAGAAACGAATCTGGAATCTCTATCTGACACAATCGACTTAGGTACACCATGGTGTCTAATGATCTCTCTTGGAAGAGGTCCGCTAGCTTGGGGACTTTCCAAGTGTCCTTGATAGGAATGAACTTTGCTACCTTTGTCAGTCTGTCGACGATGACCCATATTATGTTAGCACCTCCTCTAGTTGGTTGGGCATCGGCTGTACTAACCCGCCCGGTCTCCGGTGCTCAAATTTCACTTTCTGACACGTCATACATCTTGCCACAAACTCTGCAACATCTTTCTATATACCACTCCACCAGAAATGTAATTTCAGATCCTTATACATCTTAGATGATCCTGGATGTACTGATAGGGAAGAGCAATGAGCTTCCTGTAATATCTTTCCTTCAAGTTGAGGCTGGACTCTGGAATGCACAAATGACCATTTAATCTTATTAACCCGTCTTCACTGAGTACAGAGTCATACTTCTGTCTCTCAAAGATACCGTCAGTCAACTGCTGCCTGATAGTCTTCATGTACTGGTCGTTATTTTTTGCACAACGTACCTCCTCGATGAGGCTGTTGTCTCCTGTCATGGTAATAGGGAATGAGCTCTACGGCTCAGGGCATCAACAACAACATTTGCCTTGCCCTCCTTGTACCTGAGGTCGAAGTCGTAGTCCTTCAGAAACTCGACCCATTGCCTCTGCCTCATGTTTAGCTCCTTCTGTGTGAATAGATGCTGAAGGCTCTTATGATCTGAGTAGACTATCACTGTAACTCCATATAAATAGTGGCGTCAGATTTTCAGTGCAAACACAGCTGCTCCCAATTCCAAATCATGAGTCGGGTAGTTCTCTTCATGTTTTTCAGCTGACGTGATGCATAAGCAACAACTTTGCCATTCTGCATGAGTACACACCCTATCCCTGTGCCTGAGGCATCACAATATACTTCAAACCTTCGGTTCCCCTCTAGAATGGTGAGTATGGGTGCCGACGTCAGTAGATCCTTTAGTGCCTGAAATGAACGCTCGCAATCCTCAGTCCATACAAATGGAGATTCCTTCTGATTAGGCTCGTCATTGTTTTCGCCAGTTTGGAGAAGTCTTGAACAAATCTGCGGTAGTAACCGGCTAATCCCAAGAAACTACGGATATCGTCACTGTCTTTGGTCTCGGCCAAGTCTTAACTGCCTCAATCTTCGCAGGGTCTACAGATATACCACTAGCAGATATCACATGCTCTAGAAAAGCTACACTGTCTAACCAGAAATCACACTTTGAAAGTTTGGCATACAATTGGTTCTCTCTCATGGTCTGCAAAACTTGCCTCAGATGCACCTCGTGCTCGTCCTTAGTCTTAGAATAGACTAGAATGTCTCGATGAATACAACTATTGATGAGTCTAACTACTCTCTGATTAATCGGTTCATAAGATCCATGAATATAGCTGGGGCGTTCGATAAGCCAAATGGCATCACTGTGAACTCATAGTGCCCATAGCGCGTCCGAAAAGCTGTCTTCTCTATGTCTCCATCAGCTATCCGTATCTGGTGGTATCCCGATCTAAGGTCATCTTTGAAAAGACTGTAACACCTCTTAATTGGTAGAACAAATCATCAATCCGTGGTAACGGGTACTTTTCTTCACTGTGACTGCATTAAGCTACCTGTAGTCGATGCATAGTCGCATGCAGCCATCCTTTTTCGTTACAAACAAAACTGGTGCTCCCCATGGTGATGCAATCGGTCTGATGAAACCTTTATCAAGTAGATCTTCTAACTGAATCTTCAGCACTTTCATCTCTCTGCTGGTGCCATTCTGTAGGGCGCCTTAGCAATAGGCCCCGTGCCTGGTATTAGGTCGATGGAGAACTCCACGTCTCTCTTGGGTGGCATCCCTGGTATTCTTCAGGAATTAGATCAGAGAATCTGAGACGACTGGTATGTCTGACTGTGTCTGCTCTTCCTGCCTCATGTCCTGGACATAGCACAAGTAGACTGGTTGTCCCTTCTTCACCTTCTTCATCAAGGTTATAGCAGATACTAGCTTGAAAGTCGGCTCTCTAGGAGTACTGCGATATGAAACTGTCTTGCCCTTCGGGCTCTTCAGTTGTAATCTATGCTCCGCGCAATGTAGTCGACCTTTATATTTCTACAGCCAATCCATGCCCATGATGATGTCAAAGCCTAAATTATCCAGCTCAATCATATCCGCGTGAAAATCTTCATCCATGATATTAATCTGAACTCCCTTGTGAAGCTTTGTGCACCTCACTCTCTCCTTCATCGGTAGTGTGACTAGGAAATCTGAGAGAGGCTCAGGGTTGTCTCTAACTTCCTGCTAATGTAGAGGATATAAAGGAATGAGACGCTCTGAATCGAACAGTATCGATGCACTCACGCCATTTACTGTGAAGTTCCCATGATGACATTCCCCTTATCCTTGGCCTCTGTCTTGTCCAACACATTCAGCACTGCTCCTCCATTAGACTCGTGGCCTGGGGTTAACAATTCGTAAGATAGTGAGGTTGGGTGTATGTCTAAGGAATTAAAATGCCATTCATTAATCCAATGATTCTTACATACAATTTCCATAATTACATCAATACTGCCTAAACGTCAAATTTAGCCGTCCTGGTTTCAAATGGGTAGTGTTTACTAGGTTGATGGGGTGTATTCAACTTAATGCTCTTAATCCGTGGTACACTATTCTGGATTCTCCACCAAATATCAACACGTCTCCTGACTTCAAAATAATCTTGCTCGCCTTGTCCATCCTCTTCTGATCACTGTATAGAAACTCAGCATCATCTCCAATGGAGAATGATACAACTGGTATCCCTTTGGTAATTGACTCAGATGTCTCATCTCGGTCCTGGTGTAATCCAATTTTCCTCCTCCTTTCTCATAGACATTTACAATGCAAACATCGGCTTCCATGCCGGTATGGGGTTTGTTTCTAATTGTTGTGCAATCTTTACCGCTTTTGTCACCAAGGTTCAAAAATATTGGGTATCCTAGGAACTCGTGCTCCATCTATCTTTCTTACCTCTTGATACAACCTAGATTGTGGATCCCAATCCTTACCCATACACATCATATACAATTTAAGTTTTGATCCACTCCCATATCCTGGAATATAAAATCCTCCAAGGCCTATTCCCAAAATTCTACATTCATTTACAATGGCTATTTGTTCATCTAGGGTTAGGTTGCTTGAGTAGGATCATGTCGGGTCGAAGTACTTGCATTCTTCCTCCGGATATTCCTGACCTTCACTCAAAGGTTCAGGTGATCTCAGTCACATAGGTAAGGGGTAACAAATGTCAAAGTGTCCTATTCAGGTGAGAGGTTTCCTAAGTTAGGTCTCTCTAAATTTTGATTCACACTAAACACATACAAGTTTCTTCGCTGAAACTGTAAACACACAATCATGCTCATGCTTTTTGTTTCGGTTTTAAGCTTACCGGTCTCGACGCTGAGTGCTAGTCTCAGCGCCCAAGCTCCCACTGAGTATAGGGTGTTTCTTCCTGGAACTACCTCCTTTCCCTTCTGACTCGCGGATGAGGATGGATGTCCTGCCGGTCCTCTAGTGTAGGTGTTGTTCTGCGGCGCTTGAACCTCCTCTTGGTCCGCCCTCCTCAATAGCTAGGGTCCTCTGTGAGTCTCTAGATCCTTTATACACCCGGCTTCCTGGGTTGGAAAAGCATTCATACTCTCTATGGCCTTCCTTCTTGCAATAGCGGCACTCCACTTCCTCCTGCCTGAGCAATCTACGCCATGTGATCATTTCCACAACGCTTACAGTAGTAGTGGCGCTGGGGCGCTTAGTGCCTATTGTTTATACAGACATGGTTTAGTAAAGGTACATCTAATAAATATTTGGTTAAGTGAGAGGTGGGTATCCTTACCCTTGGGTGGTGCTGATCTAAGTGGCTGAGCATTAATAGCTGGGCTGGTCAGACGAGGGACCTGCTCCTTCGTCTTCTGACCTTGGAAGTCCTTCCGCCCTTCTTCTTATCAAAGAATTTCCTGCTGAAGGTTTAAGGTCAGTGACCAAAATAAGTGTAGGTAATAAACGAGTACTCTTTCTCAATCAAAGGTTTCTTTACTTCCCCTTCTTGTTGTAACCGCCAGAGGTTGCTCCCCATCTTCTCCCTTAGTATTCTTTCTTTTCTTTCCTTGGGCCTCTTCCCTGGATTGAAGCATTAACTCGGTTGCTGATGCGGCGTCATAGCATTCTTGTATAGTAGTAAAACGTATCGCTCCCATGAAGCCCTGGACGCGGTATTGTAACCCTCCTCTAAATTTCTGAATCTTTACGGTGTCGGAGTAGTCGACCCCTGGTATGTAATCTAATAGACTGATGAACTGTGTGTAGTACTGATCAACCGTTTGACTCCCCTGGATCAGGGTCTCGAATTCTTACCTCTTTCTCTACTTTAGGTGTTCGGGGTAGTACTTCTCCCGCAACACTTCCACAAATGTTGTCCAATCAAAGTTTGGTGTAGCTCTATAGTGGCCCTCGACAGACCGCCACCAAATATCTACTGCGTCCTTCAGGTTATACGCTGCGATGTCGACCTTCTGGTCTTCTGGAACTCTAACAGCCTTGAATGCCTTCTGGTGTTCCACAATGAATTTCTCTAGTGTGGCGGGTTTGGTTCCCCTGAATACGTCGGTACTCTAGTGTCTGCAACGCTCTTCAACCAGTTGGTTTCTCTGGGTTGTGGCGGGTGGGGTATGGCTCCCGCAAACTGAGCTCCTAGCTGCTGGGCGAAGGCAGCCATGGCCTCTGCTAGGCCTGGTATCTCTAAGACATTTGCTGGTGTCTCTCCACCTCGTCCACTGCTGCCTCCACGTGGTCTACCAGCTCTTGACATCTATAGGATAGTATACTATTATTACTACTCGGTGTCACACCGTTTTACATACACAATCATAAATATGTAAGAAAGCTAACTACTAGCAATAAAGATATCCCTAGGTTTTTCTTTCTAGGTCACGAATCCTCATAGACGCTCCTGTTTCCCAATATTCCTATGCTCACTGTTCTTGACTCAGTATCTTCTTCATCAGAGCGGAACTCCGCTCTGATACCACTTTTTGTAACACCCCTAATCCTAATCCTGTAATATAAGCGCAAGTCATAGCATAACAAAATATAATTCGCAGCGGAAAATAAAACTATCTATCGTTGGTGTTACGCGCCGTTACTCACCCATGTGAGTAACAAGGCAACCTTACTCCATCCATCAACTTCAACTCCTCAACGCTGTGATGAACAAGATACTGAGTAATCTTAAACTTACAATCCAAATCCAAACTGAGCAACTAAACCAAATACAACAACCTCCATAATACAGTACATAATAAAAACTAAAAAGTGTTTAATGAAAACACATCAGCTACCCTGTGTCCCGCACTCCGGGTTGTATCTTCAATCAGTAACCTGAAATGTTTGGCCCATTGAAGGGCTCGGCAAACTATATGCTGGTATGCTAAATGTAGTCTTAAGTCATTTAGATTCTTTAAGTCGTTTAGTCATCTTAATATTAGATTCATTACATACTATTCCAATTTACAACAAAAGTAATGATTGTAAATATTAAGTAAACACACAATAGTTCACCTGTAAACATCTGTGCATAATAGTAAACAACAACCAATAATTAACACCAATAACCATAACAACAACCAAACAAGGTACGCGTATTAATTAACTGTACTAGTTAGTAGGTCACATGACCCTTATCCTTTTAACCAACCACTTAAACCTTTCCAATCAAATTCCACCTCAGGCGTCATGTTAGGACAACCCTTAATAACTTAATAATGGACAGTAGTCCCCTGGGTTCCAAAGGAACCGTTGCCAGCTGACCTTATGGCCCTGGATAATTTGTTTGCCTTAAGGCGACCGATCCAGTCGAAACCTATGCACCAACAGTAGTGCCCTCTGCCATCATCGAATGTGGATAATGGATTCCCTTGAGTGACTCTTGATATAGTCCCTCGTAGTGATCACGATGCGCAACCAGATAGTCGAAACTAGCTGGATTCCTCTCTTTATAAGTTAGCCTTTAGTCAGTGATATAATAACCAATCCTTGAATTAAGACTATAACAGTTGACCATCAGTTAGGTTCAATAATACCTAAAGGTCACCTAGTCTTGTTTGAGTTTAGATGTATAAACTTCCAGTCATAAGACGTTCGCGTAAAAATAAAACGCGATGGTGTCGAGCAATACAGTATAAGCATCATATACTAAAATCACAGATATCGCTCTTAACAATTAAACACACAACGTCTGGACCTTAGGAAAATCCTTAGGACATTCAGACCACACAATTATTCACCGTGTAACTGCTAGCTTGACAATTCACGCTTTAGTAGTTTCTTCCCGTACGCTGTTATATTTACATGCAATACCGGGTAACGTTATTACAACTATTCACTAAGTATTACAGTACTGTCACTACAGAACTAATACTAGTAGTATACTAACTTCGTATGTTCTTTATTTTCTCCTGTTATTTTACAGTGGTTCGAGGTAGTTTAATAGTTCGTTATTTTTGTAGTAACCACATGTGATAATGAATTTCCATTTTATGGTATATCTTCATTTCATTTATTATATACCCATAATTACTTTCACCTAATCTATATATTAATGTCATCTGGTTATTTTTATTATAACCACAATTATTTTCTAAACTTTACATTATATTCCATTATGCATTATATTACTTAGTTTTAATTCCTTTCTTTATTAAATTACAAAACCATCCTTATAAATTTGGTAATTATATATTGAACTCATAACTTTTGTAAATTACCAATTAACCTTATAACTTTCGGTTTTTATATTTTGCACCCACTAACTTCATAAAATACTAGATAGCCACATATACTTTCGGTTTTCCACATAAATTTTCTGTATTTACATTTAACCCCAAAACTTTATATAAGTTACATATTAACTTATAAACTATAGTTTTAATATTAAATTCCTTTAATAACCGAAATGACCCATATATTTTTATAAATTATGTATTCGCCCCATATTCAATTCGGTTTACATTTATACTTTCATAAATTACATATTCACCCCTAAACTTTTATAAACTTAATATTTTATGTCATAAATCATTTTAACCCAAAGTTTTTGGTCAACACTTTGACCAAGACTTAATTTCATAATTAATACTTTAATATACCCAGAAAATCATTAGTAATTCGGTTTTATTCCAAACTTTCCATAAATTACCAAATAGCCCAAAACTTTATAAAATGTTATTTTAACACTTAAACACTTGTTTAAATTCACTAAAATTCATAATATTAATTCCTACCTTATATTATACCATAATTATGCTAATAACCTCCTTAACTCTCGGAAATGACATATAAACACCTTATACTTTTCAAAATTTACAATTTAGCCACATAACTTAATAAACTAGCCATTTAAATACTTGTACTCTTCAAAAATCACCAAATGGAACATTTTATTCTCGGCTCTAAATATATTTTACCATATGGTTTTAAAACTTGATTTATATCTTATAATAAGTATATATAAATGTATATAAGCCATATAACACTTCTAAAAATTATGTTAATGACTTAGGATGATTATAAGCTCAAAATAGAACATTTAACTCCTAGATGTCTCGGCCAAATTATATATGTATCATAATTAAATTTTTGTGACACAATTTATACCTTAAGGTAATAATCTTACCTTGTATGTTATAAATTTTTCTTGGTATTATAACCTATAGTTTTCGGCCTTAATATTACTAAGGGTTTTACATAAATTTTATACTAATGTTTGAAGCTTAAATCAAACTTAAACTTAATAGATTTAATTATAGAAACTTACTCCTTAAATCAAGATGATTCTTGTACTTGATTTCCTTTGAATTCCAAGCTCCTCCAATGCTATATGTTGAAGAACTTTCGGCCTCCTTGTATAGGTTTAGGAGATCCAAGTATTAAACTTCTAACAAGGATTTATAAGTAAGATTTGGAGTAGTTTACAAGAGTTTACCTTAGGTATTTTCAAGGAATTTTCGGTACACCTTGGAATGGTTGGAGATCCAAGTTTCCTTCATGAAATGATGAAGAGAACTTAGGTTTAGAAGCTTAGAATTTTCGGACATAGCTTTGTATTTACCAGGGTTTACAAACAAGAAATATACCTTAACTTGATTTTGTTTGTTCCTTGAGTTGTTGTTGAATCAAGGTGACTTCTTGGAGTACTTAAGCTTGGCGAAAACTTGTAATGTTGCTAGGATGATTCTTGCTTCAAGACTTAGTAGAATTAACTAGGAAATTACATAAAAATGGTTTTAGCGCTTAATACACCATTAATGGAGCTTTGAAGTTCTAAAGGAGTAAATGAAAGGAAGAAGAATAGAGAGGGAAGGAGTTAGCTTACCAATTCGGCTGAATGAGGGGCAAAGGAAAATGGTAGCTCAGGTAAGGTATTAGAGAAAGGCAAGGCAAAGTTCAAGTGGGAAATAATTGTTATGTCTCATGGCATTATTTTATGCCTTTGCCTTTGATTTTTGACTTCAAAATCTGACTACAAAGTCTCCTTTGGCAGCTTGCTTTCGGCCATGTGAAGGGGAATTAAGGGTTGATTAATAAGCCTAGAACATTAGGAAGTTAGGCAAGGTATTTCTTAAGCATTTAATGTGTTGATTTTGGTCTTGATTCCTTTTAGACTTGCGGCACCAAGGGCTGTAGGTAGCTCCTGATTTTTGTTTGTATTAGACATAAAATCATGCTAATTAGGTAGGTGTTTCCCTTGACTAATTAAACAGCAATCAAACTCCCCTTTTTCTTGATCATAATCGGCAGCATTAGGCTAGAAGATGGGCTGCTTCATTGTTTAATTACAAGGTATAAAGCTAGATCTAGATTTGTTCTTTGTGTATTTTAATTTCCATGACTTTTTCAAAGACTAATCTATTCTCATTTTCTTGCAGGTCTTCGGTGGAGAGAGGCCTTCTTGACTGAGCTTCCCATGATATAATATCACATGATACATGGAAGATGAGTCACCATTCCATAAGACAATTTATTAGCTAAAATCTAGTCAAATTGACCCAAAAAACGGCCCTTAGTGTGCCCATGTGGGACTGATTTTTAATTTGATTCCTGTCACACTATATTGTATTAAGATCATATTGTAACATGTTATAAGTCACAACATTTAATTGGTACATTTATACCAAGGTAAAAGATGAAAGTTTCTAAGGTAACATGCTGATTTTATACTACTTTTTGATCATAAAATCGGCCCTACTTGTGCTATGAGTTTAGCACTGGATTTGATTGATTTAGATGTTCAATTCATCCCCATTTAATATTCCCAACTTGTGGATCCTTAAAAACTTCAAGGTAATAGCGTAGAACGCGTTTTTATGACACCCGAAGGTGCGTTTTTGTGCTGTAAGGATATTCTGGAAAATAAGTAGTCGCTACGAGTTCCAAGTGTTTATAAACATTTTTATAGTCAATAATGATATATTAAGGTGCTACATTGAGTTATATGGGGTTATATCAACTCATGACACAATTTCCGGGCTACCGGGACACTCCCGGGGCAAAATAGGAGCGTTAAGAAATTCTCCCGAGCACTTTGTTTATTTTTGAAAAAGTAGCTCAAGGGTTCTCTTTATAATGATGAATAATGATGTTAGGAACTCTAAAAATGAATTATATAGGAGTTTGTGCCACCTCGGCACTTCTCCGGGGCATTCCGGGGTTTATGGGACCCCCATCGGGCACCTCCGAGCACTTTGCGTTTAATTGAAAATTTAGCATGAGGACTTCATCTTATATGTTTAATAAAGTGTTATGGTGCATTTGGAATGAAGTGTAATGCTTTACTTCATCCTATAAAGTATTTCCGGGGGTTTTCGGGACTTTCGGGCCTTAAGGGAACTCCCGGGCCTTTTACATTTTACTCAGTTTTAGATGAGGTCCTGTGTTCAAAAGGTCATATAATGATCCTTGGTTGACTCGGTATGAGTTTATAGCTAATATAACTTGGTTAGCTTAAGGTCCGGCTTTAACGCTCGTTTTTGACCTTAAGGAGTTTAGGTGTGTGTGTGTTACGCCTAAGTGTTTATATGCTTTCTTAGGGTTTCATAATCCCTCAAGTAATATTTATTTACCATTATTTAATTATTTAAAGGTTAGGGGTATTTAGTCTACCCCCTTAAAAGGACTTCGTCCCGAAGTCATAACTTTTACTTACTTATCCTATGGAATCAAGTTCCTCATATCTATTCCTTGTATCCTTATCATTTCTGGGTGTCAATACTATATTGACACCTCTACATTCCATCAGTAATCCGAGTGTATGCAACTCGTATATACACATAACCTTTACTCATGACAATCAATGTAATCATAGCGTAAGTAACTTGATAGATATTGTAAAGCAAATAAGTGTGCTTTTATTAACCATCCAAGTGTTACATAGAACACATCAATAACCATTCACTCAAGTGCACACATGCGCAACAATCAAATACGAACAACCACACATAAAACTAAAATCAGACTGCAAATATGCAAGTCGCATGTGGTGCTCTACCCCCCTTAAAAAAAGATACACCCACGTACCCCCACAAGTATACACAAATTAAGAGAAAAGTGCTGGATACTTGTCTCGCATGGAGTCCTCTAACTCCCATGTCGCCTCCTCAATGTCGTGGTTTGACCACAGAACCTTGACCATTCTAATGGTCTTGTTCCTGGTCTCCCTAATCTTAGAGTCTAAAATGCGAACTGGGGTCTCCTCGTATTTAAGTGTAGGATCTAGCTCGAGTGTCTCGGGCTCTAAGATATGTGATGGGTGAGGCACGTATTGCTTTAGCTGAGAAATGTGAAACACATTGTGCACTCTCCCTAGCTCAACAGGTAAATCTATTCTTTAGGCTAATGGGCCCACTCGCTCCGTGATAAGGTACGGTCCTACATACTTCGGGCTAAGCTTGCCCTTCTGCCCAAATCTGAAAACTCCCTTCATTGGTGAAACTCTGAGGAAGACTCGATCGCCTACTGCGAACTCGAGGTCTCTCTCCGGACATCAGCATATGACTTCTATCTGTCATGTGCTATCTTCATGTTCTTGCGTATCGTACAATATCCTCCTTCATCTGGTCTAGGTACTCAGGCCCTAAGATGATATTCTCACTGGCCTCGTCCCAACAAAGTAGTGTCCTGCATGGCCTGCCGTATAATGCCTGGAATGGTGGCATCTGAATGGATGCATGATAGCTGTTGTTGTACGCAAACTCGATCAGATGTAGTCGATCTATCCAGCTTTCCTGGAAGTCTAAGGCCCAAGCTCTAAGCATGTCCTCTAATGTCTGAATTGTTTGTTCACTCTGACCGTCTGTCTGGGGTGGAAGGCGGTACTTAGCTTCAGCTTCGTACCAAATGCCTCCTGAACTTGCTGCCAAAACCTAGAAACAAATCTGGAATCACTATCTGACACAATCGACTTTGTGTAACACATTGTGTCTAATGATCTCTCTCTGGAAGAGGTCCGCTAGCTTGGGGACTTTCCAAGTGTCCTTGATAGGAATGAACTTTTCTACCTTGTCAGTCTGTCGACGATGACCCATATCATGTTAGCACCCCTCTAGTCGGTGGAAGATGCAACAGAGAAATTGTTAGGATAACTATACTTCCAAAGTACAAAATAATAAACAATCCTACAACTCTACTACGGGTAGCCAAAATAAACCCGTCGGAGTATAGTGTAAATATATTACGACGAGAGTATCGTACCCAAGGGACTTATAAAAATTAGTCCTAATCCGGTAATACCTATTCTAAGACAAGGGGAAATTGAAATGTTTTCTAATCTAAATAAAACTAACTAAACTAAGTGGTATTACAATGAATTTACTTGATCCAGGGTGTTAAAACCATCTAGTATCAATATGAACTCGAAACATAAACACAAGCCTTCGAATTAACCAACAATTGAATGCACCGGGGTCCTGCCGGATACCACTTGCACGGCATATTCAAAGACATTGAATGCCGGACATTGGCCACCCGGCAGTGCATCGGCATAGTCAAATATGCGTATTCTTATTCCAGTTTCGAGAAGAAAACAGAAGACTCACTACCTATTAACAATTCGAGCATATATCATGCCACGAAATGAACAAAGTAATGGGAAAGATGGGTTAATTCTCACTCTTACTACTAACTCTTAATTCATAAGAAGGAGTAGGAAGACCATTAAGAGAGTCTAACCTATCTTACTTGGGACTTGTCTTCCACAAGTAAGAATTGCATAAAGAGAAAAGAGATCAACCTATTCTCTTTCAATAAGAACCTTACTCTTAATAAACTGAAAATTTATATAAAGATCATATTGTTTACAAGAAGGAATTCATCCTAACCAAGAATAAGCAAGGAGTTCAACATCTCCATCCACACAACTACAAGAAGAGAATACAAAGGGGAGAAGGAATGGTCATAGCCTTAACCCGACAGGATCTTCTTCTTCTTCTTCGTGTGGATGGAACTGTAGAAAACTTCCTTGGACACAACAATGGAGTGGGGCGGAATTGGAGTTGTGAGTGGAGTGTATATGGGTGTTGAAGTGTGTTGAGTGTAGCCTTCCTCGGCCTATTTATAGGCATTAATTGTGTCGATGCCCGGGCGTCGTGCCGGGTCCCAAATAGCCGGCACACGTGGGAAATGTGCCCAACCGTTAACGGTCGAAACCGTCGATGTCCGTGCGAAACAGTGCTTATGCCGGGTAGGAATTACCCGGCATCACACCCGGCAGCGGTTGGAAAACACGTGGATCACATGTGCTGTCGTATGGTCAATCGAGGCGTTTTTTACACTCATGCCGGATAGCATTTACCCGGCATCACATCCGGCAAGGCTTCTTTTCTGTTTACTGCCGTGCAGAACTACCCGGCATGGAGTCCGGCTTCAACTGAACTTTTGCCTAGAAAATCATTCCTTGCACAGAAAACTCATAAAAACATAAAAATGTACAAGTATTATACTTTAACACATAATAAGCATAAATAACATAAATATAACTTTATTTAGATAAATAATACTAAATCTAGTGCATAAAAATATGATAAGTCTGCGGCTTATCAAGGCCCTACACTTACCTTTTGCTAGTCCTCGAGCAAAACAAGATTAGAAAGGAGTAATTACTTATGCACAAAACAGATAAACTCTAGAATGACAATAAGATAAATATTCTCAACTTTCTGACTCTATTTCACAAGTATCACTTAATCTACCTTATCCATCAAAACATACTAATGGGTATAAGGAATTTTCAAAACCAATCAAAAACCTTTGGGCTATTTTGCGTTAGGGATTTTTGTAAACTCTCATTTTTCCGGTTTCCATCATTCAGCTCTATTTTCAAGAGTTTCTGAATGTGGCCAAGACTCTCATCATTGGTTTTATATTCAGCCCTATTTTGCAAGGGTTTCTGAATAAACCGTGATTTTTTTGCATTGAAGAACGGGGAATTTAGGAGAAAAACAAAGGAAAAACTCTCGTTTCTTGCTTTTATTCTGAGGCATTTTTGCAACCTCAAGAAATATAATGCTTTTCTTTGGAAGAAGATTTTTTCTTTCTTTTTCTTCTTCTTTTCTTTTTTCACAAAAACCCTTTTTAAGATTTTCACCCAAAAGACTTTCCACAGTTTGAAAATAATACCCAGAAGTACATAAAGGAAAGAATTAGGAGAAAGATCATATACTCATGTTAATAAGAGAATCAAAAAGTTTAAAAACAGGAATCTACAAGTCATTAGAAAGCTTACCTTTGAGAGAACAAGCTTTTATTCATTCCTAATCTCATCTCAATCAAAAACATGCAAAAAGCTTAGTAAAACATCGATAAAACTCACAACTTATGCATATTATTTAAAAACAAACATATATATTTTTTAAGGGGGATCCCTGCCCTACACTTGGCAGGAACACTGTCCCCAGTGTTCGAAAGAAAAAGAAAATAAATAAAGAAAGACTGTAATAAATAAAATTAAAAGTAATTAAGAAGAAAATGACTCCCCTGTGGTGCAAGAAGACTAGACGCGTGGGGCTGCCCTACACTTAGCCTTTGGCTACTTGGCCGAGTGATCAGAGATCTCGATAGAAACGAGATCGATCTCGCATACTCCCGTGGTCATTTAGTGTTGGAGACGGGAGTTGACCAAGCGGTCATGGTTGAGCAAAAGTTGCTGCATTTGCAACTGTATCGACTTATGCTCCATGCGAATGGTCGATGTCTCTGCAAGTTCCGTTTCCTCATATGGTATAAATCTGGCAATTCGGAGCATTGGGCGTGTGGTCGTGCAATTGCCACATTCGCCTGTTGAGGAAGAGAGTTTATTGCCATTCCTGCTGTGGTATTTGATTATTTGTGTAGGGAGTGCGTTTTGTTGGTTTATCGTTGCCGTAAGGAACGAACAAATGTCTTCTTTGTCTCCTGATCGCGGTCAGATGAATCTTCATGAAGATTATGCGATCGGAGATGCATTCACCTTATTTACTTAGGAAGAGCAACACACATATTAATTTAACAAAGAAATATATAAATATATATATATATAAATAAATGTTGCGAAACGAAAAGAAAAATAGAACATATTGAATATGCCGGACTTCGTGAAGTATCCGGCCTTTGACTTCCTCCTTTATGCGGGTAGAGTGCCGGGTGAATCTACCCGCGCAGTGACTTCCTCCACTATTGCCGGGTTTATACCAACCGGCATGTTGCCCGGGTGACATAAAATCGAACATGACTTAATTAAAAGACATTTGAAAGGTAAGGATAATCAAAAATAAATGTAAGAGTAAATAAGGGATTGTAGGGGATCATTCCTAACTGTCCCTACTATTTACGATAAAAAAAAATACTGAGAGAATTTGAACATGCCGGGTGACATGCCGGATAACCCCGTCCGGCATAGGACTTCCTCCGAAATGCCGGATTACAATTAACGGCATCCTACCACGGCATGTTCCAATTAGCGAATAAATATTAACAACTTTTTAAAAGCACTCGTGGGGACGAGTTTACAAATTCGTAAGACATGCCGGCTGCACGGCCGGATATATCACACCCGGCTTCAGACTTCCTCTGGATATGCGGGTACAACACGTCCGCATTGAGTCGGCACCTTTTAACAATTGGAAAAAAACAAAAAGAAATCAAAGAATGAAAGAATATATGGCAATTACCAGGTTAAGGACTTGGACTAATTCCAAGTCCCCGGCAACGGCGCCAATTTGCTAACGGAGAAATTGTTAGGATAAACTATATACAAAAGAACAAAATAATAAACTAATCCTACAACTCTACTCGGGTAGCAAAATAAAACCCGGTCGGAGTATAGTGTAAATATATTACGACCGAGAGTATCGTACCCAAGGGACTTATAGAAAATTAGTCCTAATCCGGTAATACCTATTCTAAGACAAGGGGGGAAATTGAAATGTTTTCTAATCTAAATAAAACTAACTAAACTAAGTGGTAATTACAATGAATTTATCCTTGATCCAGGGTGTAAAACCATCTAGGTATCAATATGAACTCGAAACATAAACACAAGCCTTCGAATTAACCAACAATTGAATGCGCCGGGTGTCCTGCCGGATACCACTTGCACGGCATATTCAAAGACATTGAATATGCCGGACATTGGCCACCCGGCAGTGCTCCGCATAGTCAATATGCGTATTCTTATTCCAGTTTCGAGAAGAAAACAGAAGACTCACTACCTATTAACAATTCGAGCATATATCATGCCACGAAATGACAAAGTAATGGGAAGATGGGTTAATTCTCACTCTTAACCTAACTCTTAATTCATAAGAAGAGAGTAGGAAGACCATTAAGAGAGTCTAACCTATCTTACTTGGGACTTGTCTTCCACAAGTAAGAATTGCATAAAGAGAAAAGAGATCAACCTATCTCTTTCAATAAGAACCTTACTCTTAATAAACTTGAAAATTATATTAAAGAAATCATATTGTTTACAAGAAGGAATTCATCCCTAACCAAGAATAAGCAGGAGTTCAACATCTCCATCCACACAACTACAAGAAGAGAATACAAAGGGGAGAAGGGAATGGTCATAGCCTTAACCCGACAGGATCTTCTTCTTCTTCTTCTTCGTGTGGATGGAACTGTAGAAACTTCCTGGACACCAACAATGGAGTGGGGCGGAATTGGAGTTGTGAGTGGAGTGTATATGGGTGTTGAAGTGTGTTGAGTTGTAGCCTTCCTCGGCCTATTTATAGCATTAATTGTGTCGATGTCGGGCGTCGTGCGGGTCCCAAATAGCCGGCACACGTGGGAAATGTGCCCAACGTCGATGTCCGTGCGAAAACAGTGCTTATGCCGGGTAGGAATTACCCGGCATCATACCCGGCAGCGGTTGGAAAACACGTGGATCACATGTGCTGTCGTATGGTCAATCGAGGCGTTTTTTACACTCATGCCGGATAGCATTTACCCGGCATCACATCCGGCAAGGCTTCTTTCTATTCTGTACTGCCGTGCAGAAACTACCGGCATGGAGTCCGGCTTCAACTGAACTTTTGCCTAGAAAATCATTCCTTGCACAGAAAACTCATAAAAACATAAAACTGTACAAGTATTATACTTTAACACATAATAAGCATAAATAACAAATATAACTTTATTTAGATAAATATAATACTAAATCTAGTGCATAAAAATATGATAAGTCTGCAGCTTATCAGAAGACCGACCACGAAATCCATGGATATATCCTCGAACTTCCAATATGGAATGGGCATCGGCTGTACTAACCTGCCCGGTCTCCGGTGCTCAAATTTCACTTTCTGACATGTCATACATCTTGCCACAAACTCTGCAACATCTTTCTTCATACCACTCCACCATAAATGTAATTTCAGATCCTTATACATCTTATATGATCCTGGATGTACTGATAGGAAGAGCAATGAGCTTCCTGTAATATCTTTTCCTTCAAGTCGGGGCTGGACTCTGGAATGCACAAACGACCATTTAATCTTATTAACCAGTCTTCACTGAGTACAAAGTCATACTTCTGTCTTTCAAAGATACCGTCAGTCAACTGCTGCCCGATAGTCTTCATGTACTGGTCTTATTTTTTGCACAACGTACCTCCTCAATGAGGCCGTTGTCTCCTGTCATGGTAAATAGGGAATGAGCTCTATGGCTCAGGGCATCAGCAACAACATTTGCCTTGCCCTCCTTGTACCTGAGGTCGATGTCGTAGTCCTTCAGAAACTCGACCCATCGCCTCTGCCTCATGTTTAGCTCCTTCTGTGTGAATAGATGCTGAAGGCTCTTATGATCTGAGTAGACTATCACTGTAACTCCATATAAATAGTGACGCCAGATTTTCAGTGCAAACACAACTGCTACCAATTCCAAATCATGAGTCGGGTAGTTCTCTTCATGTTTCTTCAGCTGACGTGATGCATAAGCAACAACTTTGCCATTCTGCATGAGTACACACCCTATCCCTGTGCCTGAGGCATCACAATATACTTCAAACCCGTCGGTTCCCTCTGGAATGGTGAGTATGGGTGCCGACGTCAGTAGATCCTTCAGTGCCTGAAATAAACGCTCGCAATCCTCAGTCCATACAAATGGAGATTCCTTCTTCATTAGGTCGTCATTGGTTTCGCCAGTTTGGACAAGTCTTGTAGAAATATGCGGTAGTAACCGGATAATCCCAAGAAACTACGGATATCTGTCACTATCTTCGGTCTCGGCCAAGTCTTAACTGCCTCAATCTTGGCAGGGTCTACAGATATACCGCTAGCAGATATCACATGCCCTTGAAAAGCTACACTGTCTAACCAGAAATCACACTTTGAAAGTTTGGCATACAATTGGTTCTCTCTCATGGTCTGCAAAACTTGCCTCAGCGCACCTCGTGCTCGTCCTTAGTCTTAGAATAGACTAGAATGTCGTCGATGAATACAACTACTGATGAGTCTAACTGCTCTCTGAATAATCGGTTCATAAGATCCATGAATATAGCTGGGGCGTTCGATAAGCCAAATGGCATCACTGTGAACTCATAGTGCCCATAGCGCGTCCGAAAAGCTGTCTTCTCTATGTCTCCATCAGCTATCCGTATCTGGTGGTACCCCGATCTAAGGTCAATCTTTGAAAAGACTGTAGCACCTCTTAATTGGTCGAACAAATCATCAATCCGTGGTAACGGGTACTTCTTCTTTACTGTGACTACATTAAGCTCCCTGTAGTCGATGCATAGTCGCATGCAGCCATCCTTTTTCTTTACAAACAAAACAGGTGCTCCCCATGGTGATGCATCGGTCTGATGAAACTTTATCAAGTAGATCTTCTAACTGAATCTTCAGCTCTTTCATCTCTGTTGGTGCCATTCTGTAGGGCGCCTTAGCAATAGGCCCCGTGCCTGGTATTAGGTCGATGGAGAACTCCACGTCTCTCTTGGGTGGCATCCCTGGTAATTCTTCAGGAAATAGATCAGAGAAATCTGAGACGACTGGTATGTGTGACTGTGTCTGCTCTTCCTGCCTCATGTCCTGGACATAACACAAGTAGACTGGTTGTCCCTTCTTCACCTTATTCATCAAGGTTATAGCAGATACTAGCTTGAAAGTCGGCTCTCTGGGAGTACTGCGATATGAAACTGTCTTGCCCTTCGGGCTCTTCAGTAGTAATCTATGCTCCGCGCAATGTAGTCGACCTTTATATTTCTGCAGCCAATCCATGCCCATGATGATGTCAAAGCCTAAATTATCCAGCTCAATCAAATCCGCGTGAAAATCTTCATCCATGATATTAATCTGAACTCCCTTGTGGAGCTTGTGCACCTCACTCTCTCCTTCGTCGGTAGTGTGACTAGGAAATCTGAGAGAGGATCAGGGGTTGTCTCTAACGCTCTGGATGAACATTATCGATGCACTCACACCATTTACTGTGAAGGTTCCCATGATGACATTCCCCTTATCCTTGGCCTCGGTCTTGTCCAACACATTCAGCACTGCTCCTCCATTATACTCGTGGCCTGGGGTTAACAATTCGTAAGATAGTGAGGTTGGGGTGTATGTCTCAAAGGAATTAAAATGCCATTCATTAATCCAATGATTCTTACATACAATCTTCCATAATTACATCAATACTGTCTAAACGTCAAATTTAGTCGTCCTGGTTTCAAATGGGTAGTGTTTACTAGGGTTGATGGGGCTATATTCAATTTAATGCTCTTAATCTCGTGGTACACTATTCTGGATTTCTCCACCAAATATCAACACGTCTCTTGACTTCAAAATAATCTTGCTAGCCTTGTCCATCCTCTTCTGATCACCGTATAGAAACTCAGCATCATCTCCAATGGAGAATGATACAACTGGTATCCCCTTTGGTAATTGACTCTGATGTCTCATCTCGGTCCTGGTGTAATCCAAGTTTTCCTCCTTTCTCATAGAAATTTACAATGCAAACATCAGCTTCCATGCCCGATAGGGGGTTTTTTCTAATTGTTGTGCAATCTTGACCGCTTCTGTCACCAAGGTTTGAAAAATATTGGGTATCCTAGGAACTCGTCGTGCTCCATCTATCTTTCTTACCTCTTGATACAACCTAGTTTGTGGATCCAATCCTTACCCATACACATCATATACAATTTAAGTTTTGATCCACTCCCATATCCTGGAATAATAAAATCCTCCAAGGCCTATTCCAAAATTCTACATTCATTTACAATGGCTATTTGTTCATCTAGGTTAGGTATTGCTTGAGTAGGATCATGTCGGGTCGAAGTACTTGGCATTCTTCCTCTGGATATTCCCGACCTTCACTCAAAGGTTCAGGTGATCTCGGTCTCATAGGAAGGGGTAACAAATGTCAAAGTGTCCTATTCAGGTGAGAGGTTTCCTAAGTTAGGTCTCTCTAAATTTTGATTCACACTAAACACATACAAGTTTCTTCGCTGATAACTGTAAACACACAATCATGATTCATGCTTTTGGTTTCGGTTTTAGGCTTACCGGTCTCGCGCTGAGTGCTAGTCTCAGCGCCCGAAGCTCCCACTGAGTACAGGGTGTTTCTTCCTGGAACTACCTCCTTTCCCTTCTGACTCGCGGATAAGGATGGATGTCCTGCCGGTCCTCTAGTGTAGGTGTTGTTCTGCGGCGCTTGACCTCCTTTTGGTCCGCCCGCCTCAATAGCTGGGGTCCTCTGTGAGTCTCTAGATCCTTTATACACTCGGCTTCCTGGGTTAGAAAAGCATTCATACTCTATATGGCCTTTCTTCTTGCAATAGCGGCACTCCACCTTCCTGCTGAGCAATCTACGCAGGGTGATCATTTCCACAACGCTTACAGTAGTAGTGGCGCTGGGGCGGCTTAGTGCCTATTGTTTATACAACATGGTTTAGTAAAGGTACAGCTAATAAATATTTTGGTTAAGTGAGAGGTGGGTATCCTTACCCTTGTGGTGGTGCTGATCTAAGTGGCTGAGCATTAATAGCTGGGCTGGTAGACGAGGGACCTGCTCCTTCGTCTTCTAACCCTGGAAGTCCTTCCGCCCCTCTTCTTATCAAAGAATTTCCTGCTGAAGGTTTTAGGGTTAGTGACTAAACTAAGTGTACGTAATAAACGAGTACTCCTTCTCAATCAAAGGTTTCTTACTTCCCCTTCTTGTTGTAACCGCCAGAGGTTGCTCCCCCATCTCCCCCTCAATATTCTTTCTTTCTTTCCTTGGGCCTCTTCCCTGGATTGAAGCATTAACTCGGTCGCTGATGCGGCGTCATAGCATTCTTGTATAGTAGTAAAACGTATCGCTCCCATGAAGCCCTGGATGCGGTATTGTAACCCTCCTCTAAATTCTGAATCTTTACGGTGTCGGAGTAGTCGACCCCTGGTATGTAATCTAATAGACTGATGAACCGTGCATAGTACTGATCAACCGTCTGACTCCCCTGGATCAGGGTCTCGAATTCTTGCCTCTTTCTCTGCTTTAGGTGTTAGGGGTAGTACTTCTCCCACAACACTTCCACAAATGTAGTCCAATCAAAGTTTGGTGTAGCTCTATGGTGGCCCTCGACAGACCGCCACCAAATATCAGTTGCGTCCTTCAGGTTATACGCTGCGATGTCGAACTTCTGGTCTTCTGGAACTCTAACAGCCTTGAATGCCTTCTGGTGTTCCACAATGAATTTCTCTAGTGCGGCGGGGTCTGGTTCCCCTGAATACGTCGGTACTCTAGCGTCTGCAACGCTCTTCAACCAGTTGTTTCTCTGGGCTGTGGCGGGTGGGGTATGGCTCCCGCAAACTGAGCTCCTAGCTGCTGGGCGAAGGCTGCCATGGCCTCTTCTAGGCCTGGTATCTCTGGGACATTTGCTGGTGTCTCTCCACCTCGTCCACTGCTGCCTCCACGTGGTCTACCAACTCTTGACATCTATAGGATAGTATACTATTATTACTACTCGGTGTTACACCGTTTTACTTACACAATCATAAATATGTAAGAAAGCTAACTACTAGCAATAAAGATATCCCTAGGTTTTTTCTTTCTAGGTCACGAATCCTCACAGACGCTCCCGTTTCCCAATATTCCTATGCTCACTGTTCTTGACTCAGTATCAACCCTAATCCTAATCCTGTAATATAAGCGCAAGTCGTAGCATAACAAAATATAATTCACAGCGGAAAATAAAACTATCTATCGTTGGTGTTACGCGCCGTTACTCACCATGTGAGTAACAAGGCAACCTTACTCCATCCATCAACTTCAACTCCTCACCGCTGTGATGAACAAGATACTGAGTAATCTAAACTTACAATCCAAATCCAAACCGAGCAACTAAACCAAATACAACAACCTCCATAATACTGTACATAATAAATACTAAAAAGTGTTTAATGAAAACACATCATCTACCCTGTGTCCCGCACTCCGGGTTGTATCTTCAATCAGTAACCTAAAATGTTTGGCCCATTGAAGGGCTCAGCAAACTATATGCTGGTATGGTAAATGTAGTCTTAAGTCATTTAGATTCCTTAAGTTGTTTAGTCATCTTGATATTAGATTCATTACATACTATTCCAATTTACAACAAAAGTAATGATTGTAAATATTAAGTAAACACATAACAGTTCACCTGCAAACATCTGTGCATAATAGTAAACAACAACCAATAATCAACTCCAATAACCCATAACAATAACCAAACAAGATACGCGTATTAATTAATTGTACTAGTTAGTAGGTCACATGACCTTTATCCTTTTAACCAACCACTTAAACCTTTTCAATCAAATTCCACCTCAGGCGTCATGTTAGGACAACCCTTAATAACTTAATAATGGACAGTAGTCCCTGGGTTCCAAAGGAACCGTTGCCAGCTGACCTTATGACCCTGGATAATTTGTTTGCCTTAAAGGCGACCGATCCAGTCGAAACCTGTGCACCAACAGTAGTGCCCTCTGCCATCATCGAATGTGGATAATGGATTCCCTTGAGTGACTCTTGATATAGTCCCTCGTAGTGATCACGATGCGCAACCAGATAGTCGAAACTAGCTGGATTCCTCTCTTTATAAGTTAGCCCTTTAGTCAGTGATATAATAACCAATCCTTGAATAAGACTATAACAGTTGACCATCAGTTAGGTTCAATAATACCTAAAGGTCACCTAGTCTTATTTGAGTTTAAATGTATAAACTTCCAGCTGGGTTGCTATTCGCAGTACAAAATACTAATCACCGCAGTACAAAATTTTTTTAATTCATACTGACGTTGTACACATGTAATGATGTCGTGTTGTAACTTTAGTTTTTAAAAAAAATAATTGCTTGAGCGTAAACAATAAAAAACACTCTGAATGTTACAAAACATTATAAAACATTAAAAAACACTCTGAATGTTACAAAACATTATAAACCCGTATTAATTGCGTCAATATGACTTTAATTGTGAATCCACATTGGTACATATGCAGAATGTTGTACTGAATTCATAGTTAAAAACGCCAATTTCGGGGGTGAAAAACACTCTAATTGTAATAAAAGACGTTAAGCCCGTTTTAATCGCATTTAAATGTTATAATTGTGACTCCACGTAAGTTAAAGACATTTTATGTTGTGTTTGACTAAATTACAAACATTGTTACACTTTCAGTACGTCGTACTGAAATCGCAGTTGAAACGTCAATTTCGGGTAAAAAACGCTCGTACTATATATTGCCTAACCTTCATTGGATTATTATTTCTCTCTTACTCACTCTCTCTCTATCTCTTTCTTCCTTAAGAACCTCTCTTCTGATTGCCAGAGCCGCCACCGGAGCCGCCACCCGCCGCCGCCAACCACCGCGGGACCACCGCCGGAATATTTTTCCGGTGAGTTTTCGAATTTTTTTTTTTGCAACTTATAGATTTGGGTGTCCTGAGTATGAATTTGGTGTTAGTTTTTTGAAATTCAACATCATTTGAGCTAGATCTAGCATGCAAGATTTGAAATTTTTCAAAAAAAAAAAGAAGAAGTTCAGGCGAGGAGCACCGCGCTCTACTCACTCGTGCTAGGGTGAGCAGCGCCGCGGCTCTACCCTGCGCCCCGCGAGTACCGCCAGTGCTCGAATTGAAGGCAGGCGAGGAGCCTCGCCGCTCGTTTTGAAGATAGGCGAGGAGGCCCGTGGCTCGCCCAGCTGTGCGCTCGCCTGACGCAGGAGACGAGGAGCACCGTTGCTCGACTTGGGTAGATGCGAGGAGTACCGCTGCTCGCCGTGACGGAGAAGAGTATCAGCGCTACTCGATTTCGCCGGTGCAGAGGAGCTGCACTACTCGATTCCGCCGGTACAGAGGAGCTGCGCTGCTCGATTCTGGGAGCAGGAACCCTATTTTTTTAAAAAAATTCTAATATTGTGAATGAATTTGACATGTTTGAATTTGTTTTTTTTAATTCTAATATTGAGAATGATTTTTAAATGTTTTATTTGTTATTTTTTGAATTCTAATAAATATTGTGAATGATTTATAAATGTTTGAATTTTTTTTGAACTGTAATATTGTGAATGATATGATTATAAATGTTTGAATTTTTATGTATGAATAGGAATATAACTGTGTGATATTCGTATGCAATGATGGATCGTCTGAAAAAAGCAGTGAAACATGTATACACAAAGAAGAAGAATAAAGACTGGGGTACAAAGCAGCCTATGACGGCCTCGTACCGTCGTTGTGCACATGCTCCTGGTGAAGGGCCGAGTGATCCTGCCCCCGCATGGAAGCAGCACACCATTCATCATTCCATCCGGGTCAATCTTTCAACGACCCGGTGTTTCAAGTACCTGCACCACCAATGGTAGCGGAGGATGACTCGGTAGTGTTCGATATACCGAGGAGACGCATGCCAGTGGTGTCATCATCCAGTAGTGCTTGGTCTAACAGATCACTGCACAGCGCTAGCTACAATATCTCGGGGGAAGCAACCCACCAGACTGCTCCGTTAGAAGCTCAGACGTCAGGGTGGTGGTAGTTCATCAAGTCCACTACGCCCATCACCCGCCCGCTGATGAGGACCATGTGATGACTGAGTGTTCGCCACATGCTGATGACGGTGGTCGTGGTGCTGATGATGAGGACTCACCCGACGTGGATGAGGAGCAGGATAATGAAGATGATGAAGTCATGGATAAGGAGGATGACACTGACGAGGAAGCAACGCTAGCGATGGTTCCAGTCATTCCTATCTCTTGGAAGTTGACAGAGGTGCCAGTTCCTGGCGGTCCACTACTCACTAGTGTTATCACTAGCTTCGGGGGTCATGTAGCGCTTGACTTATGGACCTCAACTAAGGTATGTTCTCTATCTTCTCCTATATTTGATCATTTAAATCATACAACGTTTTGTAAGTGTTGAATATTGGTCATTAAATAGGATCGTGGGGTTTTTGAGTTTCAAATCCCGTAGGGTGATGCTTACATGCTGGCCAAAAGATCAAGTTAGCTGCAAAAGAGCAAGGAACATGCTTAACTATTCTGGTATAGAGCACCTACAGGATATTACGATGCCATACAACAATATGTCCCTCATCAGTGCTTTTGGGGAGAGGTGGCAGCCTGATACAAACTCATTTCATATGTCGTTCGGTGAGATGACGATTACCCTGCATGATGTGTGGATGATACTGCAAATCCCCATCGTCGGTCGTCCATTGATAGGGGAGATGTCGAAGGAGGTAATGGCTGATTGTCTTGATTTTGGAGGAGATGTTGAGACTATGACAGAGACACTATGGAATACGGTGCTATATCGATTGCGAGCTTGTTGCAGCACTGTAGGGATGAACCTGAAGACCCAATGAAGCAAGCATGTGGTTGGTTGTATCATTTGATCGGTACCACCATATTAGCTGGAAAATCAAATGGTCGTCTGAGTCCATAGCTGTTCTCGTTAGTAGCTCCCATGAAGAAAGCTACCAAGCTTCGTAAATATGCATGGGGAGCTGGTACTCTTGCATGGTTATATCGCCAGCTTGGGATAGCCTCTCGTGCCGGCTCCAGTGGGATAGCTGGTTCTATGACGTTACTTGAGGTATGTGTCCTAATGTGCATCTAGTATATGATAACTCACTGAGTATTAATAATTGGTACTGCTTAATCATTCTAGTGTTTTATATGCACAGTGCTGGATTTATGCGTACTTTCCTACATTAAGACCAGCGATTAGCCCAGACTGGCGCTCTAATGATGATAGACCTTAGGCTCTAAGATGGGTGAGATCTACCTCTCAAGTGCAGGATCATCGTTCACTGCAAGGCTATCGTGAGCATCTAGATGCTCTGACTGCTCTAAATGTAAGTGTTGTAGTTGCTAACACATTGAACCATTATTATTTTTGTCTTTCGTTGTTGGTTACATCTTACTATTTATGTTCATTGTATGATTGATTGGTTGCCCTACGGTCGGGATAATGTTAATGTTCATGGAGGGCGCACATGGTATAGAGGTAACATACAGGTTATGGGGTGAATGAGCCATACTTGCCTGGGCGTTGTCTGCGCCAATTTGGTTACATTCAGGGTATCCCTGAACCTCCTATTAGACCCACCCAAGGTCTGAAAAAGATGAAAAACCCCACCCTACACCAGTGTATACCCCCCCCCTGTATAGTTTGTGGGAAAACACTCCTAAATTGCTGGTTCCAGGGTATATGCCCACAAATACGTGGTTGCATGCTTGCGACCCACTCTACCAAGATTGGTACACCAAGCATACACACCCGAAGATCCTAAACCCTGAGAGTTATCAGACCACCCTGGTTCATCGTCCAGATCCTTGTCTAGTAAGTCATATTTCATACTACTTCATCACATATCACTTTTATTTTTTATGTTTACTACCTGACCAAGTGTGTTACAGCTACTGTCTGAGGCAAGTGAGCTTGCACGCCCGTACTACCAAGAGAACAATGCATGGGACTAGTCATACTATCGTTAGGGGATGCCAGAAGAAGAACACAAGGGCTGCAACTCATGGTCTTGAGGATGTGTTCAGCTCTTATACATATGGGATACTTACCAGAGCCAGCATGGTACACCCTAGTGGTTGTCATCTTGGATTTGGATGTAATAAACTTTAGTATCATCTTGGAACTATTTGTTGTCTTCCATTTTTACTTGGTGTGTTAGACGCTAGTACAATTTGTGTGGTTGTAGTTTTTTTCTGGTGGACTTGGTGATGGTGGAATTATTGCTGACAATGCTGGTGACCTTGTTGATGATCTGTTGGTTGATTTGTGGAGGTTCTTAGAACCGGTGGAGATAAGAAAAACAGGGGAGACTATGCCAAATTTTATCTATAAATGCCTTGTTTCTGTTGTGCTTGTTGTCCTATGAATCACATGATTGAAAGTGAATAACTATCTAACATGTACCAAAGATTGTATATGTCACGAGAAATGAAATATATCAAAATGTAGAAATTCCTAAGAAAGAAAAGTTCCTAAGAAAGAAAAGTTAACGATCAGTATTTGACAAATGTGCTTCTTAAGATCAATGCAAATCTGGGTGGTCTAAATTCTTTGTTGGTCGTTGAGTGTTCTCAGGAATGATAGTGTTGAAATGAAATATCTAACATGTACCAAAGATTGTATATGTCACGAGAAAATGAAATATATCAAAATGTAGAAATTCCTAAGAAAGAAAAGTCGCTAAGAAAGAAAAGTTAACGATCAGTATTTGACAAATGTGCTTCTTAAGAAAGAAAAGTCCTCGAATTCAAATCCTATGAATCACATGATTGAAAGTGAATAACTATCTAACATGTACCAAAGATTGTATATGTCACGAGAAATGAAATATATCAAAATGTAGAAATTCCTAAGAAAGATAAGTCCCCGAATTCAAATCTGATGAATCACATAATTAAAAGTGAATAACTATAACAACACGTTTATTCCACGTCCAAACATCTACCAAAGATTATAAATCCCGAAAAGTATTACAACACGAGAACTAACAAGATCAATTACACAATAACCAATAACCTAATTATTTCCTAACCTTTGTCTCTCTACTCCCTGTGCTATTACATTACGTCGAATCTCATAAATTGGTTCTTGGTGTTGAAAATCATCATCATCGGGCTCAATAGGATCATAAATAACAAGTAATGGAATATGAGCGATGAAATCATATACTCCATGTAATTCTCCATCATCAGCGAACTGATGTATCATTTCGTACATGAATAAAAGTCCACTCGTAGGCGCCCTCCAGCCCCAAATACACCATGGTTGTTATGTTTATTCTGCCGAGGAGGGACTGTAGTGCTCGAATTACTCGTCGTTGTAGATCACAGAGATTACTAGGATATGGCATGGTAACTTCTACGTGTCTATGCCCCATTCTTCTATCAAATTGTGCTCCATGATGACCAAAAGTAGCTACATAATTAACGTGCAAACAGAAAGGAAACTCCATTTGATTTTGAGAGCGAAATGGGAATTAAGATATGAAGAGTTCAAGCAAGATGTAATTAGACAGATTCTGAGAGCACAGGGTAAGGAATGAGTATGTTGGGGACACTAATACCCTATTTTATAATATTTGAGTAACTGTCACTGACATGTCCAACGGCTAGTTCAACGGCTACTGAAAGAAAACAGGGTTATATCATGAATTTTCCCTAAAAATAATTCACCCCCACTATTCAAATTAGATTTAGCCGAAGGAAGCGTACCAAACACACCATGGAGAAGTTGATGATCGGTATAAAGTGAATTCAAAGTTACCATAGGTAATTACTTTTTTCAGGAAAGGTACACGTACCAGGTCCACTGTGCACGTACCAGGTTACCGTTTGTAGTACAAAGTGAATTTAAAGTTACCATAGGTAATTACTTTTGTCAGGAAAGGTACACGTACCAGGTCACTGTGCACGTACCAGGTTACCGTTGCAGTACAAAGTGAATTCAAAGTTACCATAGGTAATTACTTTTGTTAGGAAAGGTACACATACCAGGTCACTGTGCACGTACCAGGTTACCGTTTGCAGTACAAAGTGAATTCAAAGTTACCATAGGTAATTACTTTTGTCAGGAAAGATACACGTACCAGGTCATGTGCACGTACCAGGTTACCGTTTGCAGTACAAGTGAATTCAAAGTTACCATAGGTAATTACTTTTGTCAGGAAAGGTACACGTACCAGGTCACTGTGCACGTACCAGGTTACCGTTTGTAGTACAAAGTGAATTCAAAGTTACCATAGGTAATTACTTTTGTCAGGACAAGGTACACGTACCAGGTCACTGTGCACGTACCAGGTTACTGTTTGACAGTACAAAGTGATTCAAAGTTACCATAGGTAATTACTTTTGTCAGGAATAGGTACACGTACACCGGTCACTGTGCACGTACCAGGTTACCGTTTTGCAGTACAAAGTTGAATTCAAAGTTTCCCATAGGTAATTACTTTTGTCAGGAAAGGTACACGTACCAGGTCACTGTGCACGTACCAGGTTATCGTTTGCAGTACAAAGTGAATTCAAAAGTTACCATAGGTAATTATTTTGTCAGGAAAGGTACACGTACCAGGTCACTGTGCACGTTACCAGGTTACCGTTGCAGTACAAAGTGAATTCAAAGTACCATAGGTAATTACTTTTGTCAGGAAAGGTACACGTACCAGGTCACTGTGCACGTACCTAGGTTACCGTTTGCAGTACAAAGTGAATTCAAAGTTACCATAGGTAATTCTTTTGTCAGGAAAGGTACACGTACCAGGTCACTGTGCACATTACCAGGTTACCGTTTGCAGTACAAAGTGAATTCAAGTTACCATAGGTAATTACTTTTGTCAGGAAAGGTACACGTACCAGGTCACTGTGCACGTACCAGGTTTACGTTTGCAGTACAAAGTGAATTCAAAGTTACCATAGGTAATTACTTTGTCAGGAAAGGTTACAGGATGTATGTACCAGGTCACTGTGCACGTACCAGGTTAAGTTTGTAGGAATTGTAACCTTGTGGCTAGTCATGACCAACCTCTATATAAGGGATGCCTCCTCCATTTCATCTTCACACACTCACTCTCCATATTCTCGAAGCTCTCATCTCCTCACTCCTTCCAAAAATAATTTCGTAAAACTGTGCAAGCTCTCTAAATATGAGTCAATCTTCAGATTCCGATCATGAGTATGTTCCAGTATCAAGCCCATTAAGTTTTTAGTTTATTGTCTTTGTAAATCATATTCACACTAATATTTCATATTTCAATATTCATCTAACATTCTCTTGACCCTTATTGCAGGAAAGTGACTCAACCACTGATTCAGATTGGGATGAATTTGATGAAGGCGTTCTAGATCATAATGCAGAGAGATGGATGACTACATGCAACAAATGTATAATCGACCCCGGTGGTGGATACAGGTACTTATTTCAAACAAACCAGGCCTTTAGGAGTAAAGAAGAAGCGAAAGCTTGGGTAGATAGTGTTGGCCATCCCAACCATATCTACACCATAATTCAAAGTTCTCGGTCGGGCCAAGATTCCCACATAACATGCGAGAGGTATTGGAAAACACGAAGGACATCAGGACCTGGTGTCATCAACCGGTGCAGATCATCTGGTTCAAAGAAATGTGGTTGCCCTTTTCGAATTAAGGGGTATTACACAAGCTATGGGTGTTTCTTGCAAGTGGGTCACTGTAACACCCCAACTCAATCCAAATGTGCTCTCGCAACTTAACAGTATATATATAACATGTCACAGCGGAATTCTTTACAATCCAGGACCTTGCCACGGTCTGACTACAGAATATACCGAACATTAGTCCAACAACCTTAACCATTTACATATCCTTCTTACAATCCTCTCACAACCTATACATCTTACTAACTCAATTGCCATACGAGTGTACATGCACAACTCGTAGGTCACATTAATCCTTAACACTTGTATCCTCTTCTTACTCTTGCGACGGCCGTTCCTGATGTACCTGTGTAGTAAAACAGCCCCCAAAGGGGGTCAGCACGAATGCTGGTACGATCCCCTCATGGCCCCCAAGCTAACGTGGCTACGACGACTAATTGTCGATAGCATAGAGGTTGATTAGATGCACAATATAATAGTAAGTGCAGTAAACAACAACTCAGATATGAACAATCAAGTTCACACACAATGAACGACTTAAATGCGTTCCCTTAATTAGAGAGTTAATTATTTAACTCCTTAAGTAATGTTCCCTCTTAATCTTAGTCCAACCTTATCCCACCTCAATCTTAGTCTTATCTTAATCTTAGAAACAACCATCCTTAATAAGGAGTGGATGTCACTTATCTTAATCTTAATTATACAAACCATCCTTTAAAGAGGAATGGTTGCAACTCATCTTAACCTTAACTTAATCTTAATCTTAACAAACAAATCATCCTTTAAAAAGGAATGATTGTAACTTATCTTAATCTTAACTTAATCTTAATCTTAACAATACAAATCATCCTTTAAAAAGGAATGATTGTAACTATCTTAATCTTAATCTTAACAATACAAATCATCCTTTAAAAGGAATGATTGTAACTTATCTTAATCTTAACTTAATCTTAATCTTAACAATACAAATCATCCTTTAAAAAAGGAATGATTGTAACTTATCTAATCTAACTTATTCTCAGAATACAAACCGTTCCTGGAGGGGAATGGTTGTAGCCTAAGTCCAAACCTGGGATTTAGGTGATCCCACCGCACCATCTTAATGCCACCTACCCTGGACGGGAATCCAGCGTAGCTGAGCCGGCAACCGGCCCTAGGCTACAAGTCCGAAGACAAGTCCTTAAGCGGAGGGCGGATCTGATTCAGATACCGTCCCCCTTTTTCCTTAGCATGCATGACCGGAGATCGGTCCCGGGTTTCCTCACTCAAGTTCCAGTTAGTATAGTCTCAAGACCATGTTTGTTGGTTAACCTCTTTCGGTTCATATCGTCCCTTATTAGGGGCGTTCCTTAGTCTCACTCAATTTCTTACTAAACATTGGTTAGTAAGTTCTCACGGTATGTTGTGTTAGTTTTCAAACATCACACAACCATACAATAAATATATATATTCCGGTTGCATGCTTTATCTTGTTTAGTGAGCACACAAAAACAATAGCACACAAGCCGAGGGACACCTCGTTAACAAGCAGGTCACAAGAGAACTGTACCGTTCACCGTTGGCCGTTCAGTTGCTTAATCTCTTCCAGAGTCCAATTTCCAAGTCCTAAAACATTCATTCAGTTTTAGGTTGTTAATCACTTAACTTAATTCAACTTACTTAACTTACTTAACTTGCTTAACTTACTTAACCCTTAATGATCCCCACCTAACACCTCTTAAGTCTTACAACTTAATCTTACAAACTTAATCTTAAACTTTTAAGTTAATTCTTAACTTAATCCCTTAGGTCTTTATACCTCTAATCATCATTGCCCCCTTAATGGGGTACCATTAATACCACTAAACTCTCTTAGGGTTTCTTTCTATTTTTTTTTTTATGGTCCGACCGACCCACCGACCGACCCACCCCCTGGGTAGGTCGGCTGCAGAGAACATCCAACTTCACAGTTTCAGCCCGACCGACCCAGACTGGGGTCGGTCCCCTGGGTAGGTCGGCTGCAGAAACTTCCCATACATTGTCAAACTTTCTCCAAATTTTTCCTCAAGCCTCCTAATGTGTTCTAACATCATTTGGCACATCAAACACACCTTATAACCTCCACCAAACTCATTAAAACAACTTCCAAAGATCTTCTCAAACATTTGCTCAATTCTTACAAACACTCCTAACACTTATAATATAATTCCTTACATTACCAACTTGTATCTTTACCAAACTTCAACCAACCCAAGTGTTCCCTCCTTAACAGTTTGGGCACTTCATAAACATTATTTTCCATCTTCATTCATTTACCAAAACTTCCTCAAGTCATCTTACATAACCATGCACAAATTCCTCTCTTTTTCATTTGTTACTCATCATTCCTAAACTCTTGGGCATACCTAAACATTTCTTGTCATCCTCTTAGCACCTTAACCTTGTTCTTCTTTACCTTAACTATACTACACCCTCCTTGGACATTTCCACCTCCTTTTACTCACTTACTCACCATTCTCACGATCATACGCTCTTTTACATTCCTAGTCATTTTCCTTGATGACTTACAACATCCTCCTACCTTTTCACTTCCATCACCCAAGTCCACACATTACCATTCAACTAAACCTTACTAGTCCACCACTAACATCATCACACTTACACAAGGTTCTCAAAACTCTCATTGTCTTACTCTCTATTTCATACCTAAATCTCCTTAAGGCATTATACATTCCTTAAAACTTATGCACAAGTCTTACATTCCTCATATCATGATTTTGGTGTGTTTAGTACACTCGCCAATCCTCTAATTCCTCCTAGACATCTCTAGGTCACTCTAACCTCAAGAACTCCTTAGTTAACTCATTTCCACCCAATTTTTCTTTTCATGCTCCCTAGTAAACCCTAGGGCATTAACTCACCACTACCACTTAAACACTTTGTTTTCTACTCAAATTTCGCCATAGCTTCCCTAGTATCTTATCATGCCCAAATGCATTTTTCCTCACTCAACCATCTCACACACATCAAGTTCTTCTCATCATATCTCATCACCCAAAACAATTCATCACAACAAACTCAATATATTGCAATAATCTTAAATTGCATAGCACTAAGGCTCTTAAATGACATGGCTCTAAGGCCCTTAAATAACTTAAACTTAAACACTGAATTTCCCACATATAAAAGCTTTCAACCTGCAAATACACCCATCAATCTCATAGTAGTCATAATGTTCTTAAAACTCATCTTAAACTTATATTACTAACTCATTCATTTGGCTCCTTAGTCACAAGTTCTCAGCTTATTTAAGTTCTTTTTCTTAGGTTATACAACCATTACCTAATGTAAGCTTTAAGCTACATTAGTACTCATCTAAAACTCATTCCTTAAACTTAAACCACCATTAGGTAAGCATTTTACCTTGTTTTCTCAAGCTTATCTTAATCTCCTCCTTAGACCTTCTTCTTGCATAGATCTCGGCCACCACTTAAATTCCCCTTGCCAATGTTCTAATCAACATTCAATGACTCATATGAGTACTAAGCAATATACTAACCTCAAGGAATGAAAACCTAGGTTAGAAATGTGTTCTAAAGCATAAAAGTGGATGATTACCTTTGAAGTCTCAAAGTAGACTTGGGCATTGAATGAAATAGGACCTACACTGGTCCTTGGTGAATAAATTAAGCTAGAACAAGGCATAAAAACATAGCCCCATGAGAAGGAATTTTCGGCCATATAAGGAAGATGATGGAAACTTGGTTTTTCTTACATTTTCTTTACCTTAAGAGAATGGAGAAGCTAATGAGCTCTTCAAACTTGATTTTCCTCCATCAATGGAGTTTCCTCTTGGCACCAAAATGGGCTTTGAAATATTTGAAAAGATAGAAAGATAGGTCTTGACCTAACTAAGAGAAATATGTGTTTAGTTTTTGATTTGGAGCAAAGATGAACACTTAGTGAGTGATTGAAGGTGGAGCACCAGATGGAGCTCTCTCGGTTTGGAGCAAAAGAAGAGAAGAAGAAATCGTGTGAAGAAGAGAAATGAAGAGAGAGAAGAAGAAAAGGTGGCTTATAAGAGATATTTGCTTTAATAAAGCAAATAGTACTCTTTTACTTATCTCTTCTTTTCTTCCTTATTTGACTACCTATGGTGACTCACCCTCCTTTAGAAAACCGGCCCCCTACCTTAATAAGGCTAGTCATGGTCTTTGTTGACCAACTAATTAGCTTATTGATTAAAAACTTAAACTAGTCACTATTTGGCACTATTCACTAATCAGTGCACATATTTCTGAAATTTTTGATTCCCATTGATTTAGACCTCCTAATGTGATACTAATTAGTACACATGTTGATTAAAGAGTAATGATGGACATTTAGCCACTCAAAACTCAATTCTAAGACAATTTCTCAAAAATGTGCTTTAAGACTTCTTAAAGCACATTTTGTGTTTTAACTTGTTTTCAAGCTTGGTTTTCTTTGCTAATTGATTTAAAATGACCATTAGAATATTACTAAGGTCTTATCATGATATTTGGGTACCCACCCAAGTCTCTCCAAGCTTAGAGCACATTTTTGCCCTAACTGCCCTTAAGGCACTTTTTTGTGTTTTCTGTAACACCCCTATTTAGCGTATTTAAAGCGGAAATAAAAATACGAAGGGCGTACAGACCATCGGGTTCCAAAACACCGGCACCAACCCTCACCAATTACAACTTATAACTTACAAAAGCTACGGTCTGAACTTCGAGAAAACTTAACAAAACATAACAATAAAACACATCCGCTCTCCACAAACCTAGTCCCATCCCAAACGCTCATTCTCTTCGTGGCCACCTGTAAATCAATTCGTACCTGCAAGATGAAACCAAGCAGCCCACCCGAAAGGGGCGGGTCAGTTCCCTGGAATGGAACTGGTACAATTCTCCAAAACAAACTTATAAAAACAACTCTTCAAAATAAATAGTAACACGAAAACAAACTCTTAAAAGTAAAACAGAGATAAAGCATTTCAAAACAATCAAGTTTAAAGAGAAAGGAAAACAAGACAAAGATAAAGAACTTCCAAAACAAGTCATCCACTTAAGTAGTCATACCACATAGTTAGTAAGCATCCATTGTTGATGTTAGAACCAATTCCCATTAGGAGTAGAAGAACCCAGATAGCCACAAAGGACTAGGAATGAATGAGAGAAAACCAAAACCAGCAACTCAAGAATGGAATGAAACCAACTGGGAGAGATGGCCCCCACCGCCAAGAACGTCCATTAAGGACAGGGGATATACAGCCCTTACTGTTAACTACGTCCTCTCAGGACAAGGGATATACAGCCCTTTACTGTTTACCACGTCCATTAAGGACAGGGGATATACAGCCCCTTACTGTTCATCACGTCCACTAAGGACAGGGGATATACAGCCCCTTACTGTTAAATATCAATGCCCCTATGGGCGAGGGATATACAGCCCCCTACTGTTCACATTAAAGACGCGCGCACGTCGAAAGAAAGATTCCCAAGATTGACCTTTTCCAATAATCCCGCTAGATCACCAACTACCCAGAGCAATACCAAAACACTCAGTCCTACAGAGTGCAGAGGCAGAAGCGTAAACCCTAAGCAGCCAATGCCTAACGGGCAACAAGTAGAAGAAACCAATACCCAAGTGAGTTCCACATCCAAGGCTCAGTTAGTCACACAAGCTGAGTTAGTCACACAACCATTTTTTTTTTCTTAGAAAATCCTCTTAAAGTCAGTTTAGCGTTTCCAAAACATTCCACAAGTCAACCATTAAAAATATCGGAGTACGAGAATCGCACAACACATTCATAAAGTCCAAAACACATCAAGCTGAGTACGAGAAATCGTACAAAATTCCATAAAGGCCAAAAACACAACAAGCTGAGTACGAGAAATCGTACAACAAACATTCCATAAAGTCCAAAACACGTCAAGCTGAGTACGAGAAATCGTACAAAATATTCCATATAAGGCCAAAACACAACAAGCTGAGTACGAGAAATCGTACAAAACATTCCATAAAGTCCAAAACACGTCAAGCTGAGTACGAGAAATCGTACCTGGATAACACTGTAGCAGCTCTAGACAACTTGCGTAAATAATCAACAGTACTCTGAAGAATATTAAAGGTAATCTATCATCAATAACTCATACCCTAAGTTAAACTTAAATAGATTCCTCACTCTCATTTCTAAACCTCGATCATCTTGTAAGCCCTTCGCTTAATTGTTAAGTATAGCCTTTGACTTGTTTTAGAATTGTATAGCCCAAGGTTGTAAGACCAAGGAATGTATTTTATCAACACTAGTTAATTGTTCCACCCTTATCCACTTTACCCATACTTAACCATAATTCTCACATTAAAGACCTTTATAACATAAGTGCATTATACCTTATTCAATCAATCTTAGAATTTCAATAACAATTCTTAAGCTCAATGCTTTTATTCTTACTTTAGGACATACATCGTGTTATGACCAATGATGGGTTTATCTTAGAATACTACACTATTATTTCACAATTTATTGACTATGTATCTTTATCAATATCTACTAGATAATCCATTATAACTAAGTCTTCCCCCTTAACTTAATTAAGATCTACATCCCGTATACTGGAATTATAGTGTCGTAGATGCATTTCATTACAACTTCATCGATCTTAGAATTTAGAGAGAACTACTAGACTCAATTACTTATCTTTACTTTAGAATGACTTAATATTATAACCATTTAATATCTTGTCTTAAGATGTTCAACTACTCTTCATCCTGAGACAACTATATTTTAATTAACTCAAACCCTTCCAACTCTTTTACTTAGTATCCACAAAGTATATTATTCGCTTAATTATTACCTATATAATAAGGTGTTTTAAGATAACCCTTTTTATGTATCCTTACTCACATTTTAATTTCCCAAGTATTTAATTTTTACACACATTCTCTCCATAGAGTATGTATAATCCTTTTGTACTAAATTGTAATAAACCTACGTCTTAAATATTACTTACAAGACCAAGGTTCCAAAGGAATAACTTAATAAATTATTTTCCTTTATTGTATCTTAGGATAAACATTATATCTCGACATAAGGTAAAGTCTATCTAAGAACTAAATTCTGATTCATAAGTGAAATTGTTAATTATGTAATAAGACAACCCATTCTGAAAATCCCCATACCCTATATTCAAATGACACACTAATATTCCAGTGTTAAAAGGTAAATCAATATAATCTCTTACGTAACCCAGTTCATCTAATCAAAGGTTTAAAGATTTTAAGTATCAAATTTCTATTTATAAACCTTCTTATAAATTCTAACTAAAATACATTACTTAATTATAAACTCACACCCTGAACATTGGTATTAAATGTATTTTATAGGCTTATCAAATTCTAAGAACGTAAGGATTATTATTAAGATTAATTCCCCAATCATAGTTTAATTTAGTTTTATGTCACAATCCTTTTAATGATTTTATCACAAGATATTAAGTTATTACTCAATACTATAAATACTAAGAAATGATTAAATCTAGACTTATTTATCCTCTTCACATTTAGATGTAAAAGTAACTCATTACTTTATTATTGTTTATATAATAAGAACATTTAAATGTAAAAGTATTTCCTTCATTTTATTACCAATTAAATAATAAGATCTATTTGTGTAACACTCTATGTAAACTAATTACAAATATTCCTAAATTTCAACTTATTAATTTCTTAACCCGATTATAGATTTACATTGTGGACATTGACTAAATATACACATGTATTTAATACTGTTTATACTTAGAAATTCAAGGGTAACTAAAAACTCAATTCTTAACCATAAATTAATACCACCTCATATAGTATTCTATCATTAGTATTATGTAGAGGTTTTATTTTAAACTCATTAATTCCTGCATTTATATTTCTATAAGGTATTTTATTTCTTTTATTTATTTATTTATCGTATATATATATCCTTCCTATTATATTCCTCACAAGGAATGTTATTTCCTTTATCTATTTTATTGTATATATATATATATATACATATACCTACATATATTAAGATTTATCCAGAACACTCTATTGTATCTAATTATATCTAACATCTTTTAGACACATCCAAAACTGATTTACGGTTTATAAAATAAAGTATTTCCCTTAGTTTTAGTTAAACATATTAGCTTCATATTACATATAGTACTAAATGTAGTTTAGTTAAATTCCTTGATTTAATATAAGTTCTATTTATTTCTCTCATATAAATATACATATAAATATATGTAACAATTTTTACTTCACTTAAAGCTAATACCCAAAATATTTATAAACATACTGTATTAAATGTTAATTAGTCTTATTATATTTTCCCCAACCTATAAAGTTCAATAATCAACTAACTTTTAATTTTTGAATACATTAAAACTATATATTATAAGTTATTCTTATGAAAAACTCACAAACACAATTTTTAAAACCTTTTCCCGTAGCCCAAAAATTCCTAAATTTAATATACAGTAACTATCACATTTTAGACATATTATAAAATTTTTATTTCATAAAAATATCTTTTTAATTTAGCCAAATAATTCCAGAAACCCGTAACTTGTAAAAATCATAACTTATGTTTAAAAACTCCAAAACCTTAATAATTACATGAAAATAAACTACAGAAAATAAGGAATCTGTGGTTAAAATTTCAAGTCAAATACCTTCGGGAAGATATTTAAATTAACCCAACAAGTTAAGACTATTTACTGGAATTTACTAAAACCCTTTAATAACTTATTCTGGAACGTTTTAATCTCGGCCGTCCAATCTCTTAAACCGAGATCGAACGGCTCCTGTGCACCGAGTTCATCAGCGACCTCTGTTATCCAACCGAGTACTAATTCGACAATTCCTCACAATCTACAGAACGAAATCACGTGATTCTTGTTTCTATGGATTCGTAATACAATTTCGGTTCCAATGATGCTAATTTCCCCAATTTAATGCAGATTTCACCCAGTTTCGTATTCAATTCGAACGTTAGGGTTTAAAACTAGTTTCAGAGTGCGATTCGGATATAAATTCGCCAAATTCTCCTAATCTAGAGTGTAATTGACACAATTGAAACATGGGTTAGGTCGAAATCAACACGACCAACAACATTATCGGAGCAATTGATCGGAAACTCACCGGAATTGCCCGAATCGAAGCGATTCGAAATCGTTTTTCTGGAAAAAAAACTTGAACTTTCGACCAGTTCGGGAAGCACACTTCGAGGATCTATAAGTTATTGCACAGATCGAGTTAGGTTGTGTTTTGGGCTCATTAGAAAGATGAAACTTAGATCTACACATGGATAACTAGAAATAATCCTAACTCGCATTATACAGAAAGAAAATCGACCCGAAAGTTACGAGTTTACCTCTCTGTTTCCGGTATGATTTTATGTGCTGAAAAATCCGGAACTTTGAGCGACTATAACTTCCAAACGGTTATGATTCAGGCTTGGGCACAAACAAAAAATGTAGACGGATTAGAGATCTACACAACGAGCTAAAGAAATCAAAATTTGGTTGAGAAACGAAGGACTTATGGCAGACGAATTTACTGAATTCGAAAGGAATTGGGAATCTGGGTTGCGACTGTGAAAGGTGCCGACTTGAGAACGATTTTCCCGTTGATGTAGAAGGATTTAGGGCTTGTATGAGTTACGGTTGTAAAGAGGGAATTAAGAGAGAGAGAGAGTAGCGAAGACGGCATGGAAAAAATATTGAGTAATGAAGAAGATATAGCCGTCACAAGTTAGGTCAAGTTCGGTTGTTTGCTGGCGAAAAACAAGGAGGTAAAATCAGCTAAGTGTTGGGACGCACGAGAGGCTGACACGTGGCACTTTATGAAATTTTGGCTCTAAACTTCAAACTAACATAGCTTTGGCTAGGATGATCCGTTTTTGACGTTCTTTTATCGATCTTCATGGTTTTCCATAACCTATTTATTGGTATAGGTTTCATGGCCTGGTTTGACCATTCTCAAAAAAGTCAACTCTAGCAAGGCTTAATAAGCTTTAAGGTTTCTAGAATTTTATTTTGACTTTCATATTTCAGAAACAATGTTCCAACACTTCCCAAAATCTTTATAATATATATGGAGTTTAATAATTTTCCCAAGATTTATTGACTTATAAATCTTATTATTAAATTCATAATACTATAATAATGTATAATAATTAGGGTTAAATAGAAGAAAACCCCTAAATAAATGTCAAAACCCCATATAATAATTTACTATTCATAATTCCATATAATAATTAATATTCAATAGTATTATTAAAGGTTTAATAAAAGAAATCCCCTAAATTAATTTAAATTAATTTAAATTAATTAGGGGTATTCAGTTTTCCTTGGTTTAATTGTCTCTACCAATCATTCTAAGGCATTATTCTAGCCTACTACATCATGTAATTTGATGTTTACTTAGCATACTTAGGTTTGGGGATTTCAGTCACGGATGGCATAACCATGATCTCTGAGTGGGCAGAGGGTCATTTTGTGGGAAAACGCCTGACTGAGGCGGAGGAGATTATGATCGATCAGAGAAGCAGAGTCGGTGTGCCACCCTGTGCAATTTATTCAGAGCTCACAACAATCAACCCAGAAACGTCAGCAACAAGGAAAGACATATACAACCGGATACAAAAAACAAAACTAGTAAAGAAAGATGGTCGATCTATGGTGCAGACTCAGCTGAGTGAGCTAGACAAAAACACTACTACTACGATTACACTACAGAACCAAGTAAGTCAACTCAGTATGTCTCAAATAACTTCAATCATTTAGGTTTCATATTAATTTGATAGATAACATGATTATATTTCACAATTTAGGGGATCAAACACGACTTGGGTCCATCTTCTTTGCACACCCTACCTCTAGATTACTGCTCCATGCTTCCCGTATGTCATAGGCATTGATGCTACCTATAAAACAAACATAGCAAAAATGCCTTTGGTTCAGTTCATCGGGATGACGAGTATAGGCAAAAACTTCAGCATTGCCTTCGCCTTCTTGTATCAGAATCAACAGACATGTATGTGTGGGCACTTCAACAATTAAGGGACCTCCTCGGGCGGACTACAACCTCTACATTTATCACCGACAGATGTCTGGCCCTGATGAATGCCTTAGAAGAGGTATTTCCTGAATCTCATCATCTACTATGTCGGTGGCACATAAGTAGGAACGTTCAGGGGAAAGCCGAGACTTATATGGGTGATAGAGGAAGGGCGGCGGCTGCAGTCCGAATGTGGACTTCGGTTGTCTACTCGAGCACAGAGCAGGACTACAACGAGAGGTACGAAAATTTCAAGAATACATACCGAAGCTACCCACGTTTCATTACGTATGTTGCATCAGTCTGGGAGAAATACAAGGAAAAATTTGTGGAGGCTTGGGTCAAGAATGTGTTGCACTTCGGCAACACAACGACAAATAGGTAAAATTGTTAATCTTGTAATGTTTAAGATAATGCAGTCATTGTTATAGATCTATAAAACTTACTTAAACATTTGATAGGGTGGAGAGCGCACATTCTTCTCTAAAGGCGAGATTAAGGAGTGCTAGACACACTTTGGATGTAATCTTTCCAAAGATTAACGATCATGTGAATACAAGCATCCGGGAGTTAAAAAGGATTTTGAGGCAGCCAGGACAAAACACAGAAGAGAGCACATGAGGGTTCCAAATGCTGACCTGATCGGGAAGGTTAGTACCCTTTGCTTAGATGAGCTAGTCAAGGAGCTTGGAAGGGCGAATTATGTGCAAATGGACAGCTCACTCTGTGGATGTGACAAGGTAACCTCTCATGGACTACCTTGCGCTTGTAAATTAAACTACATGCTGGATAGTGGTATACTATGCTCGAAGAGGGATATACATCGTTTCTGGTATTCCCTAAGCTGGGAGAAACATGAATCGACAATTGATATGGTATCCTACATGGAGGAAGAACAAATAGATGGCGAGATAGCTTCTGAGGTAGCACAGTATGATCCTACTCTGATGGCGAAATGTTACAGTCAAATCCAAAACTTCCTTCACCCAGATATGGTGTGCCAATTAGGAGAGCCATTGGAACAGTTTGGGATTGGCAGACCTACCGGGCCCTCAAGACCAAACCGACGGGAACCTTCGTCTTGGGAGCGTAACCGACCAAGGGCAGGCCAGTCAGAAGGAGCGCCATCAAATAGAAGATCACGTAATAGAGGATCATCAAATCCGAGTCGATTCCTGCCCTAGACACTTCCCATACTACCGAAATTTCAACCCCAACCTATATCAATATATGACTGGGTATATTGATGTTCGTGGAGATGGGAATTGTGGTTTCAGGGTCATTGCTGACTACCTATATTCAAACGAAGAGAGGTGGAAAGATGTCCGTAGCATTGTACAATCACATGAAGAATAAGCACCGCGAATCACTATACAAGGCCATTTTTAACGAAGGACCGTACAACGGCATGTTAAGAGCGCTTCATTGGAATTCAGGAGGGCCAGCACCTCCAGGAAATGGATGACACGGAAATGGGGTTGGCGATCGCGACAAAGTACACTTCGATAGTAGTTTTCTACTCTACTGTCTGGGGGTATGGCAAGTGCCACATACCTTCCGCTCGATAATTATACCGATCGTGATAGCCCAAGAGGAGAGATCCACATAGGAATTTGCCCCCAGGGTCATTTCGTAAGGTTCGGCATGGTTGATGACTCCCCACTCCCCCCTGTCTATCCGCAGTGGTTCTTTTATAGAGATCCAAACACTGTCGGACCTTGGATTCATCAAATACAATCTAGGTTAGATAGTTGGATCAACGTTGTACCTTAGTTTTTCTTTAACTTAGTTGTTGTAACTTAGTCTTTCTTTAACTTAGTTGTTGTAACTTAGTTTTTCTTTAACTTAGTTGTTGTAACTTAGTTTTTATATAAATTAGTTGTTGTAACTAGTTTTTCTTTAACTTAGTTGTTGTTTTAATCATATTGACTTAAATTTGGTCATTCAATTGTCTATTATTTCAAAAAAAAGTGTCTCCCCGTAACATTCAAACTTATTCAACTAAGTTTGGTGAAAAAAAAAATTGTACTGCAAATAGTAAAGTATTTTGCTATTCGCAGTACAAATTAATTTTAAGTCAAATTAATAATATAAACACATAAAAATGTAATCCAACACTTTTTTTTACAAAAAAAAGGTTCCTGTATTGATTCCAACAAAAAAGTAACTAGTAAAATTCGCTACCAATCAACTACAAACTACTTCGGTAAATTTTCTTTCAGATATCATTTTTGGAAAAAAAAACACAGCGACACATCATTACATGTGTACAACGTCAATATGAATTAAAAAAATTTTGTACTGCGGTGATTAGTAATTTTGTACTGCGAATAGCAACCCCCTTAATTTTATTCAAATATGTTATCACATATTATTTTGTGAAAAATAGTTTAAATAATTACACTTTATTTCTAGATACCTTTTGATGTTTTTATTATTTAGTTCTATCAAAATTTTATTATATTTTTTAGTAAAATTTATAGAAAAAATAATAGTTGTGTGAATTAATATATTTTAATCAATTAAATCTGAATTCAAATATTATAACTAATATTAAATATGGTTGAAGTTAATAATAAAAATGACATATTTAGTACATAATATTTTCAAACTACTAAGTTTATTTCTGAATTATAATTATTATATTTATGTTTAAACATTAATACTTGTATTAGCTAGAGGTGATCGATCAAGCATAACCCGACCCGTCGACCCACCTCGAAAAGAAAATCCGAAAAGCTCATTCAGGGCTTGGACAACAATTCGATCTCGAATGAAAGGTCAAGCCTCAGATTAATTTTGAGCCCGCAGTTAAACCCGATTGGCTCGAATAAATATATACAAAACCGGGCTGGGCCCCATCAATTTTGGCCGTGACTAAGCCTACCCCTGCCCGAATTACTAAATATCATTTTCAAAAATATAATATATATTATTTTGATATTTATTCAAATAATATAATATTAATTAATATTCATCTTAATTGTATTTTATAATATTTTTTTTAAAAAAATCAATATTTATATTAATAATAATCTAAAACCAGACCGGGCGAACTGAGGGGAAACAAACCCGGCCTGATCCTGCACATTTGATCACCTCTAATTTTCTATTATATATTTAATATATAATAATACTACTATCAGTGGAATCCACACCATTGTGGATGCCTTTAGTCTCTCTTCTTAACTGCCTTCTCTTCCTAGGAAACAAAGAATGTAGTATGAAATCATTGATTAGTTATAGGTTATATATACTATTTCTAAGCACATTTATTATTTTACTAAAACCTAGCTCTTATGTACTTCATGAAGTGAATGCAATATGAAATTCACGTTGTATTTTAATTATTTCTATATTAAATGAGAAAATTGAATATATATGTAGTGTAGCATTGTGGTATATATTAAATTTCACGTCCTTCATTCAAAATTTTCATAAAATTTCGCTCAAACTATTATTAATGGTCAATGCTTATATATTTAGGTTGAGACTAACACCTGTAGTGACTCATCTAGCTTTCTTTACTTTCTTATACTTAGTATAAATAGCTCAATTTCGCTTATTAACTAATTGTTCTCTTAACAACTCTTAAAAAGTAATTGTTGTCCTCTACTTTTCTATGTAGAAGAATAAAAACAAATCTAATAAAAATGAATGCAAGTAGCTCTCATTTTTGTTGTCCTTCTCGATTCTCTACTCTCATCCCCTAGCACCATCCTGAATCTTGGTCTCAAATTCCAACCACTTTCTCATGGTGTTTGAGCATATCCGATTAGATCTGCCTCTCCTTGTGAGGTTTCTTGAAAAATTCCAGGTTGGACGAGGATCTTGTGCCAATTGGGGTGATTTCTTCATAAAACACGAGTTCTTCATTAGGGTGATCTCTTACTTGTTCTTTCCGGAGCATCATGCCACCAAACACTCACTAAGAGAGGATGATCGAAGGGACAAGGACAAAGGAGTTAAGAAGTCCACCTGTGATAATAGGTCGCAGGTTCGACACCCCCTACCCCCATAGGTTGTATTTAGGATTGTTGTAACACCCCTACCGCTAATCTCATCATTAATGCCAAATCGTCTCAATCATCATTACGTTCGCAGTGGAAAATTTCTAACACAACGGTGGGTGAAACAATGTCGTTAGCCACCCACGTGACTAACAAAACCTAAATCAATACAATAACGGTCTGATGGACTAGAATTCCCGAGTACTTATACAATACAATAATTCCATTCTTAAATCGAGTCATATACATTTACAATCCAACAATACCGAGTCTTTTTCATTCTACTTGCCGATAACATTTCGGTCTTACACAACTAATAAATACAAAACATTTATCAAACTACCCATGCATTGCTGCAGTCCCCATCCTACTCTCGAACGGTAATCTTCTCCATAGTACCTAAAAAATAATGGGAGGCCCCAAAGGGGCTCAGCACCTTTGCTGGTATGGTAGTCGTGCAACCCGCTACTACCGAGCCACAAAAAACTAATTTTCATCTTAGCATGCGATTGATTTTATTTAAATCAAAACATGAAATGCTGTAAACACACAACATGCTCACATTCAAAACAAGTATTCAACAATGGAATACAGTCAACAAAGCTAACACATTAAGTTTGTTAGTTTACATTACCTAGTTCTTTAGGTATTTAGGGTTTCTATCTCAATAATGCCTCATACTCAATACTCAAATACTTATCCATCTTACTCGGATACTTTTCGCTCGTTCTCTTAGATCTATAGACAATCTCGGTCTCGATCTTGTTATCTCAATTATTTTTATCTTGAATAAATCTAAGTCAATTCTCTTGACTAATTCTAAGTCAATTCTCTTGAATAATTCTAAGTCAATTCTCTTGAATAATTATAAGTCAATTCTCTTGACTAATTCTAAGTCAATTCTCTTGACCTCCGGGCAGAGACATTCACAATTCTCACCACCGGCTTTTCGGGTTCTAGTCTTACTTCCCTGGTTTCGATCCTATACCGGTCTAGCATAGTGGGAAGATTCGACTAGCAACTAGAACTACTCTCTTAATTCCCATTTCTTTCACATACGTCCGAATCTCTATCGGACTTCTCACATTCCCAATCACTCCTCTCATCGGAGTCACATCATAATTATGTATGTTAGTCTAGAAGCATCACCATCGATGGCATCCAATAACTTAGGGAATTTTCTTGAGTTCTTGTTTCTCAGATTCAAGGGTTGCCCCAACATTTCGAATACTTATACGTTCGGGTCATTTTCTCATATCAGGTCGAATCCTCATATAAGAGGTCGACTATCATTAAGAGGGAGTTTATTAGTCCCTATATCTCTGTTCACATTTTAGTTGAGTTCATAAGGTTGAACTATAGTTATCCTCTAGTTGAGATTTCTTACGTTTTCTCCACGTTTTAATTACTTTGTGTATCAACTCTTTCTACGAGTTGCTAGCCAAACGTTATTTTATAGTGAGTTGATCTACGATATTCAGTTAGATCACATACTCAAGCAAGGATGGTTAGCACATACATCAGGCATCGAGATATATATATCAAATGCAATAAACATTTTCGTGCTTTTATCTTGTTAGGTTGGCACACAATAACAAGTAGCACACAAGCTGAGTATAACTCGGCAGGACACAGATTGCAAGAAAACCATACCGTTCACCATGGAACCATTCTAGCGTGTCGTCTTACGCTCCTCAGAAAATTCTCGAATCACTGATAACATTTCAAGTTTTTCTATTATGTCAAGGTAATACGGAATTTAAATGACTAATATGCCCGTAATTAACCCCGTTGTCCCGTTAATCTTAACTTTACTCATGTGATCTTAAGTTCTCACTTTCACATTCAACCTAACACTTGTTTACAGTCCTAATGACCTTTACATGTCATCAAACAAGCCTTAATCATCCTCTAGTACCATCACCATTCAATTCCCAATCATTAGATTTCATTTATACACTCACAGTACTATTTTTTTGTGGTCCGGGACTTGGTCCGGCCCTTAAGTCCCGGACCAACACAGAACGTAAGTCTCGGGTATAAATTCAACCTGGTCAGGGAATTTATACTTACACTAAGTCCCGGACCAACCCTTGGTCATACTATCGCTTGATTTAATGTGTGGTCCGGGAGTTTGTATAGGATCTAAGTCCCGGACCAACACTTCAGGTTTTCTCTCGAGGCATTTTCTTGTGTGGTCCGGGACCTTATCCAAGGACTTGGTCCCGGACCCTGCTACAAACTGAAAAATTTGACAATTTTCAATTGTCATTTTGCCCTTGTTTCTTGTCCAACTTTTTCCTAATCTTTCCATATGTTTTCAAACATGTTTTAACACCATAAGCACACATTAACCTTCCTAATCCATTGGTCAATCCCATCACCTAATCTTGATCAATCCTACAAGTTTTTACTTTCATTTTCTGCACTTTGAAACTTAGTTTCTAGATTTCTAAATTGCACTTTTGCTCACCACATTACTAACTCAATGTCTTACTCACAAATGCTTACACTCAACCATTTGACCATACCAACCCCTCCTTAGGCAATTACATCTCCATTAGCTAAGCTCACTAATTATTTTCAAAGTCTTACACACTAGTTCATCTCTAGCAAATCCAAGGCACTCATACACCATTTTTGCTACAACTTTTTGCTCATCTCCATCCAATTCTTATACTCTAGTTTTGATGGGTTTTATTCACCCATTTACACTCTACTTTCATCCTAATCAACCTTAGGTTCTTCAACTACTAACATCACCTAAAACACTTGATTTCTACAGAAATTTTGTCATAGCTCCTCTACTTTTCTAGCATGCCCAAATGCATCATTTCATCCACTTAAATCAATTCCAACTAACCATATCCCTAGTGGATTCTACCAGCACACAATCTCATCCAAAATTCATCAATCACAATATATCCCAATATCTTAAATCACTTGGCTCCAAGACCCTTAAATCAAACAACAATTCACCATTGTCTTAAGCATAAACACAATTCTCTCTTAAGTCAACCAAACACATTTTCCAGCACATGTTTTGATTCATTCTTTTAAATTTCCCAACCTTAAATTCTTAAAGCATTTAGGATAGTCATTAAGGTAGATTCTTTACCTTAAGCTTCCAAGTCTTCTTTTTCACTTCTTTTTTTCTCCCTTTCTCTTGATTTTTGGTCTTAGTCAATACCATTGCCAAAAATCTAGACCAAAACCCACATAAGGCTAATGAGAATTAATTAAGGTACTTAGGCTCATGAAATAATTCTAGAACACTCGAGAAGGTGCTTAAAGCAAAAAAATGGAGAATTACCTTTGGAACCATAGAATGGGATTTTGGTCATGAATCAAGGGAGAGCTCCACTACACTCTTGAAGCTTGGATAAATTCTCATACAAAGAAAGAACAAGGTACCTTTGGTAGCCAAAATCGGCTGGGTAAGAGATGGAGGAAAACATGAGCTTTTAGAGTTTTTTACCTTAAATGAGAGAGGACACAATCTAGCTCCAAAAAATGTGCTTTTCTCCTCAAATGGAGCTCCACCCATGGAAGTAAACTTCAAGCTTTGGAGATGTTCAAAGGTGGAGAAGATAGCCCTTGATGAGACTAAGAAGAATATGTAATTTATTTTTGATTTGGAGCCTTGTGGAGGCTTGGGCAAGTAAAAGAAAGGAGGGAAGCCATGGGAGCTGCTCAAAATCACACAGGAAGGAGAAGGGTAGGAAGCTTTCGGCTGGGAGGAAGAAGTAAACGTGAGAGAGGAGGGAAAATGAGAGAAGAGAGAGAAAAGTAATATATGTACCTATTTCCCTTTTTATTTCTTCTTCTCTCTTCTAAATAATAAGCTAGTTTATTATTTGAGAGTAGAGTGCTGAATCACTCTAAAAACCGCCCCCTGTAAACATCTAGGCACGGGAGTTTTTGTCTTTTCACAAGAAACGCTCCTAAATTTCCCGGTTTGACACTATTCATCAACCGGGATTGTTTTCCGGATTTTTCTCGTTTTGTCAATTTTAATGGTTCTTAGACCTTCATTAATGTTTAATTATTGTTATATGATCAACTATAATTTTTAAAAGTCCATTAAACTGTTCAAAGTCACGTTTTCGGGTTTTAAAAAACGTGCTTTAGGACTTCATTTGCGTTTTTAATCCACTATATGGATTCGTTTTCTTTGGGAATTTTCCCCACATGTTCTTAGTGTATAAATAAGTTTTAGGATTCCATCTAGGACCCTAGTTGAGGTCATATACCTTCTATAGTTGCTTAACACACGTTTTTACGTTTTATGCCTTTTGGTTTTAGCGTTTTCTCTTTCCTTTTGGTTTTACTTTCTTCACCAAAATTATTTAGGCATCATTAGGCCTCTAAACATCATATTAGAATAATTAATCACCATTTTTAAGTTAGGGGTATTTCAATCTACTCCCCTTAAAGAACTTTGCCCTCAAAGATGGTGAATCTAATATTGTTAGTCACATAGGCATCCTATGCTAAGGTCATAATATCTATATAACCTTACAGACTCAACAGGTCTGTCTTAATGTATACTACACATCCACACAACATGTCACTACATGTATAGCAATAAAAAAAATACTCTTTTGTATTCTCTCCATGGGGTCGGTCCGAAGACAAGAAGGCACTACAGTCCTCGAATCCCATATCGAGTAGTACACACTATGATCCCGCAGGTACCGGACACGCTAAAAATTTACACTTTCTAGTTCATGGCTGATTCATGACCAATGGGCACTTACGCTCTCTGGCCCACGGTTGCTTTGGTTGCCTTGATCAAAACGTTCGCACATATAGATATCCTCAGGCACTCTCGGTCAATCCAGACACAGGACTTCTCTATGTTCCGCTGCCATTGAAAAAAAAACACACACACACCCACCGTTCTACCGGTCACTCCAGACTTAAGGCCGCAGCCATCGGCCGGTGATAGTGGTTTCAAAACTAGTCCTCACTCCCACTAATCTCCCGGTCATCACGGCAAAGAACCACAACCCTCGGTTAGGTGGTAGTGGTTTCAAAAGTAGCCCTCATTCTCAGGTTTGAAGGAAAATCCTTTTTTCAAATACCAGCTGGAAATTCTTTTTGAAAACTCAATACAACTCCAAATCCAGTTTATGCTAACTACATCTATTCATAGCGTGATTACTTGTGAGCACTTATAGGGAGCTTCAAGAATCATTCAACCCTGATGTAATCAGCATCAGTGTTGAACTATCCTTCCACCCCAATTTGTGTTCAGTTTCCCTTGATCGCTAGCAAAATCAAGTTCGATTTCCCACTTCAGTTTCACACAATCAAATAATACACTCATTTTCCATTTTCTATCTTTTAATCTTTCTAGTCATAATCATAAAGCAATACATTTCCAAATTATAGTACTCAATTCATCAATCATTCTCAATTCACCTCAAATCAAATCACCTAAGGAATTCAATTCCCTCTAGGTTCTACATCGGTTTCATACCTATTCATACCTCATCATATCTCATAGACATCGGTTTCATACCAACTCATATCTCATAACGCCATGTCTAATCTCAAGTAGACACATAACATAGGGATTTTAATTCCCCAGGAGTTTCTCTACTCCTTTTCAGACCGGAGTTACAAGATAGGTATTTTTATATCAATGGTATTCGCATCTCTGTGTGCAATGACCATAATTAGATCATGAATGAATGCATATGTTTATGTAACATACGTATCAATCATCCAAAACAAGTTCTTTTGTGCTATGCACACCGTAGTTTACGTACTTAATACGTGAAACATACGCTAAGCGGCTTTTCGCTCTACCCCCTCTTAAAAGGGATTACACCCACGTAATCTACCATATGTCATCATTGAACATTGGTCTAAGGCATTCAGCCGTCATGGAGTGTTTTAGCTTCTATGTGGTCTATTATACGATGTTCTTTGGTCAAAGGATCTTAACCATTTTGACGGTTAGTCCCTGCACCAAGAATTCTCATTGGAGTTTGTTTAACTCATAACCTGGTTTGGTTCTAGCCCCTCGGGCTTCAAGGCATTGATATTTAGCCATTCGTTCGTATTCACTAGGTGTATTAATCTTAAAATTATGGCCTACTACCTTTTGCTGCGCGACCTGATAACTTTAGAGCTTAATTCACCCTTCTCGTTATTCTTAATGGGTTGTACATCTTCCTTTAATCCCTGTTGTCTTGGGAACAAGGGTCTCTCAATCGACGCGTGGTATTTCTTACCATGCGCGAACTCGATGAGTTTTAGATTTTTATCCAGCTCTCTGAAATCTATTGTGCATGTTGCTATGTACCTTCGTGATTACTCACTTGGTTCTTTAGACTTACTATCGGTTGAGGTCGAGCTACTACCTAGTATGTAGTGCTTCCTCTGCTGTTAGTGGCTTCTTCATTACGCCCACTTATTCGCCTCTGTACAAGTCTTCTCTCATTTGTACGACCTTGCATTTTCTATGCATCGGTCCTCTTAACATTCGTAAGTTTCTTTCCGCTTTTATTGAGGTGAAATTCATTTATTGTGATTGTTGGTATGTCCAACGCTCTTCGTGCCTCTTTGGCCCATGGCCGCACGGTTTGTTTCAAGGTTTTCACTTAACTGGCTTGCACCATATTCATTGGTGTGTTTGCAAGTCTTCTAGATCTAGTACGGGTTGGTTATTTAACAATGGGTTACTCTTGTCCCAAAGTTTATTGCTTCATTTATCGAGTTGATCCACTAGGTATACGCTTTCAGTTTCCTATGCAATTGCTATAGGAGTGAATAATGCGTTCCCTGTGAGATCCCTCATCACATGGTATAGACTACTGGCTTTACTGCCCAGTCTGTCTATCATCTCTTGCTTTTCATCTCCGCTGAGTCTAACTCATAACTCCACTTGTTCCCCATATCATTGTTTGACAGTACTTATATAATGGTCGCTTACTGCGCACCACGTTCTCATTGTTTGTACAATATTGATTCACATGGCATCCGCTACTACATTAGCTTCCGCTCCTGTACTTCCTCCATTCATACTACGAGTCACCATTTATTTGGTTGATTACAAAATATGCTATTCTGTAAGTCTCTATGCTCATTGAGCGTTGTTCATTCTACAATTCTCATTGTACACATACAGTGTTTGCTTCTAAACTAGCTACTCTTTCGGTTTTCGATAATTGCTATAAAAGCTTCTTTCTTCTTACTAGTCTTGGAAATCTCTTCTTTCTTATTCATATTATCCCTTGGCAATAACACATGCTTAAGCTTCAATATCTCAATAAGTAAAAGCCTTTCTCTGGAGGGTCCACATAATCACCGCTCCGGTGGCCTCACAATAACGAGAGGTATCCCCACTCTTATCATGAGTGGTCATTCTCCGCTTCATTCATTTGTATAAAATAATATATCTTCTCTTACTGGTGCCATTCCGGCAATCTCGCTTATGATTCTATGTAGGTTTTGCACCGTTTGAATATACATATCGTAGTTGGTTCACGGCTTATAAGCCATGTTGTCTTGAGCTCTGCTCATTGTGGGCTTTTGACACGATCGTTGCATCACGCTCCCGTTCATGGGAGGTCCTTAGTAGCTTGATATTAATCAGTGCCTTCTTGGCATTATAAGGTATCCTGCGTTAAGTGGATTCACTTTTGTGTTTTAACCGAGTATTCGTTTAAACTCTTGTGTTCCTATTATGATATTTTGTTCAACTGTTGTTAACTTAGACACCATCCAAGGTTATTCCCGGGTGTTGCTGAGTTACGCCATTTTATTGGGCTTGTATTTATGGGTATGTTAAGTTAACTACGCCGCCTTGCGGTACCGTATTTCCAAACTTTCTTGTTTATAATTGTAATGTCTCCCGTCTCGGGTAGACTATTGACGCTTCCTTCTTTGCATTCTTGACTGGGTTTAATATCTTCTTTAGTGACGAACAATCTTTCTCGGTAGCCTCGGTGATTGTTCTGGGAATTCCATCTCGTTCGTTGAACATTGACGTGTCTATGTTAGGCATTGCCTTACTATTTTTAGGCTGGGTATTCATTCCGACTATCATGTGATTCTTCACAAATCTTGAGACATATCCAGTGTCTGTCCTTAATAATCAGTGTGAGGAGAACTTCCTAACTCTTATCTATTTTCTTAGAATGATTTCTCTGATTCCTTCAGACTTCTTAACTTAATGAGTTCTTTCTTCTCAATCGTCCGAGGTAGTCAGCTGCTCGGGCCTGAATTCACGTCGCTGACCATGGTGCGGAGTTGACTACTTCTCGTGTTTCGTACACCACTCGCATACATATGTGGGGCACCTTACTAATACATTACTACTTACCCGACTAACTTATAAGTAAGTCTGTCAGGCCCACAAGCTCCTTAGGAGTGCGGTCGTCCCACATCTTGTTTTTGTACACTCGTAGTGTTCGTCACATGTCTATGTGAAGTATTCTGTTGTCAACTCCTCTTGTATCGTGTTATAACCCGTATAATTCCTACCTTATATTATATCTGCTACAACGTTATTCTAAAGTTGGATTTAGATCTCTTGCTGTCAGTTGGGACGTCAGCGACATTGTTTCATTTGTCAAGGGGGAGGAGGTCATTTGGTTAATTAATTAAGGTAATTAATTATCTGATTTATAAGGAAAAGGTTTCCTTATTTTACTTTCATTCTTTGATCATTAGTAATCACGTCAGATAGATCGTGGGAGCGTCTCATCGTTGTGCTTTCAGAGCGACAGTTTTGCCTCTTCTTCCCTCTCTTCTCTCTCTCAAGTTCTGCCTCTGTGAGATTTCTGCTGCTGGAATTGGATAGAAGGTCTCGTTGCTGCTGCGTTCCTCTTCTTCTTTAATCAGGTTTGTTGAGATAATTCTGGATTCCGAGTTGATTTCCTCCTCTCAGTTTCTGATTTTGGAACTCTGGATATACTGATTCAGCGACGAAGATTCTGCGTTGGGGATTCTGATTGTTGAGGCTACACTACTGTTGGGTGTTTCCGTGATCAGGTTGGTATTACAGATTTGGGATTGATGATCTAGGGTTCTTCATTTGCAATTTTCTGATTTTTGTCTTTTGTTGTGGGAATTCAGTGGCTGATTGGATCTGTCTGGTTGAGCGATTGTTCGGTGTTGTTGCTGCTGTATTATGTGGACTTTCTGCACTTCGAACTGAGGTAGGTGGTTACTCGATTCGGTTTGGAAGTTCAGCCATGGGATTGCAACAGTTTTGTTTTGGGTGTGAATTCTGTTTGTTTGTCTGTTGTTTGCGTTTGGAATGGTTAAAACCCCATGGTTCTCTATTTTCTCTGTGATTTGGTGTGTGTATCAATTTGGCAATTCGTGATGATGTTTTTGCACAAGTTTCTGCTCTGTTCGTCTTCTAGAAAATGCAGTTTTCGCACTGTCCGAACTCTGTCCGAGCTTGAAGTTCGGAAGTGCGTCTTGCTCTGTTGATTTTCAAAGTTCGGGGCATGTCCGAACATAAGTCCGAACTTTGATGTTCGGACACGCCCTTGGGTTCTTCTCTGATTTTAGTTCGACCTGTGTCCGAACTTCGACGTCCGGACACAAGGTCGGACCTTCCGCGTAACTCTTTTCCGTACCCCGTCCGAACATCAGTCCGAACATTGATGTTCGGACATTCTGAATTCCTCTACCTGATTTCAATTCGACTTGTGTCCGAACATTGATGTCCGGACACAAGTTCGGACATTTGACAATCTTTGGTTTCCGAGTCTCGACTTGTGTCCGAACATTGATGTTCGGACACAAGCTCGGACACCCCTCTGTTTTCAGCGTAACTTCTTCGTTTGAACTCCGATTTGAGTGCCGTCTGCGGCATTGGATTCCTTATTATCTGCACTACTGATTTATGAGTGTTTTGGCATATTTAAATGCAACTTTGCTTCTGCTTAAGCAATCCTTCTGTTTTGGGACATTACACTTTGCTTCTGAGCCGTGAATGGCTGGGTCGAGCTATTCCGTGGTATACCATGTAGACGTCGTCGTCTGAGTGGGTCATTCCCTTTCTGTTCTGTGGGGTTGACGAACCCTTTGGCTCTTTCGAGTCATTCTCTGCGTTGCCGAGAGACCTGGTATGGTCTATGGGTCTTCGACCCTTCTGAGTGTGTGCATTGTGTCTTGTCCCCTTTCTGTTTAAGAGTTCTGATTGTTTCTGAATTGGGAACCCTTGTGTTCCTCTCTGTTTCTGTTCTGAAAGCTTATGAGTGTTGAGAATTGTGGATATAACGTTTATCTTCTCCTTCTTCTGATTTCAATTGTTTTGGGCGACCTTACTGATGACGGTCACTGCTTACTGGGCATAGTTGTGTGCTCATTCCCCTACTTCTAACATTTTTGCAGATTGATCAGCGAGGATCATCTTAAGATTCTGGAGCTATAGAGTTTAGCGTTTCGTTTGTTCAGACTATTATTTATGATGTTGTAGCCTCGGGGCCTTACACTATTTTGATTTCTGTTTCTGACTTGGATATGTATTTGGGATTTTGTATTTGCTTCCGTTGTATTTGAATACTTTGGTTTACAATGTTTATGTAAACTCTGTTTTGGGCCTTTATTGCTTTTGAGTGTTTTAGAGCCTTGCGTTATTGGTAGTAATACGCGGCGTGTAATACCCTTAACTCTTAGGCCGGTTTTAGGGGTGTTACATATCGTCCTATGATAACTTACTGTGGTTCTCCTGAGTTTGATCTTAAAAATATTAGGTTTGAAACGAAATTTTGAGTTGAAAGAAAAATTTGAGTTTGAAAGAAAATTTTCACGGTATTCCAATGTTTGGTGGTCATGACCGAGTCTAGCTTCTCGCTGACTGGTACGTTCTTTAATACAATGGTTAGACCGTTAGGCCCTTCCAAGGTTTTGTTCTCTAAGTTTTTAGGATTCATGATCCTATAATTGCTTCCATTGCCATAATGGTACTTTACTAAATACTTTCTAGTAGTTAATAGTCCCTCCGAATAGCCCTGTTATTACAGCACTTGCCATGGCAAGTGCGCCATGTAGGCTGGCTATCGGTTCAACACATACCGGTTGCAATACTGCTTCCGTCCGTACCATACTTGGTAGCCTTGTTGGCTCTTCTGTTGATCGTCTAGTCCTGATAATCAATCTTCTGGAGCTTCTCATTTGACTTGACATAGTCGTCATTACTCAGGGTGTTTCTCCTTTCTTGGAGACCCCTATCCACTTAGCTCTGTGTCTTTCTTTATAGCTCGTTCCCACACAATTATAGTGGTTACCGAGGCTTGACTCTTCTTTAGGAACTACATCTATAGTCCTGTCAGAGTATATTACATAGACATTCTCATAGTTGTCTGAGCTATGTTGATCAGGTATTGTAACCTTTTGGGTTTGTAGGTTTGGAGTTATCCTTTCCTGACTAGTTCCTTAGTCAGTTAGTATACCATTGGTCGTATTATCTAACTATTGTGGTCCCGTAGACATGTGTCTCAGGTTTTGTTACTTTTACTTCTCCTTTGTCCGCTTGTTGCACGCTTAGTGCTTTCCTTCTTACTGGCTAGGCATGGTTCTATCGACTGCTAAGCATGTCGACCCATGCTGCCGGAAATTTCGTTCTCCTTTGGATAGGATTCTCGATCTTCGGCCATTAAGCGCGGGTAACATCGTTCAAACGGGAACCGTCTCCGGGATTTCCGGTTCTTGGAATCTACCGTATGACAGGTTCTTTTTCTTACAGAATTATTTTATAACGGCTAGATCGGGTTTTCCCGAGTAAGAGAGGACTTTCCATCTCTCTGACGTTCGTTTCCGAATTATAACACAGGGGATGTAGAGGGCGGGTTGGATATTGTAGGTATCCAGTACACACTGGGAGTTACTATCTAGCGTATCTCTCATGCTATAACTCAACCCTAAACCCCAAGTCTCTATTTCCTAACTCGATATTTCCTAAGCTCGATAATTCCAATCATCACAGCGGTACTCCGCTCTGATACCACTTTGTATAACACCCCTACCACTAATTCATCATTAATGCTAAATCGTCTCAATCATCATTACGTTCACAGCGGAAAATTTCTAACACAACGGTGGGTGAAACAATGCCGTTAGCCACCCACGTGACTAACAAGGCCTAAATCAATACAATAACAGTCTGATGGACCAGAATTCCCGAGTACTTAAACAACACAATCATTCCATTCTTAAACCGAGTCATATACATTTACAATCTAACCATACCGAGTCTTTTACATTCTACTTGCCGATAACATTTCGGTCTTACACAACAACAATATAAAACATTTATCAAACTACCCATGCATTGCTGCAGTCCTCGTCCTACTCTCGAACGATAATCTTCTTCATAGTACCTGAAAATAATGGGAGCCCCAAGGGGCTCAACACCTTTGCTGGTATGGTAGTCGTGCAACCCGCTACAACCGGACCACAAACAACTAATTGGCGTCTAAGCATGCGATTGATTTTATTTAAATCAAAACATGAAATGCTGTAAACTCACAACATGCTCGCATTCAACACAAGTATTCAATAATGGAATACAGTCAACAAAACTAACACATTAAGTCTGTTAGTTTACATTACCTTGTTCTTTAGGCCTTGAGGGTTTCCACCTCAATAATGCCTTATACTCATTACTCAAATACTTATCCATCTTACTCGGATACTTTTTGCTCGTTCTCTTAGATCTATAGACACTCTCGGTCTCGATCTTGTTTTCTTGATTATTCTTCTCTTGAATAATTCTAAGTCAATTCTCTTGACTAATTCTAAGTCAATTCCCTTGACTAATTCTAAGTCATTTCTCTTGACCTCCGGGCAGAGACATTCACAATTCTCACCACCGGACTTTTCAGGTTCTAGTCTTACTTCCCCAGTTTCGACCCTATACCGGTCTAGCATAGTGGGAAGATTCGACTAGCAACCGGAACTACTCTCTTAGTTCCTCTTTCTTTCACATACGTCCGAATCTCTATCGGACTTCTCACATTCCCAATAACTCCTCTAATCGGAGTCACAACATAATTATGTATGTTAGTCTAGAAGCATCGCCCTCGATGTCATCCAATAACTTAGGGAATTTTCTTGAGTTCTTGTATTCTCAGATTCAAGGGTTGCCCCAACATTTCGAATACTTATACGTTCGGGTTGTTTTCTCATATCGGGTCGAATCCTCATATAGGAGGTCGACTATCATTAAGAGGGAGTTCATTAGTCTCGTATATCTCTGTTCACGTTTCAGTTGAGTTCATAAGGTTGAACTACAGTTATCCTCTAGTTGAGATTTCTTACGTGTTTCTCCACATTTTAATTACTTTGTGTATCGACTCTTTCTATGAGTTGCTAACCAAACGTTATTTTATTGTGAGTTGATCTATGATATTCAGTAAGATCACATAATCAAGCAAGGATGGTTAGCACATACAGCAGGCATCGAGATATATATGTATATCAAATGAAATAAGCATTTTCATGCTTTTATCTTGTTAGGTCGGCACACAATAACAAGTAGCACACAAGCCGAGTGTAACTCAGTAGGACACAGATTGCAAGAAAACCATACCGTTCACCATGGAACCATTCTAGCGTGTCGTCTTACGCTCCTCAAAAAATTCTCGAATCACTAATAACATTTCAAGTGTTTCTATTAACGTCAAGGTAATACAGAATTTAAACGACTAATGTGCCCGTAATTATCCCCGTTGTCCCGTTAATATTAACTTTACTCATGTGATCTTAAGTTCTCACTTTCACATTCAATCTAACACTTGTTTACACTCCTAATGACCTTTACATGTCACCAAACAAGCCTCAATCATCCTCTAATATCATCACCATTCAATTCCCCATTATTAGATTTCATTTATACACTCACGGTACTATTTTTGGTGTGGTCCGGGACTTGGTCCGGCCCTTAAGTCCCGACCAACACAGAACATAAGTCTCGGGTTCAAATTCAACCTAGTGGGACTTTATACTTACACTAAGTCCCGGACCAACCCTTGGTCATACTCTCGGTTGATTTTAATGTGTGGTCCAGGAGTTTTATGGGATCTAAGTCCCGGACCAACACTATAGGTTTTCTCTCGGGGCATTTTCTTGTGTGGTATGGGTCCTTATCCAAGGACTAGGTCCTGGACCCTGCTACAAACTGAAAAATTTGACAGTTTTCAATTGTCATTTTGCCCTTGTTTCTTGTCCAACCTTTTCCTAATCTTTCCACATGTTTCCAAACATGTTTTAACACCATAAACACACATTAATATTCCTAATCCATTGGTCAATCCCATCACCTAATCTTGATCAATCCTACATGTTTTTAATTTCATTTTCTGCACTTTGAAACTTAGTTTCTAAATTTCTAAATTGCACTTTTGCTCACCACATTACTAACTCAATGTCTTACTCACAAATGCTTACACTCAACCATTTGACCATACCAACCCCTCCTTAGGCAATTGCATCTCCATTAGCTAAGCTCACTAATTATTTTCAAAGTCTTACACACTAGTTCATCTCTAGCAAATCCAAGACACTCATACACCATTTTTGCTACAACGTTTTGCTCATCTCCATCCAATTCTTATACTCTAGTTTTGGTGGGTTTAATTCACCCATTTACACTCTACTTTCCTCCTCATCAACCTTAGGTTCTTCAACTACTAACATCACCTACAACACTTGATTTCTACATAAATTTCACCATAGCTCCTCTACTTTTCTAGCATGCCCAAATGCATCATTTCATCCACCTAAATCAATTTCAACTAACCATATCCCTAATGGATTCTACCAGCTCACAATATCATCCAAAATTCATCAATCACAATATATCCCAATATCTTAAATCACTTGGCTTCAAGGCCCTTAAATCAAACAACAATTCACCATTGTCTTAAGCATAAACACAATTCTCTCTTAAGTCAACCAAACACATTTTCCAGCACATGTTTTGATTCGTTCTTTTAAATTTCCCAACCCTAAATTCTTAAAGCATTTAGGATAGTCATTAGGTAGATTCTTTACCTTAAGCTTCCAAGTCTTCTTTTTCACTTCTCTTTTCTCCCTTTCTCTTGATTTTTGTTCTTGGTCAATACCATTGCCAAAACTTTAGACCAACAACCACATAAGGCTAATGGGAATTAATTAAGGTACTTAGGCTCATGAAATAATTATAGAACACTAGAGAAGGTGCTTAAAGCACAAAAATGGAGAATTACCTTTGGAACCCTAAAATGGGATTTTGGTCATGAATCAAAGGAGAGATCCAACTACACTCTTGAAGCTTGTATAAATACTCATACAAAGAAATAACAAGGTACCTTTAGGAGCTAAAATTGGTTGGGTAAGAGATGGAGGAAAACATGAGCTTTTAGAGTTTCTCTTACCTTAAATGAGAGAGGAGACAATCTAGCTCCAAAAAATGTGCTTTTCTCCTCAAATGGAGCTCTGCCCATGGAATTCAACTTCACGCTTTGGGGATTTTGAAAGGTGGCGAAGATAGCCCATGATGAGACTAAGAATATGAAATTTATTTTTGATTTGGAGCCTTGTGGAGGCTTGGGAAAGTAAAAGAATGGAGGGAAGCCATGGGAGCTGCTCAAAATCGCACAGAAAGGAGAAGGGGAGGAAGATGCCGGCTGGGAGGAAGAAGAAAACGTGAGAGAGGAGGGAAAATGAGAGGGGAGAGAGAGAATAGTAATATATGTACTTTTTCCCTTTTTATTTATTCTTTTCTCTTCTAACTAATAAGCTAGTTTATTATTTGAGAGTAGAGTGCTGAATCACTCTAAAAACCGGGCCCCTATAAATATCTAGGCAAGGGATTTTTCATCTTTTTGCAAGAAACGCTCCTAAATTTCCCGGTTTGGCACTATTCATCAACCGGGTCCGTTTTCCAGATTTTTCTCGTTTTGTCAATTTTAATGGTTCTTAGACCTTCATTAATGTTTAATTATAGTTATATGATCAAATATAATTTTTATAAGTCCATTAAACTGTTCAAAGTTGCGTTTTCGGGTTTTATCGAAAAACATGCTTTAGGACTTCATTTGCGTTTTTAATCCACTATATGGATTCGTTTTCTTTGGAAAATTTTCCCACATGTTCTTAGTGTATAACTACGTCTTAGGAATCCATCTAGGACCCTAGTTGAGGTCATATACCTTCTATAGTTGCTTAACACACGTTTTTATCTTTTCTGTCTTTTTAAGCATTTTCTCTTTCCTTTTGGTTTTACTTTCTTCACCAAAATTCTTTAGGGATCATTAGGCCTATAAACATCATATTATAATAATTAATCACCATTTTTAAGTCAGGGGTATTTCAAATACTTCAAAAAAAGCCATATACGCTTTACATTGAGCTTCTTGTCAACAAAAAATGAGATGATGATAAGTGGAAATGAGTTGAAGACAACATATCAACTTTACGTTGCCACTTCTAATCATATAGGTATGGTGATTGTCTATGTTGGATGGTGAAGATTTCCAAACTCGGAAGCAACGTGTAATAATTAATAACTCTAATAGCTATAACCATGATTGTAGTTGGAACAACAATGACAAAGTTAGAGTGATAGCTTCAAATATTTCTAGAACCAATTAATTACACTGATGAACTGACTTATTATGCCAAATCGGAAATGCATCTAATAATTATTTGACGAGGGAGGGGTGGAGTGTGGAGGGTGATTTTTCAGTATGAGGGGTTGGGTCTAAATAAATGGTTATGACTAAAAAACTTAGATCCAAGCAAATACCATTTTGTGAAGAATGAAAACTCGTTGTCTTTGGATCCTTCAATTACCTACTTTATCGTACGCATTTTTCAGAAAGCCTGTATGGAGAATGCTAGTAAGCACTACACCAATTAATGAGCTCCTTGTGGACTTTTGCCCTAAAGATGGAAATTGAATAGAGTCGCCACCTAGTTTGACCTACAACTAACTATGAAGGGAAGATGAGGGTTCTAAGAACCCTTAATATGACTATGTGTTTGTTGCCGATGGATATGATTTGTCTAATCATAGCAAATATTTTGTATCAGGTTTGCACTGGGTTACACCCCTTGGAATTAGTGGCAACCATAACTTTAAATGGTGCCCGAGAAAACCTTAGTCTCCAATTGTCGGGATTGCCTTCTTTCAAATCCTTTTTTAAAGAGATTTATTTTAAACGGCCATGAGGAAAGGAGAGTAAAGTGGAGAATGTTTTTAGGTGAGTTTTTCTCCCAAGCTTACACCAATTAAAGTGTTAATGGATTAAGGGAGTTGAATAAGTATGGAATGAACGATCATAAAAATTTTGGTGGTTGAGCGGATGAGAAAAATAAATTCTAAGATTGGATAGAAGAATGCAAAAGATTTGAGGGATTGAGAGCTTATGAAAACCGTGGGAGATTTAAGGGTTTTGGAGGTTTGAGAGGGTATCCCCTGAACTTTGAAAGGGTGGAGAAACATCTTTGTCGTTTGGAGGATTTGAAAATGTATTTCGGTCTTAATGTGTGGTGGTAGAAGGATATTTCGGTCTTTTAAGAGAGATTGAGAGGTATTCCAGAGATTGCCATGTGTTCAAAGATAATTTAGTGTTTTTGTGGAGGTTGAGGAGTATATAGGTCATCATGCTATGTTTAAAGGGTTTTTTTTTTATATTTATGTGTTTGAAGGGTATTTTGGTCATTTTGTGATGTCTAAAGGGTATTTTGGTCTTTTTGTGAGGCTAATGTATTTTGATCATTTTGTAGGGCTAAGGGTATATTGGTCATGTTGGGCTAAGGTTGTTTTGGTCTTTTGTGGGGCTAAAGGTATTTTGGTCATTTTGTGGGACATTCAGTCTTTGAGATGATCGGGAATTGAAGGTGTTTAAGATTGTTTGAAGAAATTAAGGGTTTGGAAGAATCCAATGGTATTTCTGGTTATTTTGAGGGTTGGTGGGTAATGATCATTTTATTGGGATTATCGAAGTGTATGGTTTCAGGTGGTAAGGATGGAGATTTTATAAAACAGAAGTTTAGTTTTTTTTTGGAAAAAAGAGGATGGTCCCGAAGGATCACCCATGCATCCCTTGATCAGGTTAATTAATTAATGGTAAGTGTCAAAGCTTGAAAGATGCGCCAAGGAATTTATGTAAAAGATTAGAGCTTATGGAGAAATACTATATTAGGTGGGATGTTCTCTATAAAACCTAATGACATAGATAACTCGCTGGTTTTAATACATTGAAACAGGAAAACATGACATCGAATAAAAAGGAGTTAGATGTACATGATATTATTAACTATCTGTATAAAAATATATTAGCTATTATTAGTCTTACATATGTATTAAAAATTGTTAGCGGTATATATTAAAAAAATGTTAATTGTATAAACATAGAAATATTATGGATATATGTAAGCTATCGCAGTTTATTGTAATATAAATAAAGTCTTTATGTAGATCAATATTAGTCATATATACAAAAATTTAGCCATCCACATAGATAATTTTTCAAAAATATATAGAAAACTATAAGATTAACAGGCCAGTGGATTTTTGTTTTAACATTTATTTTATTTTCTTATGACAGAAGAAAACACATAATTACGGAATGGATTCTATAGAAAATTTGGGGGAAAAACAATGCAGCATCAAAACGTATGCAATAGTGTGGGGTTAGAACGTGCTAGTCACGCGCTAGTTCGTAAGAAAGAAAATCTAGGGTTCTTCTTCTTCTCGAAGAAAACCCATCCGATTCTGCAAATTCCACGGCGGCTAATCCCTTTCCGCCTCTGATTTGGTCCTTTCACCTTCTTTACCGGTGCTGAATCCATGGTTGATTGAAGAATGGATTTTTCCTTCAAAGCGACAGATAATGGGGACGAGACTTGGAGAGCGAACAAAAAGCAAAGAGTTGTTTCAGATTGGGAGATTGATCAAGCATTTTCGTTGGTGCTGTAGTGGGTAACCAGGGCAGTTCGCTCGCGAAAGAAACATTGGGGATTGACAAAGTTTCTGTGAAATTGTTAAAGGAAAGGGAGACGCTCCTAAAGAGGTTTTGACGGATGACGAAATGTCAGATAATGAAGGAATGAGATGCAATGAGGAACAAGGTGAGGAAGATCCGTTGTGCCCGACGGTCGCTCTGTCAAGGATGGTGTAAACCACCCATCGCAGCGGTAATACAACACAACACTTAACTTAATCATTGGGTGTTACACGCCGTTAGCCACCCATGTGGCTAACAAGGCTATTACTTACACCACGTACCGGTCTGATGGACCAGATTTCCGAGCATTTATACATTACAATCCATTCCTTTTCTAAACCGAGTCAACACATTACATTCCAAACTGTATCGAGTATTTTACAAACTATTGCCGATAACAAGTTCGGACTTATACTACTATCAAATACACTTAACACAATATAATATACCCATGCACCGCCATTCCCGTCCTACTCTCGAACGCGAGGCAGCTTCATTGTACCTGAAAAGTAATGGGTGGCCCCAAAGGGGCTCAACACCTTTGCTGGTATGGTAATCGTGCAGCCCGCATACTACCGGGCCACGCATAACTAATTGTCGTCTGAGCATGAGGTTGATTATATTTAAATCATGCATGAAAAACTATAAACACACAATACAATCAACGGGTAATCAACACTGAAATACATTCATCAAGTATAACACATTAACGTTTATTAACTCACATTATTTGGTCTTTAGACCATGAGGGCGTTTACTTCAAAAGCTTCATTCTTATTGGTTAACACTTATCCATTTTGTTCGGGCTACAACCCTCTACTTCTCATAAATAAACTTGGTATTGTTTTTGATAATTATATACATGTACTTCTCAACATTCGTCACACAACAATACACATACAACATAACTCCGGAGCGGGTCACGTGAGGAACCGTACCGGGGTAAGAGTTTAGTCAACTTTTATAGAGCCTAGAGGACGGTTAGTCCTCACGTCAAGCTCGATACATAACACATCGTCGTTCTGTTTATCGAACGAATAACTTACACAAGGTGAGTCGGATCTAGATGATCCAAGCACACCGTACATAACATAATACCGTTCTATTTATTGAACGTATAAAATTACTTATGATGTGTTGGATCAAGTAGATCCCGAACACCGCACACAAATTCCCCTTAACCCCGAACATAAGCCAAGGTAGGAGAGCCAGCTATAGGCTCGTGGGAGATTGAATTCCAAGAAGGAAAACAATCATACACAGGAGAGAGTTGAAACTAATATAGATCTCAACTCCTATACATATGCGCGCGACCGGACACCCGGATTTCTCACTCCTCAAGTTATACATTGGCTAGAAGCTCCCTCCATGGGGCTTAACACATCATATTACACTATGGTTATCCACGTCCAGTTAGTCACACAGGGGAGGAAACACATTCACAAACAACATTCCACAATTAACACATGTATAGCCATAGTTAGAACGTTCCCGCGGATTGGGACGTTTACAACCGAATACCGTTCTCTTATGGGGTCCTAACATGGTTAGCTAACGGGGTTAACACTTACTCGTGGTTAGACGGTATCGGAACAAACACGGCACATAAATGAATTACTATAAACTCATTACATGCTTTATCTTATAAAGTCGTAAACATCCAGAAAAACAAGTTGACATACAAGCCGATGTAACCCGGTAGAGCACAGGTTGCAAGAAAACCAAACCCGTCACCTTGATGATGGGTAGCCTAACAAGAAGATCTCTTAGTCCCGGCTGCCATTTCAACTAGTTCTCATTCCTATAATTCATTCAGTCGAACGGTTAATTACGTTCTTACTTTTCGGTTAACTAATTACTTCACATTACATTTTGTGTACTTTCACACTTAAACTTATACTTGTTCACCCTCTTAATGGTCATTATAAGTCACCAAACATGTCCTAAACAATCATATAACAACAATACCTAACAATCCCCATCATTAGACACCATTTACTAACCTTTAAGTTGATTTTTAGTGTGGTTCAGGACTAGGTCCAGACCTATAGTCCCGGACCAGTTGTTTTCATAAGTTTCGGACATTTTTTTCACTTGGTCCGGGTCTTGGTCCTGGACTAAGGACCCGGACCACCTCCAGAATTGATTTTCGGCTCATTTTTAAGGGTGGTACGGGACCTTATCCAAGGGCTAGGTCCCGAACCTTGCTAAAAAGCTGCTAAAATGCCATTTTTCAATTGCCATTCCCACCTCAAACCTTACCCAAACTTTTCCTAATCCTTCCACATGTTTCTACACTTGTTATAACACCTTAAACATGCCTTAAACCTTCCTAAACCTTGAACAAACTCATTACCCAATTTTTGATTAAGTTCACACAATTTCCCACTTATTTCCTAAGCTTGCAACTTAGTTTCTTTAGGTACCAATGTGCAGATTTTTCTCACCAGCATTTCTAACTCAATTGGTTTCCTTACAATTTAGTTATACCCCATTACCCTCTCACATTTTGGTCATACTAATCCATTATAACTTATTTCTCTTCCTTAACACACTAAACTCCTGATTTACCACATTATACCCACTAATGCACTCATATACATTCTCATAACACCCTACATTATTACCACTCCAAGTTTTACCAAACTACATGATTTCCTTCAAGGTACAACTCTAAGGTGATTAGTTACTCAATTGATCTCTACAAGCACCTAGTAATCCCTAAGGTCATTTTTACTCAAAAATACCATTAACACACTTATTTTCTACAGAAAATTCGCCATAGTTTCCCTACAATTCTAGCATGCTCACATACATTATTCAGCTCACCTAAAATAAATTTATACACACATCATTCTAGACACTAAACACACTTCAATTTCAGCACGTTCACAACTATAACATTATAGTGAATTAACCTTTAATCACTTGGCTCAAATCAGCCCTTAAACATTCAATTTAACCTCAACATATAACAACTCTAAAACAGGGTAAATTAAACCCACAACACATTTCAAAAAAATCAGTTCAAGGTAAGTCAATTTACCTTAAACTTTTGAGTTCCCTTTTTTCCTTTCTCTCTTCCTCCTTCTTGTTCTTGTTTTCAAACCGGTCACAATAGGGGTTTAATTGCTAACAATGGACCAATGCTCAAGGGAAAAATAAGCACTAGATAGATATTTAAACTATTGGAATTAGCCCTAGAATGAAAGAGTGTTTGAGGCACTAAAATGAAGGGGATTACCTTCTAACTTTAATGGGGTATTTTGGAAATCAAAACAAGCAAGCTCCAGAACTTCTTGAAGATAAAATGGAGCTAGAACAAGAAGAACAATGGGGTTCAAAACAGGGAAAAATCAGCCATGAAAGAACTAGGAAGAAGAAAGTGTTTTTGAAGCTTATTTTTACCTTAAGACAACAAGGAGATGTCTAGCTCAAGAATTGGTGTTCTTCTCTTCAATTTGAGATACGTCCATGGAGACTAACTTCATCTTTTTCAAATTTTGAAAGGAGGGAATGAAGCTCCAATATGAGGTGAGCAAGAATAGTGTTTTTTTTTTGTTGTTTTGACTTTGTTTAGGGCTTGAACAATGAAGAAAAAGGTGTGAGCTGGTGAGGGTGAGAGGAATCACCATTTTTGGGGAGTTGGGAAGAAAATAAAGTGTTGGGAAGGATAAGGAATACGTGAGAGAGATAGAGAAATGGGAATGGAAGAGAGAGAAAAGGTAAAAGGCACTTTTGTACTATATTTTACTTTATTGTTTTGTCTCTAGTGACTTAATAGAAATAAGTAGAGATAGGAGGGGGGGGACATGACTCCTTGCTGGAATGGGTCAGATTTTCTTACAAAATTCATAAAGGGTATTTGGTCTTTTAACAAATAACACCCATAAAACCCGAATTTGCACTATTCACTAATCCGGGACCGTTTTCCGGATTTTTTTCATTTCTTTAATTTTAATGGTTCTTAAACCTTCATTAATGTTTAATTATAGTTATATGATCAAATATAATTTTTACGAGTCCGTTTGACCACTTAAAGTCATGTTTTTCGGGTTTCTCGAAAAAAACGTGCTTTAAAGCTTCGTTTGCGTTTTTAATCCACTATATGGATCCGTTTTCGTCGGGAATTTTTCCCACATGTTCTTAGTGTGTAACTAAGTCCTAGGAATCCATTTTGGACCCTATTTGAGGTTATATACCTCCTATGGTTACATAACGCGCGTTTTTACGTTTTGTGACTTTCATGCGTTTTCCTTTTTCTCTTGATTCTATTTCTTCACCAATGTTCTTAAGGACTTAATTAGACTTAGAAAACCATAATTATATAATTTATTAACACATCAAGGTTTGGGGTATTTCAATCTATCCCCCTTAAAAGAACTTTGTCCTCAAAGTTCCACAATTCCCATGCATTACTTAATTAGAATACAGGGATTACTTTTGTAACACAAATCTCACGTATCAAAAAAAATCTTACATATCAACATACATATGATATAATCTTTAGACTCAAGAGTCTGAATAATGTATACTACACATACCAGACAACATGTCACTGCATGTATAACAATGAAAAATACTTTTGTATTCTCTCCATGGGCTCGGTCCTAAGACACAAGACAACTCAGTATTCGAGTCCCATATCGAGTAATACACACTGTGATCTCGCAGGTACCGGTCGTGATGGACACTTATGTTTTCTGGTCCCCGGTCCTTTGGAAGATCAAAACAATCACATACATTTTGTTGTATTCTCCTCATGTCATTGGTCCAAAGACAAAAGGCTCATACGTCCTCGGCTCGTGAGCGAGACTAAATAACAGAAAATCCTTTTTACGAGGCTAAATAGAAGAAAATCCTTTAATTAAAAATACCATTTGAAAATCCTTTTTGAAAATGCAATACAACTCCAAGTCCAATTGATGCTAATTGCATCTTTTCTTAACAGTGATTATTTGTGACCACTTACAGGGAGCTTCAAGAGTCATCCAACTTGGATGTGATCAGCATCAGTGTTGAACTATCCTTCCACCCCAATTTGTGTTCAGTTTCCCTTGATCGCATGCAAATCAAGTTTCACCTCCCACTTCAATTTCAAACTAGCAGCTAATTCAAACATTTACCATTTTCTATCTTTTTAATCGTCTAGTCATAATCACACTATCAAATGGTTCAATCATTCCCATTTTGTATCTTTTTAATCATTCTAGTCATAATAACAAAGCCATACATCTCAAAAGGATGGAACTCTGTCCATCAATTATTTTCAATTCGCCTCTAACCAACTTACCTAGGGAATTCAATTCTCACTATGTTCTTCATCGGTTTCATATCGATTTATACATCACAATACTATATTTGGTCTCAAAATCAACATATAGTATCGGGGTTTAATTCCCCGGGAGTTTTTTCTACTCTCTTACACTTTCTCAAATAAACATATACCATTGGGGTTTTATTCCCCAGGAGTTTCTCTAATCCTTTACACTTGTATTCTCACCCCAGGGTTAACAGGGTCGATACGTTTACGTGAATGGTATTTGCATCACTTGTGCGCAATGACCATAATTAAACTTACGAGTGAATACATATGTTTATATAACATACACATCAAGCATTACAACAATTTCTTTGTGCCACTGCACACCGTAGTTTACGTACTCGGTACGTAAACATACACTAAGCAGTTTTTCGCTCTACCCCCTTTAAAAGGGATTACGTCTGCGTAATCTACCATATGTTATCACTGAACATTGGTTCACGATATTCAGCCTTCATGAAGTATTTTAGCTTCCATGCGGTGTATTATACAATGCGTTCTGGTCAGAGGATCTTAACCACATTTACGGTTTAGTCCCTTAACCAAGAAATCTCATTGGAGTTTGTTTAACTTACAATCGTGTTCGGTTTTAGCATTAGCTATTCGCTCGTCATCACTAGGTATATCAACTTTAGAATTATAGGCCCACTAGCTTTTGCTGCGCGACCCCGATAACTTAAGAGCCTAGTTTTCTCTTGTTGTAATTCTTAGTGTACTGTAAACTCCCGTTTATCCCTTTTTATTTTGGGAATAACGGTTTCTCAATCACCGCAGTATTTCTTACCGTATGTGAACTCGATGAGTTATAAATTTTCTATTCCATTCTCTGGAAAATTATTGTGTATACTGCTGTGTATCTCTGTGTTTATTTAGTTGGTTCTTCCGACTTACTAACTATTGAGGTCGAGCTACTACTTAACATGTAGTGCTCCCTTTGTTGTTCTCATAGTTGAGGTATATCCTATACCGGTATTTGGTATTCAGTGCTCTTATAGTTACTGACTACTGATCATTCCTTTTGAATTATGCTTACGTGTTTGATTCTGTACAAGTACTCTTTCATTTGTATGACCTCGCATTTTCTATGCATCGGTCCTTATAACGTTCATAAGTCTCATCCGCTTTTATTGCGGTGAAATTCATTTTGTTGTGATTGTTGGTATATCCAACGCACTTCATGTTTCTTTGGCCCAAGGCTGCATGGTTTTGTTTCCAGCTTTTCGCTTAACTGGCTTACGCCATATTCATTGGTGTGTTTACTAGTCTTTCGTATCTAGTACGGGTTGGTTACTTAACAATAGGACATTCTTGTCCCGAGGCTTACTACTCCATTTATCATGTTAATCTGCTAGGAGTGCACTTCCCGTTCCTTATGCAATTGCAATAGGAATACACACCGTGTTCCAATGAGATCTTTATCACATAGTACCAGCTACTGGCTTACTGCCCAGTCTATTTACTATCACTTACCTTGCATCTCCACTAAGTTTAACTCATAACTCTGCTTATTCTCCATATCATTTACATGTAATGGTCGCTTGCTGCGCACCATGTTCTTATTCCTTATACAGTATTGATTTGCATGACAACAACTACTATGTTAGCTTCCGCTCATGTACTACGTCATTCATACTATGACTAGCCGCTTACTTGGCTGATTACTGAATATGCTATCCTTTATGTCCTTATGCTCCTTGAGCGTTGTTCACTCTACAGTTCGCATTGTACACATATTGTGTTGGCTTCTAAACCTGACTACCGTTTCGGTTTTGATCATTGCTATAAAAGCTTCTCATATATGCTAGTCTTGGAAATCTTCACATACTCAAGCTTTGATTTGAAATACCCCGAGTAATTACCACTTTAAGTTAGTGAAGATTAAATTAAATTATGTGCAAAAAAAATATATATGTACGTAGCGTTACGATACCGTAACGCTGTAATAAAAATGATAACGTCGCATAAATTCGTAAAAAAAAAATATAACAACACGATATAATATATAGTCGTATATATATCGTAACGTTGTAAATAAACGTCAATAACGCTGCATAACGGCGTTACAAAAAATATAGAGTCACATGATATAATATATAGTCGTACATATATAGATAGTAATGTCTAACTTATACAAAAACAAAGAGAAAGAAAAAGGAGCAAAGACGCTCCCACTGAGGTTCAAACCCGAGACCTCCCGTACTTCCCCCAAGTGCTTAACCGGTTGAGCTGTGCTCATATTCAGCTACTAACTCACACGAATTATAATTAGTACGAATTGATCAAGGGAAATGGAAAAACTAATGGGATCAGACACGTGCTCTCCACATCACCAATTCCTTCTTCTTCTTCCTGATGAAGAACTGATTCGAAAAAAAAATATAGCTACCAAAGGAAAACAATACTTGAGCGATAGATGTTGTTATTCAAATACCCATCACTTCCCTTAACTTGAGACAACCTGGCCAGTATTCTTCCCAAAATTCCTCGCCCTCTCAGCCTCTCTGTAGAGCTCTTGAATCCAAGAGAATAATATCGGCAACATCAGCTCTGAAAGAGTCGCCTCCACGACAGTCAGTTCTGTTCACCGAGACCGATATCTCAACACCCAGTATTTAACTCCATACCCATACTCTACTTCCTCGGTAACAGATTGAACAAGGAATACCACTGCAACAGACAAAGGCACCACCTTTTTCAGTAGAAAGACAGAGCCTACTTATGTTTCAAGCCTTATGCACCAGAGCCATTACGAACTTCCATGCAGCATCTTGACTGATTTAAACTACCACCAATTTCCATTGGAACTCCTACATGTCCACGTGCTCTGTGCCATTTCATTCATAAAAACCCATAGATCTTTCCTTCACTCTCCTGCCTTGCTTTGTTCTGCACGGGCAGGAACAAACTCTACTCCCTCTGATTCCTGATCTACAAGGTAAGAACTCTCGAGTTACATTCCTCTTCTGTTTTTTTTCCTTTGTCCGAGAACCCATACTACCTAATCTCTCTTTCTCGATTGTCCTGCATGTTTAGAGGAGGTAACCAGTGAACAAAACCAAGAGAACAATTAACTACTGTCACACCTGTGTGTTCTTCATTCGGGACCAACCCAGGTAGTGATTCAGAATGCTCTCTACATGTCCATTATTTCGGTGGTGTTGATGCTATCTGGAGGATCCACACTAAACACTAGTATCTTTGTATGCGTGACTCCTCCATGTAGTCCTACAGGCCGTGTCCAAAAGATCCCTGTGGAGAACAGCGCAAACCTCTCCTTGAACCTAACTCAAGGTGAAATTTCTGAAACAATCCTCCTCTTGCTTCTGTTACACCTTCTCTGATTTATCAAGCCTGATCCCTAGGAGATCCTTTCCTCAGCTGTGTAATAACCAAGTGCAAGGGGGCCTGTTAGAGTGCAGGAATACAAGGAGAGACAACTAGGCATAAGAGGTAAGCCATTCATAACCAAGTCAATAACAGAAACTAAGCTAGACCTATTCAAACCTGTTACTTCCCGTTTCTGCAAACCATAGTTTATGTATAGTAACTGTCCAAGAGTTTTTCAGGGGGGAAGTAGAGTCATTTAGGAACTTAAATACAACTAAGCAAACTAAAGAACTCTGAAGATAAAGAAATAGAAACAGATCACAAAAAAAAAGAAACGGGAAACTGATGCAACAGTTTCTTTTATTGTCGATTCTGATAAAGGTCAAACTGCTGGGAAGTTGCAGTTTTGTGACATTAGCAAATGCTGTCTTGGGTTGTTTTAAAGCTAACACCTGAATACCTTAACTACTGAGTAAGCAAAATCGTGGAAATACTTAGATAAAACCAAGATGGAACTAAAACAGGAAGCAGAAAGAAAACAGTCAAAGAAAAACTATATTAGTTTCAGTTGTAGGTCTGTGTAACAGGTACCTTTTTTTTTCAGAAACATAATCTTATTGCTTTGAGTCTGTCTAGAGATTTGGAACTTATACTAAGGCTCTTAACTAAGGGGCCAAATACATTGGAGAAGTAGAACTCAAGGGAGGAACTAAAAAGAAAGACAAACAGGGCCAAATTAAACCTCGGTTTTATCGGGTATGAGGCAACTTTAGGTCTCAGTTTTTCTTGTGTCTGTATAACAAAACTTCAGAGGCAGTGTCCCTATACTCCTAAGGTGTTGAAGGTTAGAACAATCAAGAAACACCTAATGAAGTGACTAGAGCAGTTGAGAAAAAAATTAAGGAAGTGACTAAATAACAGAAACAAAACCACAGAAGAGGAAGAGTGTATTAATTTCAGTGTTTCAGTAAAAGATGAGTTCCTGTAACTTTCACAATACTTGCCCTGGGTCTGTTTGGAAATTCATGTCGAGGTAAACCACCTAATTAGTAGCTAAACCCAGTTGAAACACCAGGAAATTGAAAACAAGGAGATCTGTAAAAGAAAGAAAATAGAAGAAGTTGTAACAGGGTGATTTCAGTTTCTGAAGTGTGATACCTTCTGTATATTAACTTACCAGGTTGTAGTCCTGCTGTTGTGAGTGAGCTTTAAATTTAAACTTCTGATAAAACCCTTGGTAAGTGGGGAACACCTGGGTAGAAGTAAAAAAAAAAACTTGATCAAGAAACCATAAGAAAAGAAGATAGAAGAAGAAGTAGCAATTTGTTGCAGGTTTCTTTCCTTTCAGTTTCTGAATTCCTGGATTTCTGTACAGACACGTTTTAGTAGGAGTAACAGTGTTGTACTGGGTTTGCTTGGGGTTGAACCCTTGAATTAACGCTAAGGTAAGAGACTAAACAATCTAGGAATAAATCAGAAACCAACCTTAGTGCAGACAGCAGCAGAGAAACTGTCACCCTTTCTGTTTTTCATTTTATCAGTTTCTGTATAAAGGAACTACGGTAGAGTTATCAGTGGGTACTAGGTTGTTTTTAAGTTTAAAACCCTTGCCTAAACTCTTAACTAAGTAAGTAAGTGTCTTGGGATGGATTGAAAACAAACTTGTGAGTAAACAGAAAAGAAAAGTGAAAAAAAAGAATGAGGTGTGTCAGTTTTTCTATCTTGAGTTTTCTACAACAATGCAGTTTCTGTAAGATGGCTTTTCAGTGGTTTTAACTTTCTTTCTTGGGTCTGTGTTGAATTTTAAAATCGTGATAAAAACACTCAACCAAGTGGTTAAGTCATGGGGGAAAATTAAGAGTCAGATAGATGGACAAAAAGAAAGATACAGGAGAAACCATGGGTTTGTGTTTTGCAGATTTCCAGTTTCAGAAATTTTCTTGTGTTAGTATAAGCAACCTTCAGTAGTAACAACAGTGATGTCATGGATCTGTTTTTAAGTTAAAACCAAGATAACACACTCAACTAGGTAGATGAGTACCTTGGGACAGGAGGGAAGACCAATTAACCACTGAACAGAAAGGCTGAAGAGGAGATACTGAAAGTAATGACTTTCAGTTTTGGGTTTTCAGGTTCTCAGTTTTCCTGTTCTGTATAACGATTGGTTCCAGTGGCTTTCACTTATCACCTTGGGTCTATCCTTGAAGCTAAGATCTGGAATAAACACTTAACTAATCAGTGGAACTAAGTTGGGGAAAATAGAAAGAAAGAATCGAGTTCCAAAACAGAAAAGAAAGGAAGTAGATAACAGATCTTGAGTTTTTGAGTTTCAGTTCTTGAAACTTTTATCCTCTGGGTAACCCGATTACAGGGGGTGTTATAAGGATTGGATTGAAAAATAACTGAACCTGAACACACCTATAGCTAGTGGATTAAAATTTAAAGACAGTTAGCGAATAACAGAAAGGAAAAGATAGCTGAATTGAGTATTTCAGTTTTATGGCTTCTGAAAGTTTGTTTCTGTTTCTGTATAGGGAAGTAGGTGAGTATTAGTGGGGTGGTTTTGAGTTTAAAAGGGGAGATAAAACAAGTAATTGGGTAAGAAGGACATAGGGGAGAGATCTGAAGGAAAGAATTGCATCTGAACAGAAAAGAAACAATTGGTCTCATGGGTTTTTAGTTTCAGTTTTTCTGGTCTCCTTCTTCTGTGTCTGTGTCTGGTAACTAGCTACAGATGCGGTGTGGGTGTTTCATGAACCTAGTCTTGAGTATAAACCCAAGGTTAACACCCATAAATTGGTTGTGTAAGCACTGCAAGAAAGAAATAAACATAAACTAAACTGACTAACAACAATAACCGAGAAAAAAAATGGGTAGTTTGTGTTCAGTTTCAGTGAGGTTATAGTTTCTGTATAACCAGATTATAAGGGTATTATAAGAGGTGTTTCAGGTTTAATAATGAACCCAAATAGTAGCTCATCGATATAAGTAAGTTAGTGAATCATGTGGAGAAGGTTAAACACCAACTACTACATTCAAAGTAAAGTTAGTTAAGGTATTCCATGGAGATGGAGCTTTAATTTTTGGAAGCTTATGGGTTTCTGTATAAAGAAGTTTTAGGGTTATTCTATAGCCTATATTACCACTATACAAGAGTTAAAATATTGCTCACCTAGTTCTAAGGAGGGAATACGCATTAGACATGTTAAACCTATACTATATAAACTTGTTACCTAATTACCTCTTAAAACGCCCTAAAACATTAACTAAGGAAAAAGGGCTTAGTTAACATGTAAATAAAGATATGAAATATCCTAGGAGTAGGTTAAGCCTAGGATTAATGCATGTGAAATTCTAAGAGTCAATCTAAACTAAGCATGTAACAACATACCTAAGGAATAACGTACGATATAAAGTGTCGTCACATAAAATAATGAACTGACACATTGTTTTAATTAACTCTAGGATCGTAGCGTGCTCCGACCGGGACTCCAGTGTAGACAACCCGAACTAGCGAAAAAGGTATGGACATGTGTGGTTCGTATGTTGCCGTGTTACACGGCTTGTGTGCTGCGTGCCTTGTTTGACAATGACCTTAAGACTAGCATGAAATTGGATTACTTGCTATGACTTGTTTTTATGCTTGTTACATATATCATTGCTGTATATTACTTGCGCGCACACAGTAGTGTAGTCCCTTCTCGCGATGAAACCTTGAGATGAAACACAACGAATTACGTGAACAAACAAGGAACTATATATAAGGAACACTCCTCTTAAATAATAGAGGACTTCTAACGACACCCACTATGGTGTCGAACTTATAACGATAATGAATAGTAAACTACCAGCTGAAGGAACCCATACGGGGGTATTGAAGTGACCCCGTGCTCTCGACGCATGACGCCGGAAATGGAGGATTGGCTATGGAGGAGACGCTCTTCAATACGTAGTGACAAGAGAATTCACAAATGAACCTTAACTAATCAAGGAAAGATTGGCACCTACATGATATGGTCACAGGACCTAACTACATCCCCAGACCTGGTGCAAGAGGAGAGAAAGAGAATACACTTTATGTAAACAAGAGTAAAAGGAATGAAAACACACAACGCTCGAATGATCCCCTAGTGAGGATCGTTGGTATAATAGACCTATGCACGCGCTTGAATAGTTACATGATTACTGTCGCCATGCTAGCAACTTGTTGTGCTTGGTTGCTTGTTTCTAATGCTTTGCTACCTTGCAGCGTGTATGATGTTATGATGTGTTGCGGTATGCTTTCCTGCTTGTTATAGCATGTAATATGACTTAATAATATTCGACCAAGTAGTCGTGTGGCCCGGTAACATGCGGGCCTCACACGTTCATACTCGGCATAGTTTTGCTGAGTTCTTTATTTTTACAGGTATGAAACGAGAGGCAGACAGAGAGTAGGCACGGGTGACTACCATAGGGGTAGTCCGTACGGGCAAGACTTTAGTAGTTTGTTGTTAATGTATGGGTTATGACTTGTATTACTAAACCCTAGTGGTACTTTCGGACTGTGTAATTTCAGTAAGAACTTACGATGTAGACGCTCGGTACTTGGTCTGTAATTTCTGTCGTACTTGGATTTGATTGTGGTTTAATTCCAGTCATTCGGACCGCAGCTTGGTATTGATGTTGTTGTTGTTGCGTCAACCGCGTGGGTGGTTGGTGTCTGTGACACCCGAGTAGAAGTTGTGAATCCGCTGTTTAGACTTGCCAGGTCATCGTTGGCGCATCGTTCGGACTATTGATTGGTTAAATCGGGGTGTTACAGAAAGTGGTATCAGAGCGTAGTTGCGCTCTGATGACTGCAACACAGAAGTACCAAGAATAGGAAAGCCTAAATTTGGGAAACGGGGTTAAGGGTTAGTAATGTGAGGCACGACGTTACCGATTTAAACCGCCAGCAAGGGCGATAACAACTTGCAGTAAGATTCTTGTGTATGTTCTAAACTAACAAACGACATTCTTAGATGGCCGAGCGACGAGGACAAGGACGAGACCGTGACGCCACGACCCGGGACTACTACCGTGCAGCGTTCCAGGTCGAGATCACCGTCCAGATGCGGGACGAGGAATTCGTCCAGAAGAGGGAGACGAAGGGTGGTGACTCAGAGGGCCGTAAACGGAAGAGTGCGGGCAAGAAGAAGTACTACCCGAGCAAGAGGCGAGTGAAATATCATGGGAGCAAGCCTACAGAGACACTTCAGCTAGGCCACCCGGCTATTGCGGCTAAGCCGCTACGCTCCTACCCAGCCCAGGGTAAATGAACCAAACGCTAATGCTTAAGTACCGTTACAGTTGTCATGACCAATTATTGACTAACCAAATCACATATTCAGGGTCTGGAGCCGGCCCAAGCAAAAAGACCAAGCGCCGCTTTAAGTGCAGGCGATGCTCGAAGAACCACCCCGGAGTTAATTGCGAGGGCGAACCGGTAAAGTGCTTTTACTGCCAGAAGCGCGGGCATAGGGCATTTGAGTGCTACGCAAATCCCAAGAGTGAGAGCTATAAGCCCGGTTACGGTGTGAAGGGTGACAGGAGAGCGGGATCTCGAGACTCCCAGGAGGCATCTACTCCGAGGCCAGGGGAGGCGGCCTTAAGCATCATGGACCCCACCGAAGGACTAGACACCCCTTCAGCTGCAGGTAAAACCTAAAACCTCAAATGATTGTAAAGCATGACCAAATCTTTGTGTGCCAAGTTGTATGACCATGCGTGAAATCTGGTAGGTTACTAGGACCACAAACAAAGAACAAAATAATAATAATAACACTCATTGAGGGACCAATTTTAGAGGCAACTTGGGTCGACATGCTTAGCAGCCGACAGGACCCTACCTTACAAGCGAAGAGGGCCGAAACACCCTAAAATTTAGGAAATAAATAAAGCTTACGTAAGCAATTAAATAAGTCAAGGTTGGTATTGAGATAAATTCTTCAATTCGTACACTCGAGAGATTAATCTTAGTAAACCCCTCGTAAAACCATGAAATGAGAGGATATAGTTCGAGATGAAATACACCATAAAATTGGTACAACTATAATGCTTAATAAAGCATGGCACAAATTTTACACACTAAAGTATAATATTACGGAATTCAATTAATTCCCTACCCCAACACAAGGCAAACATATAAGAAAAATGGCAATGAATCCGCCACTATGTTCAAACATCTATCAAATATTTTGTTCAAGGATACCAAATAAAAGGAGTTGTGGGCCATGGAGAATTAACTTCCGATCATGGAGGAACAAGTTCCGAAAGAGGAACTATTAAAAACAACCGCAAGCAATACAACGGTAACTGTGGAAATTCAATGTTATAAAAAGATAAACCCTTTGGATCATATGTATATCATTAACTATGGTGATGAAAGAAGTGACCACACCTGCAACGTTACTTCGCATAGCATTCAATACTCAAGCACTAACGTTATATGATAGTATTACTTAACCATTTGGTATTATACCATATATTACATACCACGTTATTCATTTTAATAAACCATACTTTAAATTACATTGTATGACTTGTAGTATATATCTTTACACTAATGTCATAACACCTGTCAATTACCATTTCATGATAGTAAAACCATATCGTATATACTTATATATATATACTTATATTCTTGGTTTTACACATATATGCTTATATATATGCAATTTCTATTGGATTTAATCATATAATATATATAGTTGCATGTATTGTGACAATATTATTTCTTAAACTCCCATTCAAGATATGAGTGGTCACACTGACCTCTTGGTCAAATTAGTTGACTTAGTCAAGCATGTTGACTTGACTAGTTTACCCAAGTGCTTTAGGTTGCGACATTCATCATAATATATGGTATTAAATAATGCATGTACTTGGCAATAAGCTACCCTTGATTGTACAATTTACTGTTTATTAACTCTATTCACTTATAACACCATCATTTAATTGTATGGTCCTCAACCATATTTTATACGTATTTTCCTACAAATATTAGTCACGCCTTTATGCACGTACAATATATATAACTTATAAAACTCCCTTTATTTGATGTTACATTTCATTATTTTATGTAAGGCAATTATTCTCACTAGTTTGTAATATATTATACAAACTTATATTGAGATTCCTATCTTGATATCATGTAACATTTGTATAATACCATAATAAAATTTTAAAGTTTATTCATTATACTCATTATTTTGCTAGCTCATTTATTCATTATTATCACATTGGTTTTATGTGAATAGTCTTACTTATACACGTATTATATCCACTTAAAATACCAGCTGTATATGTGGAAGTGTATATATATACATCTTCTTACTTCAAATGTTTGTCACGATTAATATTACTTAGCCAAGCAATTTCCAACCTTATGATTTAAATCCAATTATACAATATCGTATAATTTAATTTCTCCTATTTAGTATAACAACCATGACACAAAAAAAAGGGGGGCTTGTATACACTTGACAAATTATTCACTATAACACCTGGGGTTGAACCTTAGACAAGAAGATTAAGATAACCAAACCATATGGGGAGACAGTAAATACGGTGCGGATGGATCACCAATATCCATACTATATCTATAAATACGGTGCGGATGGATCACCTATATCCATATCTAAAAATACGGTGCGGATGGATCACCAATATCCATACTATATCTATAAATACGGTGCGGATGGATCACCTATATCCATACTACATTTATGAATACGGTGCGGATGGATCACCTATATATATCTAAAATACGGTGCGGATGGATCACCAATATCCATACTATATCTATAAATACGGTGCGGATGGATCACCTATATCCATACTACATTTATGAATACGGTGCGGATGGATCACCTATATCCATATCTATAAATACGGTGCGGATGGATCACCTATATCCATACTATATTATGAATACGGTGCGGATGGATCACCTATATCCATATCTATAAATACGGTGCGGATGGATCACCAATATCCACTATATCTATGAATACGGTGCGGATGGATCACCTATATCCATACTATATTTATGAATACGGTGCGGATGGATCACCTATATCCATATCTATAAATACGGTGCGGATGGATCACCAATATCCATACTATATCTATGAATACGGTGCGGATGGATCACCTATATCCATACTATATCTATGAATACGGTGCGGATGGATCACCTATATCCATACTACATCTCCCTATATGAGAACTTGGAATGAAAAGAACTCATAATATCAGAAGGATACAAATGTATGTACCAATATACCATCTAATTAATGGGAACAACCATATGTGCACATATAAGATAAAAGGAGTATTATAATTCAAATACGACCTTGAAACTTATAACACATGAGTACACATATTATGGATACAAGAATGAGGAAAGGTATATATGTACACATTTAGACATGTACATAGCTGGAAAATTAAATTGATTGATTGTTTGTTGGACGTGCGAGGTTGAACTTAACCCTGGTCAGGTCAAGTGATACCGAGTACAAATTGGGGTGGAAGGATAGTCCAACACTTACGCTGACCACGTAAGGGTTGGATAACTCTCGAAACCTCTTACAAGTGGACACATGAACTACAAAATACGAAGGATGAGATATCGATGTAGATGATACGAGCTGATAGAGTACATTGATACATGATTCGAAACTTAGAGGTTACAACCTCACAAACTTCTAACATATATAGTTTGGTAACCTTTTGACTGGAACTAATTGAAGTTAACCAGTAGTGTCAATGCCATAATTGGGCTGGAGAATAAAGATTACTTAGAGACGAAAAACATTTAAATTGAACGTACACATTAAGGGATAAAAGAAGGTACTAATACTAGGAGAGTAAACTAGCTAGCTACCCACGAATATGAGCGTTAATCTAAACTAAACCAATCATGGTAGCAATGACACGTCGATAACATTCACATACCAAGAACTAAGTCATTAACACTCAAAAGGGGCAACCAGAAACAAAAATCTAGACGCTTAAAAGCGCACCAAAAGCATGAATATCCAACCTCCAAAGGAACTGAATAGACAAAATACAATCCACAGAGACCGTGTATAAATTAAATTACCTATACTAGCCAAGAGACTAGGCGGAAGAAACAATTAAACTATCCACTACCCTTGGAAGACTTAGTAAGGGAAAGCTAAACCCGAAGGTAATCAGAGTCGCGCAGCAGAAGCTGGTGGACCATATCGCACATCTTCCAGTTGAGTAACAAGTGACCTATCGGCCAATACCTTTAACCTAGAGTGGCTAAACCCGAATCCGTTTCGAGATCGGTACGACTACCGATAAGAGTCTTTTGGATACAGAGACTAAACCCTTAACCCGATCAAGGCCTTTGATGAGAGTATATTGTAAGCGACGATGCATAGAAACTAGAATGCTCAATGAGAGTTAAAACATCTTAAACCAAGGCTCTAGGATGGTATAAAAAGGATTACGTGGGAGTAATCCATTTTTATGGGGGGGTAGGCGTGTTTCGCTTTTGCTATTTTGTTGCTCGTTTGATGTGTTATGTTTGATTTTGCTATCGTTTGATGGGTTATGCTTGATTGCTATGTGTGAACTGCATTCGAATTGTTTTGGATGCACTGTGGTTATGAATGAACGTTGTATGTTGGCTTTTATGGTGGGACATGTTGATTGCTGCATTGGTGTGCTTTAAACACTTGAAATGTAGTTGGTGGTGTACACGTGAACTATGGTGTACGTATGTCCCTTGAGACTTGTGATATATAAATGTATGTGTGATTGGTTTGGATTGGAGAACCAGTGGTAGAATGGAAGGTTAGAAAAAAATGTTGGAACTTTAGAATTGATAGGATTGAATGGATTAGAACCCTGAGATTCGTTTGGGTATTCGATTAAGACAACTTCGGGACGAAGTTCTTTTAAGGGGGGTAGACTGAAATACCCCGAGTAATTACCACTTTAAGTTAGTGAAGATTAAATTAAATTATGTGCAAAAAAATATATATGTACGTAGCGTTACGATACCGTAACGCTGTAATAAAAATGATAACGTTGCATAAATTGTAAAAAAAAAAAATATAACAACACGATATAATATATAGTCGTATATATATCGTAACGTTGTAAATAAACGTCAATAACGCTGCATAACGGCGTTACAAAAAATATAGAGTCACATGATATAATATATAGTCGTACATATATAGATAGTAATGTCTAACTTATACAAAAACAAAGAGAAAGAAAAAGGAGCAAAGACGCTCCCGCTGAGGTTCAAACCCGAGACCTCCCGTACTTCCCCCAAGTGCTTAACCGGTTGAGCTGTGCTCATATTCAGCTACTAACTCACACGAATTATAATTAGTACCGAATTGATCAAGGGAAATGGAAAACTAATGGGATCAGACACGTGCTCTCCACATCACCAATTCCTTCTTCTTCTTCCCTGATGAAGAACTGATTCGAAAAAAAAAATATAGCTACCAAAGGAAAACAATACTGGAGCGATAGACGTTGTTTATTCAAATACCCATCACTTCCCTTAACTTGAGACAACCTGGCCAGTATTCTTCCCAAAATTCCTCGCCCTCTCAGCCTCTCTGTAGAGCTCTTGAATCCAAGAGAATAATATCGGCAACATCAGCTCTGAAAGAGTCGCCTCCACGATAGTTCTGTTCACCCGAGACCGATATCTCAACACCCAGTATTTAACTCCATACCCCATACTCTACTTCCTCGGTAACAGATTGAACAAGGAATACCACTGCAACAGACAAAGGCACCACCTTGTTTTCAGTAGAAAGACAGAGCCTACCTTCTGTTTCAAGCCTTATGCACCAGAGCCATTACGAACTTCCATGCAGCATCTTGACTGATTTAAACTACCACCAATTTCCATTGGAACTCCTACACTGTCCACGTGCTCTGTGCCATTTCATTCATAAAAACCCATAGATCTTTCCTTCACTCTCCTGCCTTGCTTTGTTCTGCACGGGCAGGAACAAACTCTACTCCCTCTGATTCCTGATCTACAAGGTAAGAACTCTCGAGTTACATTCCTCTTCTGTTTTTTTTCCTTTGTCCGAGAACCCACTACTACCTAATCTCTCCTTTCTCGATTGTTCCTGCATGTTTAGAGGAGTAACCAGTGAACAAAACCAAGAGAACAATTAACTACTGTCACACCTGCTGTGTTCTTCATTCGGGACCCAACCCAGGTAGTGATTCAGAAATGCTCTCTACATGTCCATTATTTCGGTGGTATTGATGCTATCTGGAGGATCCACACTAAACACTAGTATCTTTGTATGCGTGACTCCTCCATGTAGTCCTACAGGCCGTGTCCAAAAGATCCCTGTGGAGAACAGCGCAAAGCTCTCCTTGAACCTTAACTCAAGGTGAAATTTCTGAAACAATCCTCCTCTTGCTTCTGTTACACCTTCTCTGATTTATCAAGCCTGATCCCTAGGAGATCCTTTCCTCAGCTGTGTTAATAACCAAGTGCAAGGGGGCCTGTTAGAGTGCCAGGAACTACAAGGAGAGACAGCTAGGCATAAGAGGTAAGCCATTCATAACCAAGTCAATAACCAGAAACTAAGCTAGACCTATTCAAACCTGTTACTTCCCGTTTTCTGCAACCATAGTTTATGTATAGTAACTGTCCAAGAGTTTTTCAGGGGGGAAGTAGAGTCATTTAGGAACTTAAATACAACTAAGCAACTAAAGAACTCTGAAGATAAAGAAATAGAAACAGATCACAAAAAAAAAAGAAACGGGAAACTGATGCAACAGTTTCTTTTATGTCGATTCTGATAAAGTTCAACTGCTGGGAAGTTGCATGTTTTGTGACATTAGCAAATGCTGTCTTGGGTCTGTTTTAAAGCTAAACCTTGAGTAAACCCTTAACTACTGAGTAAGCAAAATCGTGGAAATAATTAGAAACCAAGATGGAACTAAGAACAGGAAGAAAACAGTCAAAAGAAAACTATATTAGTTTCAGTTGTAGGTTCTGTGTAACAGGTTCCTTTTTTTTCAGAAACATAATCTTATTGCTTTGAGTCTGTCTAGAGATTTGGAACTTATACTAAGGCTCTTAACTAAGGGGCCAAATACATTGGAGAAGTAGAACTCAAGGGAGGAACTAAAAAGAAAGACAAACAGGGCCAAATTAAACCTCGGTTTTATCGGGTATGAGGCAACTTTAGGTCTCAGTTTTTCTTGTGTCTGTATAACAAAACTTCAGAGGCAGTGTCCCTATACTCCTAAGGTGTTGAAGGTTAGAACAATCAAGAAACACCTAATGAAGTGACTAGAGCAGTTGAGAAAAAAATTAAGGAAGTGACTAAATAACAGAAACAAAACCACAGAAGAGGAAGAGTGTATTAATTTCAGTGTTTCAGTAAAAGATGAGTTCCTGTAACTTTCACAATACTTGCCCTGGGTCTGTTTGGAAATTCATGTCGAGGTAAACCACCTAATTAGTAGCTAAACCCAGTTGAAACACCAGGAAATTGAAAACAAGGAGATCTGTAAAAGAAAGAAAAATAGAAGAAGTTGTAACAGGGTGATTTCAGTTTCTGAAGTGTGATACCTTCTGTATATTAACTTACCAGGTTGTAGTCCTGCTGTTGTGAGTGAGCTTTAAATTTAAACTTCTGATAAAACCCTTGGTAAGTGGGGAACACCTGGGTAGAAGTAAAAAAAAAACTTGATCAAGAAACCATAAGAAAAGAAGATAGAAGAAGAAGTAGCAATTTGTTGCAGGTTTCTTTCCTTTCAGTTTCTGAATTCCTGGATTTCTGTACAGACACGTTTTAGTAGGAGTAACAGTGTTGTACTGGGTTTGCTTGGGGTTGAACCCTTGAATTAACGCTAAGTTAAGAGACTAAACAATCTAGGAATAAATCAGAAACCAACCTTAGTGCAGACAGCAGCAGAGAAACTGTCACCCTTTCTGTTTTTCATTTTATCAGTTTCTGTATAAAGGAACTACGGTAGAGTTATCAGTGGGTATGTTGTTTTTAAGTTTAAAACCCTTGCCTAAACTCTTAACTAAGTAAGTAAGTGTCTTGGGATGGATTGAAAACAAACTTGTGAGTAAACAGAAAAGAAAAGTGAAAAAAAAAGAATGAGGTGTGTCAGTTTTTCTATCTTGAGTTTTCTACAACAATGCAGTTTCTGTAAGATGGCTTTTCAGTGGTTTTAACTTTCTTTCTTGGGTCTGTGTTGAATTTTAAAATCGTGATAAAAACACTCAACCAAGTGGTTAAGTCATGGGGGAAAATTAAGAGTCAGATAGATGGACAAAAAGAAAGATACAGAGAGAAACCATGGGTTTGTGTTTTGCAGATTTCCAGTTTCAGAAATTTTCTTGTGTTAGTATAAGCAACCTTCAGTAGTAACAACAATGATGTCATGGATCTGTTTTTAAGTTAAAACCAAGATAACACACTCAACTAGGTAGATGAGTACCTTGGGACAGGAGGGAAGACCAATTAACCACTGAACAGAAAGGCTGAAGAGGAGATACTGAAAGTAATGACTTTCAGTTTTGGGTTTTCAGGTTCTCAGTTTTCCTGTTCTGTATAACGATTGGTTCCAGTGGCTTTCACTTATCACCTTGGGTCTATCCTTGAAGCTAAGATCTGGAATAAACACTTAACTAATCAGTGGAACTAAGTTGGGGAAAATAGAAAGAAAAGAATCGAGTTCCAAAACAGAAAAGAAAGGAAGTAGATAACAGATCTTGAGTTTTTGAGTTTCAGTTCTTGAAACTTTTATCCTCTGGGTAACCCGATTACAGGGGGTGTTATAAGGATTGGATTGAAAAATAACTGAACCTGAACACACCTATAGCTAGTGGATTAAATTTAAAGACAGTTAGCGAATAACAGAAAGGAAAAGATAGCTGAATTGAGTGTTTCAGTTTTATGGCTTCTGAAAGTTTGTTTCTGTTTCTGTATAGGGAAGTAGGTGAGTATTAGTGGGGTGGTTTTGAGTTTAAAAGGGGAGATAAAACAAGTAATTGGGTAAGAAGGACATAGGGGAGAGATCTGAAGGAAAGAATTGCATCTGAACAGAAAGAAACAATTGGTCTCATGGGTTTTTAGTTTCAGTTTTTCTGGTCTCCTTCTTCTGTGTCTGTGTCTGGTAACTAGCTACAGATGCGGTGTGGGTGTTTCATGAACCTAGTCTTGAGTATAAACCCAAGGTTAACACCCATAAATTGGTTGTGTAAGCACTGCAAGAAAGAAATAAACAAACTAAACTGACTAACAACAATAACCGAGAAAAAAAATGGGTAGTTTGTGTTCAGTTTCAGTGAGGTTATAGTTTCTGTATAACCAGATTATAAGGGTATTATAAGAGGTGTTTCAGGTTTAATAATGAACCCAAATAGTAGCTCATCAATATAAGTAAGTTAGTGAATCATGTGGAGAAGGTTAAACACCAACTACTACATTCAAAGTAAAGTTAGTTAAGGTATTCCATGGAGATGGCGCTTTAATTTTTGGAAGCTTATGGGTTTCTGTATAAAGAAGTTTTAGGGTTATTCTATAGCCTATATTACCACTATAAAAGAGTTAAAATATTGCTCACCTAGTTATCTAAGGAGGGAATACGCATTAGACATGTTAAACCTATACTATATAAACTTGTTACCTAATTACCTCTTAAAACGCCCTAAAACATTAACTAAGGAAAAAGGGCTTAGTTAACATGTAAATAAAGATATGAAATATCCTAGGAGTAGGTTAAGCCTAGGATTAATGCATGTGAAATTCTAAGAGTCAATCTAAACTAAGCATGTAACAACATACCTAAGGAATAACGTACGATATAAAGTGTCGTCACATAAAATAATGAACTGACACATTGTTTTAATTAACTCTAGGATCGTAGCGTGCTCCGACCGGGACTCCGAGTGTGAGACAACCCGAACTAGCGAAAAAGGTATGGACATGTGTGGTTCGTATGTTGCCGTGTTACACGGCTTGTGTGCTGCGTGCCTTGTTTGACAATGACCTTAAGACTAGCATGAAATTGGATTACTTGCTATGACTTGTTTTTATGCTTGTTACATATATCATTGCTGTATATTACTTGCGCGCACACAGTAGTGTAGTCCCTTCTCGCGATGAAACCTTGAGATGAAACACAACGAATTACGTGAACAAACAAGGAACTATATATAAGGAACACTCCTCTTAAATAATAGAGGACTTCTAACGACACCCACTATGGTGTCGAACTTATAACGATAATGAATAGTAAACTACCAGCTGAAGGAACCCATACGGGGGTATTGAAGTGACCCCGTGCTCTCGACGCATGACGCCGGAAATGGAGGATTGGCTATGGAGGAGACGCTCTTCAATACGTAGTGACAAGAGAATTCATAAATGAACCTTAACTAATCAAGGAAAGATTGGCACCTACATGATATGGTCACAGGACCTAACTACATCCCCAGACCTGGTGCAAGAGGAGAGAAAGAGAATACACTTTATGTAAACAAGAGTAAAAGGAATGAAAACACACAACGCTCGAATGATCCCCTAGTGAGGATCGTTGGTATAATAGACCTATGCACGCGCTTGAATAGTTACATGATTACTGTCGCCATGCTAGCAACTTGTTGTGCTTGGTTGCTTGTTTCTAATGCTTTGCTACCTTGCAGCGTGTATGATGTTATGATGTGTTGCGGTATGCTTTCCTGCTTAGTTATAGCATGTAATATGACTTAATAATATTCGACCAAGTAGTCGTGTGGCCCGGTAACATGCGGGCCTCACACGTTCATACTCGGCATAGTTTGCTGAGTTCTTATTTTTACAGGTATGAAACGAGAGGCAGACGGAGAGTAGGCACGGGTGACTACCATAGGGGTAGTCCGTACGGGCAAGACTTTAGTAGTTTGTTGTTAATGTATGGGTTATGACTTGTATTACTAAACCCTAGTGGTACTTTCGGACTGTGTAATTTCAGTAAGAACTTACGATGTAGACGCTCGGTACTTGGTCTGTAATTTCTGTCGTACTTGGATTTGATTGTGGTTTAATTCCAGTCATTCGGACCGCAGCTTGGTATTGATGTTGTTGTTGTTGCGTCAACCGCGTGGGTGGTTGGCGTCTGTGACACCCGAGTAGAAGTTGTGAATCCGCTGTTTAGACTTGCCAGGTCATCGTTGGCGCATCGTTCGGACTATTGATTGGTTAAATCGGGGTGTTACATGATTTATCAGATGAACAAACTGAGGTGTCCTCTTTATCATTACAATTTAAATGGGATACCCTTAGAAAATTTTTAGGTATTTGGATCTACATAGAATTATTGTTTCTAGACGGTCCACATTTACACCTCTCCATGGCCTTACAATTATGAGAGGATTTCCTCACCATTATAAGACGTGGTTCGTTCTCCGCTCTATTCACTTGTATAACACAAACTTTTCCCTCATTGGTGTCATTTCTAGTGAAACTCCTTATGACTTTATTTAGGTTTTGTAATCATTTAAATTTACGTAACGCATTTGGTTTGTGGCTTATAAGCCTCGTTGCCTTGAGCTCTACTCATTGTAGGCTGTTCTCACAAATTTTACTTCTTCGTACACCATCACATGGTTTGGAGGTGATTCTGGGCTTCCTAACAAGGTCGTTGCATCTCGTTTCCTTTCATGGGAGGCCCCTTAAGAATGTCAGGTTATCTCTTTGACGACTTATGGCTCTACTGTTAAGTGGGTTCCCTTCGGTGTTTAAACCGAGTATTTGTTTCAACTCTTGTGTTTCTATCATGATATTTCGTTCAACTTTTGTTGACCCAAACACCCTTCAAGGATTGCTCCTGGGTGTTGCTAGGTTATGCCATTACATCTGGCTTGTACTTATGTAACACCCCTAATACACACATGATATTAAATGAAATCGCAGCGGAATAAATCAACTAAACAGTAACTAACGCTTCGGTGCTACAACGCCGTCAACCACCCACGTGGTTGACAAGGCAGAATAAGTACAATTGTACCGGTCTGATGATCAGACTCCCGAGCATAAAACTAAACCATAAATACATTATATACAATACCGAGTGTTTACATATACAACCTTCACTGATAAACATCACTGCAAACTGTCACAACCAAATCCAACAACGCCACGGGAGCACAGGCGCATCCCGGGCCAACATCCCATAAGTATACAAAAGTAAACCTGCACCCTAGGATCTAGAGCCACTCCGCTTCTTCGATCCTCATCCTGCAGTATAAGAAATATGGATCCCCCGAGGGGGTCAGCAACCCTTGGCTGGTATGGCTAACGCGCAGCCCATCGGCTACCGGGATACGCGCAGCTACTTGTCATTATAACATGGTATTCAATTATATACATAGCATAACATAACATGGAGCATGGCATCAATAGTGCATAGCTCAACAACACATAACAGTGGATTTTTACTCCACGATAACAAACCACAAGGGTCAAATAACATAAGAGCCTAGAGAGTGATTCACTCTCATGTCAAGCTCGTTAAACACACTCATTACCGTTCTGTTAGACGAACGAGTAACTTAAGTCACAGATGGTTCGGATTTAGTGACCCGAACACACCACACAAACACAGGTTCCCACTAAACCGATCATAAGTCAGAATAGGTAAGCTTTGGAAGAAGCTAGCGGGAGATCGAACGCCAAGTTAAGGAGAACAATCTTAACAACATAAGAGTCGAATCTGATTCAGATATCTCTTAACTTACATGCATGACCGGACAACCGGATTCCTCACTTCCCTTAACACTTGTTAGAAGTTCATAGTGGAACTTAACAACCAACACACAATAGGTGGTAAGTCATGTTAGACGCACACAAGGGGAAATGAGTCACAACAACACATCACAATAATATGAACGACTGTAAACTCATTACATGTTTAAATCTTATAACGTTGTAAACACACAGAAAAACATACAACACACAAACCGGTGTAAACCGCTAGACAACAGATGCAAGAAAACCATACCTTGGTCCTTGCCTCGTCTGGTTTCCTCCGTAGGTCACTCCTATACATAATTCAAGAACGTCGGTTAATTAACTTACTTAACCTCCAAATTTACTAAGTGTTTAACATAATTGTATGACATGGTTTAATGTCTATCTTACCCTAGGTTACCTTCATTATACACCCTAGGGTTAACTACATAAGTCACATTCTTTTCTTTTTTTTTTTTTACAAGTTTTGGTCCGACCGGACTTGCCGACCGGACTTACCTAAGTCCGGTCCATTCCAGTACCTTTTTACCGTTGAAAAATTCACTCCGACCGGACTTACATGTCCGGTCCTATGTCCGGTCGATTCCAGAGACTTATAACCCGTACAAAATTATGCCGACCGGACTTGCCAAGTCCGGTCCCATGTCCGGTCCATTCCAGAAACTTTTCCCTCTCACAAAACAAGCCCGACCGGACTTGTAGGTCCGGTCCCCCAAGTCCGGTCGATTCCAGAAACATTTCTCGGTAGTGTAACAGGGCCCGACCGGGCTTGCATGTCCGGTCGCAAGTCCGGTCTGCCCCAAATCCTTATTTTCCTTTTCACATTCAACTCCAAATTTTACCCCCATATAACCTAGTACCCCCTAACCTCATTTGGGCACTTTAAACACACCTTAGGACACCCTTAAACACTCACACAACTCTTTTTCTAATTCCTTAAACCTTTACTTATCTCCTTGTAAATTCCTTAACACTTATGTTATTTTATACTAGGTCCCAAGATGGTGTTTCTCACCTATGGTGACTACTATCCCAAAATGCTTTCTCCCTGTTTTAACATCATCTCCCAAGCATCATCTCTCACAACTCACTCCTTATATCATTACTTCAAATCCTTTTTCAAGTTCATACCTTCTCCTTAGTTACCAAAGTTTGCCTAAGTCTTTACTAAGTCCCAAAATGACTTTGGTACATACTAAGATCTCAAGCTCATGCCTAAGTCCCTATTACATCCTAAATCACCTTAATGTATGTTTCTTACACAAGAACCACACTTAACCATCTTAAATATTCCTTAACTTATCAAACTCATATTAACACTTAGAACTTCACATTTGTTACCCAAATTTTGACATAGGTTCTCCTAGAACATCACTAACCCAAAACACATTGTTTTACCAACAAACAACCAAGAACACTAAAAATCCATCAAGTACTTATTATACACAAACTTCACTTACAAAGCACTACATCACAATATAGTGCACAATTTAAATTGCATGGCACTTAGGCCCTTAAATGACATGGCTCTTAGGCCCTTAAATGACATGGCTCTTAGGCCCTTAAATTGCACAAATCATAAACACTGAATTTCCACAATATATTTGCCTTTAACCTGCAAATACACTCAACAACACATATGCCTTTTACTAAGCTCTTGGGAACACTTTACTAAGTCATTCACCATTGGCTCTTTAGGTAGTTTAATAAGCATTTATGAGCTCATTTCTCCTAAGGCATTAAAATAACATTAGGTTAGTAGATTTACCTCTTTTGCAAAATAACTTCTTTCTTGTTTCCTTTAGAAAACCAATAGAGTACTTGATTCTTTGACAAGCTCTAAACAATATACAAACATTGAAATGAGTATTCAAGCTATAAGCTCCATCTCATTGTAAACCCTAGTTTTACATTGTTTCAAAAACATTAATGTAGTTGTTTTACCTTGCTCTTTGAAGAGAGTTTGAATATCAAGCAAGAGAGGACTCCACCTAGTCCATGAAGAGTTGGAATGAAGCTAGAACAAAGTCACATAAAAAGCTCCTTCAATACATATTTTCGGACATGACAAAAACAAGGAGGAAAGGAAGTTTTATTTGAGATTCCTTACCTAGAATCCAAGGAGAGTAATATATGTAGTCAAACAAGCTCAAGCTCCTTCAATGGAGAAACTCCATGGCACCGAAATGGTTGTCTTGAAGTTTGGAGAAGATAGAAATGAAGAGCTTGAGGAGAGGAAGAGATTGGTGGTGTTTGTTTTTGATTTGGACAAGTGAGCAAGGTTTACAAGAGGTCAAAGCTTGTGTTTTAATGGTGGTAGTGGTTCTATCGTGAGAGAACAAAGAAGAAAGGAAGAAGAGAGGTGGGAAACGTGTGAGCAAGGAAAGGAAATGAGAGAATGAGATAGAATTTACTTTATGAAGATATTTATACTTATAAAGTAAAAAGGGTACTTAAGTAGTTTACTTATTTTGTTAACAAGCTAACAAAGGTGGTGTGTCACCAACCTCAAAAACCGGCCCCAAATAGTAGTAGGAGGGTAATATAGTCTTTGTTTGTCAATTTAAATACTATAAAACATATGTTACAAAATAGCTTATAAAAGTTACTATTCATAAACAAGGCACATGGAAGTGAAATTTTGATTTCCCACTAATATAGACACCCAATGTGATATTATATAGTACACATATATATTTAAGAGTAATGATGGACATCCAGCCATTCAAAACTCATTTACAAGACAATTTTTCAAAAATGTGCTTTAAGACTCCTTAAAGCACATTTTGTGTTTAAACTTGTTTTCAAGCTTGGTTTTCTTTGGTAATTGACTTAATATGTTCATTAGTGTATAAATGAGGTCTTGGTAAGTTCATTAGGTCTTAACCAAGTTTATCCAAGCTTAGAGCACATTTTGGCTCTTAATTTTAAGGCACATTTTGTGTTTCCTTTTGTTTAAATTTGTTTACTAGTGTTTCTAAGACTCTTTTTAGTCTTAATACACCATATTTAAGTGTTTAAACAATATATTAAGGTTTGGGGTATTTCAACTTATGGGTATGTTTAGTTAACTACGCCGCTTTACGTTCTTGGCTGGGTTTAATATCCTCTTCATTGGAGATTGATATTCTTCGGTAGCCTTGGTGGTTGTCTGGGAATTCTATCCCGTTCGTTGGACATTAACGTATCCATGTTAGGCATCTGCCTTATGGGTATTCATCCCGCTATCTCGTGTTCCTTTTACAAATCTTGAGACATATCGGATATCTATACTTAACAATGTGTGCTCCTCGCATTCCCTAACTCTTATTCCTTTTCCTAGAATGAGTTCTTAAATTCCTTTAGTCTTGTCGACTTAACTGAGTTCTTTCACTTCGATCGTTCGATGGTTTGAATTTTCACTGCTGACCATAGTACGGAGTCAACTACTTCTCGTGTTCCTGACTCTACTCGTATACATATGTGGGGGCACCCTACTGATACATTACTACTTACCTGACTAGCTTATAAATAAGTCTGTCAGGCCCGTAAGCTCCTTCAGAGTGCGGTCGTCCCACATTTTGTTTTTTGTACACTCGTAGTGTCCGTCACAAGCATATGTGGAGTATTATGTTGTCAACTCCTCTTATATCGTCTTATGACAACGCACATTTGGTGCTTCCCGAACTTAGTCAAGGGAAGTTTGTCCACTGTCTGTATTTAGTACGAACTTGATTCCTTCCCTCGGGTTAATACCCTCGGGTTGTAGGATTGTTCTGGTTTTGGTTTTAAAAATTGAGGTTTTAGAGGAAATTTGAGTTTGAAAGAAGGTTTGAAATAAATATGAGTTTGGAAGAAAATTTGGTTTTGAAAGAGGGTTTGAAATAAATCTGAGTTTGAAAGAAAAATTCTAATGGTAATAAAATGTCTACTCACCTTGACCGAGTCTAGCTTCTCACTGACTGGTATATTTTAAAATACAAGGGTTAGGCTGTTAAGCCCTTCCAAGGTTTCACTATTCAAGTTCTTAGGATTTGTGAACCCATAATTTCTTCATTCACAATCATGGTACTCTACTAAGTACTTCACAGTCGTTAAAATTTTCCAAATAACCCCGTTATAACGGCACTTGCCATGACAAGTGCTCCATGCAAGCTGGCTATCGGTTCAACACATACCAGTTGCGGTATTGTTTCTGCCCGCGCCGTATTCGGTAGCTTTATTGACACTTCCTTTGATCTTATAATCTTGATAATAACTCTACTGCGCAACTTCGCATTGGTCTTGACATGATAGTCATAACCCAGGGTGCTTCTCCATTCTCGGAGGCCCCTATTCACTTAGTTCTATATTTTTCCTATTGCTCGTTCTCATGCATTTACCGTGGTTACTGAGGCTTGACTTTTCACTATATGGTAGTCCTGTTGGAGTATGTTATATAACTATTTCCATAGTCGTCTAGGCTTTGTCAATTAGGTATTATAACCTCTTGTATGTAGTAGGGTTGGAGTTACCCACTCTTGACTAGGTCCTTAGTCAGTTAGTTTACTGTTGGTGGTATTATCTAACAACTGCGGTACCGTAGACATGTGTCTTGGGTTTTGTTACTTCATCATTTTCTACTTCTTTGTACAGTTAGTACTTTCCCTCTTGCTGGCCGGGTTTCCCTCGACTGCTAGGCATGTCGACCCAGGTGGCCGGAAATTTCGTTTTCCCATAGGTAGGGTTCTTAGTCTTCCGCTATTAAGTGCGGGTAAAGTTATTCAAACGGGAACCGTCTCCAGGATTTCCAGTTCTTGGAATCTACCGTATGACAGATTTTGGTTCGTATAGAAATAGTTTATAACAGTTAGATCGGGTTTTCCCGAGTATGAGAGGACTTTCCATCTCTTTGGCATTCTTTCCCGAGTAATAAAATGGGGTATGTGGAGGGCGGGAAGGATATTGTAGGTATCCAGTACACACTGGTAATTCCTAACTAGCGTATCTCTCACACTATCGCTCATCCCTTAAACCCAAGTCTCTAATCCTAACTTGGTACTTCCTAAGCTCGATAATTCCAGTCATCAGAGCGATACTTCACTCTGATACCACTTTTGGTAACACCTCAACCATAAACACTGTACTTAATAACTGATCGCAGCGGTTATACAACACAACACTTAACTTAATCATTGGGTGTTACACGCCGTTAGCCACCCACGTGGCTAACAAGGCTATTACTTACACCATGTACCGGTCTGATGGACTAGATTCCCGAGCATTTATACATTACAATCCATTCCTTTTCTAAACTGAGTCAACACATTACATTCCAAACTGTACCGAGTATTTTACAAACTATTGTCGATAACAAGTTTGGACTTACACTACTATCAAATACACCTAACACAATATAATCTACCCAAGCACCGTCATTCCCGTCCTACTCTCGAATGCGAGGCAGCTTCTTTGTACCTGAAAAGTAATGGGTGGCCCCAAAGGGGCTCAGCACCCTTGCTGGTATGGTAATCGTGCATCCCGCATACTACCGGGCCACGCACAACTAATTGTCATCTAAGCATGCAGTTGATTATATTTAAATCATGCATGAAAAACTATAAACACACAATACAATCAACAGGTAATCAACACTGAAATACATTCATCAAGTATAACACATTAACGTTTATTAACTCACATTATTTGGTCTTTAGACCATGATGGCGTTTACTTCAAAAGCTTCATTCTTATTGGTTAACACTTATCCATTTTGTTCGGGATACAACCCTCTACTTCTCATAAATAAACTTGGTATTGTTTTTGATAATTATATACATGTACATCTCAACATTCGTCACACAACAATACACATACAACATAACTCCGGAGCGGGTCACGTGAGGAACCGTACCGGGGTAAGAGTTTAGTCAACTTTTATAGAGCCTAGAGGACGGTTGGTCCTCACGTCAAGCTCGATACATAACGCATCATCGTTCTGTTTATCGAACGAATAACTTACATAAGGTGAGTCGGATCTAGAGGATTCAAGGACACCGTACATAACATAATACCGTTCTATTTATTGAACGTATAAAATTACTTATGATGTGTCGGATCAAGTAGATCCCGAGCACACCGCACACAAATTCCCCCTAACCCTGAACATAAGCCAAGGTAGGAGAGCCAGCTATAGGCTCGTGGGAGTTTGAATTCCAAGAAGGAAAACAACCATACACAGGAGAGAGTTGAAACTGATATGGATCTCAACTCCCATACATACGCGCGCGACTGGACACCCGGATTTCTCACCCCTTAAGTTATACATTCGCTAGAAGCTCCCTCCATGGGGCTTAACACATCATATTACATTATGGTTATCCAAGTCCAGTTAGTCACACTAGGGAGGCAACACATTCACACACTACATTCTACAGTTAGCACATGTATAGCCGTAGTTAGAACGTTCCCGCGGATTGGGACGTTTACAGCCGAATACCGTTCTCTTATGGGGTCCTAACTTGGTTAGCTAACGGGGTTAACACTTACTCGTGGTTAGACGGTATCGGAACAAACGTGGCACATAAATGAATTACTGTAAACTCATTACATGCTTCATCTTATAAAGTCGTAAACATCCAGAAAAACAAGTTGGCATACAAGCCGGTGTAACCCGGTAGAGCACAGGTTGCAAGAAAACCATACCCGTCACCTTGATGATGGCTGGCCTAACATGAAGATCTCTTAGTCCCGGCTTCCATTTCGACTAGTTCTGAAATACCCAAAACCTTAATATGTTAATTAATTATGTAATTGTGATATTTTAAGGCTAATTAAGTCTTTAAAAATATTGGTGAAGAAATAAAACCAAAAAGAAAAAGAAAATGCGCAAAAGTCACAAAATGTGGAAATGTGTGTTATATAACCATAGGAGGTATATAATCTTAAATAAGGTCCTAAATGGATTCCTAAGACTTATTTAGTCACTAAGAACATGTGGGAAAAATTCCCGAAGGAAACGGATCCAAATTGTGGATTAAAAACGCAAAACAAGCTTAAAGCACGTTTTTCGAGGAAACCGGAAAATGTGATTTTAAACGAGTTTAATGGACTCGTAAAAATTTATAGTCCATTATATAAATATAAGTAAACATTAATGAAGGTCTTGAACAATTAAAATTAATAAAATGAAAAATGGAAAACGGGTCCCGGACTGATGAATAGTAACAGTTCGGATTTATGTGTGTTAAATTGCTAAGTGACCAAACTGCCCCTTGTTCATATTTGGGTAAAGATCTGGACTTATTTGAGTCCCTCACATTTTGTTTCCCCCCTTACCCATTGATTCACTTCTACTCACAAAAGACAAAAAAAAAAAGTGCAGTAAAAGCACTTTTACTATTCTCTCTCTTCTTTTTCTCATTTCCCTCCTCTCTGTCGTATTCCTCATCTTCTTCCCAGCGCCTCTCTATTCTTCTTCTTCCTCTTATGGCGATTCCAGTAAACCCTCACGAGCTCCACCTTCAACTTCCTTGTTCTACCATTATACAAGCTTAAAATCACAAAATAAATACACCACAATATTCCTCTCACCTTGGAGCATCTTTCCCACCCTTTAAAAGCTCCAAACTCCAAACTTCAACCCCATGGTTGTAGCTCATTTTGAGCTAAAGACCACCTCCTTTTGAAGCTAGACCATTCCTTGTTGGTCCTAAGGTAAGAAAATCATCAAAGGCACCTCTTTTCCCCTTGTTTTCTCCATTTTCATTTTTCTCAGTTTTGAACTCCACGTTTCATCCGTGTAGCAGCCGTGTGAAATTTCAAAGTGTTGGAAGTTGCTATTTTTGATTGCCAAGTTACTCCATTGGAGTAAAGAAGGTAATCCTCTTCATTTCTATACCTAGACATTTCTTGATTCTAGGGTTAGTTAAGAGTTTGTTTAACCTCTTAATATTCATTACTATTCCATTGGGTTTGGTCACTAGATTAGCATTTAAACCCACTGTAACCGGTTGTGAAACAAGAGAGAAGAGAGGAGGAAAGTCTTGAAAGAAAACTCAAGGTAATCAACTTACCTTAAACTAACGTGTGTTTTATGAATGTATTTGTGTTTAAGCAAATAAATGTGATAAATGTTGGGTGTAGTGCAGGTGTTGCTAATAATATGAGGAAATTCGGTGTTTAAATTAATGTTGTTTAAGGGCCTAAGAGCCAAGCTTTTAAGGTTTATGCACATTGTGGTTATTATTGTGAAAGTGTTGGAATGGATGTGTTCTAAGGGTCTAGAATGAGTGTGGTGGTTGGATTAATGTAAGTGTGCTAGACAAGGTGTGTGAGGATCATAGAAATATGGGGAACCTCTGTCAAAATTCATGTAGAACACTAGGTGTTTTAAGTGTTTTGTGAAGGGAAGGAGTCTAGAACTAGATAGGTGCTGTTAGAAACCTACTTAAGCAAATATACACCTTAGGGCTAGAATTGGAGTAAATGGTGTAAGAAGAATATAAGGAGTATATGGGTTGTTAGCCAACTGAAAGGGTGAAGATGGTGAGCAACAATGTAATTAGGAACCTAGGAAACAAGTGCAAGTTCTAGGTGAGATAAGTGTGAAAAATTGGGTGAATATAATCAAGGATTGGGTGATGATTTAGACAAGGAATTAGAGAGGTTTAAGGTGTCAAATTAGTGTTAAAACAGGTTAGGATTCATGTATAAAGATTAGGAGAAGGTTGGGATTGGATTAGAGGTTGAAAAGTGGCTGAAAAAAAACTATATTCTGGAGTAATACTGGGGTGGTCCGGGTTTGCAAATCGGTACCTAAACCGGACGACCCCAAAAACACACCCGAGACTTAAATCTGTATGTGGCCCGGGTTTGTATCCCGGTACACAAACCCGGACCAGGTGAAAAATAGGGCAGAAGGTATTGCGATGATATGGTCCGGGTTTGTAAACTCGGACACAAACCCGGACCACCCTAAAAATGTGCCAGAGAGTGTTTTTAAGCATTTCCAAGGTGGGGATTTGAATGTTAATGATAATATATGATTGTTAAGACATGTTTGGTGACCTTTAATGACCATTAGGAGGGTGATTAAGTATAAGTTAAGTGTGAAAGTATATAACATAATTATGTGAAGTAATTAACTAATTAGAAGTTAAATACGGTAATTAACCAACATGACCAATTATGTATAGGAGTTGCATTCGGTGGTCAACGAACGCAGCACGGACCAAGGTATGGTTTTCTTGCAGTCTGTTGCCTACCGGTTTACACCGGCTTGTGTGTTGTTTGTTTTTCTGTGTGTTTATGACCTTATAAGATTAAAACCATGAAATGAGTTTACGGTCATTGTTATTATTGTGGCGTATGTGTACCGGTACTGTTAACCTCGAATACGCACTAACCCGTTAGTTAACCAAGCTAGGATACGTAAGAGAGCGGTACCCGGTTTAACGTTTCAACTTAAGGAACGTTCTAACCTCGGCTATGTATGAGCTAGTTGTGGTGTGTGATGTTAATGTGTATTCCTTTTCCCCTGGGTGTCTAACTGGACTTAAATACTTATGTGTGATTGATTGTGTTAAGTTCCAACAATGGGACTTCTAACAAGTGCTAACCGGGGAGTGAGGAATCCGGTCGTTCCGGTCACGCGTGTATGTAAGGGCGTCGACATCTGAATCAGATTCGGCTCTCTCCTTATGTTAAGGTTGTTTTCCTTTTTGGATTCCGACCGCCCACTAGCTTAGCCAAAGCTTACCTACCTGACCTCCAATCGGGCAAGGGGGAAATTATGTGTTCGGTGTGCTCGGATCACTACATCCGTCATGCCTATGTGTTAAGTTACTTGTTCGACTAACAAAATGATAACGAGTTATGTAACAAGCTTAATATGAGGATGAAACCATCCTCTAGGCTTGCCATGTTGACTAACTATGTTGGTTGTTTACTAAAGTGAAGTGTTCTCACTATGTATGTGTTGTTACTGTTATGCAATATTTCTTGCTATGTAATATGTATGTTGTAAGTTAAAATCAATGCCCTGTTATCATGGCAAATAGTTGTGTATATCCCGGTAGTCAGCGGGCTGCACGTTAACCATGCCAGCCTAGGGTTGCTGACCCCTTGGGGGCACATATTATTTTTCAGGAGAGTGATCGATGAAGCGGAGTGGCTATAGCACGGCGCGAGAAGGAATACTTTTGTTATTTTGGATAGTGGACCCGAGTAGTATTTGTACACTCGAGCTTATTTTTTTTGGTGGATGTAAAGTTAGTTGAGTGATTTTTGTACATTAACACTCGGTATATTGTGATTCTTTTGGATAGTAAATTTTGAAGGTTGTAAGTATGCTCAGGAGTTCTTGTAATCAGACCGATACATTGTACGTAACAGCCTTGTTAGCCACGTGGGTGGCTAACGGCGTGTAACACCGCCCCTTTTGGTCAATGGTTAAGTTATGTTTTTCCGCTGCGATTATTGGTTAAGTGTGGAGTTTACAGTTGGGGTGTTACAAAAAGTGGTATCAGAGCGAAGTATCGCTCAGATTACCCGTTACCGAGCTTAGGAATATACCGAGTTAGGAAATTTAAACTTGTCGTCCAAAGGACATTATAAACATGTGATACGATAAGTTTGTAAGCACAATACTAATGTGCTCTCATATATGTTCAGATGCAGGGCGACCACGTGGACGAGGAGGAGGAGGGCCCGGTCCAGGAGACGCGGGAGATAAACCGCTCAGATGATGGCCGAAGCTGTGGCGGCCGCCCTAGCTCAGTGATACCACAGATAGTAGCTGCAGTGCCGCAAGGGCAGCAACAGCCCGTTGGTCAGGCTCATCCGAAACCCCCCAACAGCCAAGCGAGACTAATTGGGTGAAGGTTGGCGATCTGGACCCCGTCCTTCAAAGGGGAGGAACTGACCCTTCCAAAACTAGAGCGTATATCGGAGATTGAGACCCCGCTATGAGACCTTGGCCGTTCCTGTGATGCCAAGGTCCGACTTGCTGCGTTTTACTTGAAGGGTTCGGCTAGGAATTGGTGGAAACTTGTACGGGCCGAGATGGTGGCCGACCCGAATTTTGGATGGGAGCAGTACACGGCATTGCTACGAGCCAAGTACTACCCAGTGCATGTGCAAGAGGCAAAGCGCCTGGAGCTTGACAGTTTGAAGCAAGGAGACAAAATGTCGGTGGACGACTACTACACCGCCTTCACCGACCTTGTTCATCTTCTACCCGACCTCGGTTACTCGAACCGGGTCTTAGTGAATCGCTTCTACAGTGGGCTAAGCCACCGCCTACGCTATGGCATGGGGCCAGCCGAGTACAATACCTTGCAGGTATCTTAAAGTAATGTCTAAGTGTGAATGAGTTATGTTATATGTGAGTGTGTAAATGTGTTGCGGGGCATGACTAACACCTTGAACCTCAGGAGTGCTATCATGCCGCTGCTAAGGTCGAGATCACCGTCCGTCTGAGGGACGAGGAGAATGCGCATAAGCGCAAGGTTTCGAGCGAGGGCCAAGGCTCGCAAGGGTACCAAGGAGGGAAGAAGAAGAAACCATACCCTCAGCCCCAGAAAGGCCAGCAACAGGGTGGCAAGGGTCAAGCCCAGTCCACCACCGCTGAGGAGCCGCTGAAGCTCACCTATGCCTATGCGGCTAAGCCCTTACGCTCTCACCCGCCCAAGGGTAACTAATTAATTTCGAATACCGAATTCAAGTGTGTAATGTTATATTGTAAAGTGTGTACTAATTGTGTAATGTGATAGCAGCCAGCACGGGCTCTGGACCGGAGCGCCACTACTACTGCAAGTGGTGCAACGGTGACCACCCCGGCAAGGACTGCAAAGGGAATGACGTGCAGTGTCGATACTGCAAGAAGTTGGGGCACCGTGATTTTGAGTGCTACCAGAACCCCGATGGCAGAAACTATAGGCCTAAGGGACAGTGGAAGGGTAAGGCTGCTGCGACCACTGAAGGCCCGCAAGCTACCTACCAGCCATCCTCAGGGCAAGGGAATACTGATTCCCAGAAGGGGAAGGGGCCGGGAGCAGGCAAGGCTGCCCTGAATGTGGTGGACCGATCAGAGGCACCAGGATCCTCTTCTAGACCAGGTACCACCTAAACCGTTAAGTGAAATAAGTGATTGTATACCGCATTTCCATGTGTGTTAGTGAGTCTGAATGTACAACCATGTAAGTAATGAGTTAAAGCATAATATGGAAGTCACCTAAATTAGGTAATTCTAAACCTTAGGAACCTTCAATATTTGTTATCCAATCCCACCCACGCCAATCCCCGAAGAGACCACCATGGACATCGCCGACTATCCGACATAACAGTGTCAGGTTATCCAACCAGGCATGATATTATTAAGAGGATACCTGACACCCGAAGCACAAATCCATATCATTCGACGATGCAACGAGCTTGGAACAGCACCTAGAGGTTTCTACACACCCTAATACCCAAGTGGGGCGAAAATGAATTTAAAGATGATGTGCATGGGTAAGGATTGGAACCCTTACACCAAGACATATCAGGACACACGAGCTGAAGATGGAGCTACCATACCGAGTATTCCTGAGGAGTTCCTTGCGGTTGTTAACCACACCGTGGGAATTGCTCAGCAACTTGAATCGGAACCACTTCCGAGTATCAAGGCAGATTTGTGTATTGTCAATTTCTACCAAAAGGGTGGAAGATTGGGTTTACACCAAGATAAGGACGAAACACCCGAATCTCTAAGTAAGGGAGTACCCGTGGTGTCTTGGTCCATTGGTGATACCGCAGTGTTTATGTATGGCGAGCAGAAGCGTGCGGACCTCGCGACGAAGTTAGTGTTGAAGTCTGGTGATGTGTTAATCATGGGTGGGCAGTCGAGGATGCTGTATCATGGCATCAAGAAGATCAAACTGAATACGGCGCCTCCGACAATAATCAATGCCACACACATGAAACCGGGGCGGTTGAACTTAACCTTTAGGCAATTCTGAAGTTATGTGTAATCATGTAAAGTGTGAAGTCAGTTGTATGTTAAGTATGTGATGCATTAAGTATGCTAAGTATTAAGCGATGTAGTCGAATGTAATACCATCATGGTGTAACGATGAGTTTTATGAATAAAGCAGTGTTGATTTCTTCAGTATTCCACCTGTGTTGTTACCAATGTACTTATCAAGTTTATGAAATAAATTAGGCGCTGCACTCGGAATGGAGGGTACACTGAATGTGTGTACAGAGGCAGAGGCCGGCAAAAGCGGCACTATCCTCACCGGTACTTTCCCAGTGAATGGCATGGATGTGTCAATCCTGTTCGACTCTGGAGCCTCACATACATTTGTCTCACTCACATTCGCAGGAGACTGGGGTTAGACGCGGAGGAGATACCTGACTTCCTAGTCACTCTCCCGTTAAGGAGCGGATCAGATGCACCCGTTATTACCGAGATGCCACCGTTCGAATTAAGAATGAAGAGTTCCCGATCGACATGATAGAGTTCGAGGGACTCGGATTTGATGTGATTGTGGGGATGAACTGGTTGGAGCGGCACAAGGACCGAATCATATGTGCCGAGCACCGTCTGCTTCTTCGGAGTCCGTCTGGGGTTACCATTTCATACCGCCGGAGGCCCAGGGAGCCTTCGACACAGATCATCTCCGCCATGGCCATGTATCTGATAAGTGTCCAAATGAGCATGATTTATAGGTGTATTTCATATATTATATTAGCACTTTTTCTTGCTCATTTCCCCACTTCGGTTAGTTTTTCCTCTAGTTAATGTTTTATTGTTATCTCACAAATTTATTGTTTAAACATGAGGAAAACCAAGCTGGGAGTAAAGTAGACGAACGCATAGACGCAAACGGCTCAGAAAACGGAGTCCAAACGAAGAATCTAGAGCCGGTCAAAATCTGTGTCCGCATGGTGTCCGCATGAGTGTCCGCATAGAACCACGCGGACAGCCACGCGGACAGCACAAGTTCACGGAAGGCCATTGTGTCCGCATGAAACAATGAGGACAGCCACGCGGACAGCACAAGTTCATGGAAGGCCATTGTGTCCGCATGAAACAACGAGGACAGCCACGCGGACGCCCATGAGGAGAAGCTTGTCCGCCCCATTCTACGCGGACGTCTACGCGGACAAGGCTAAGGACCGTGAGACAACCGCGTAACTGAATGCGGACATCTACGCGGACGCATGTAAATGTCCAGATAATTAACGCGAGTTGTTTATCTTCTTCGCGGCGCCTGCAACTTATCCGTCTACTCCTCCAACATTATCAGGCGCCTGCCGACAGTACTCACGCGTTCAGCCACCCAATCCATTCCTTAATTCCCTCACGCGTCTGTCTCCAGCTCTGTCCCCTGCAATCAATGAGCAATCTATGTGCAATCAATCGGCAATCAATTCTTCCACTCTAGATCTGCCTCTTCCCTTCCTCTATATAAACACACGTTCCTTCTGCCTTCAATAAAAACACATCCACCACCCAACATCATCGATCCACTACAGACTACCATCGTCCATCTCGTTTCTCTTCTCCCGTCTTCTCCATTTTATTTTCTTTTCATTCCACCATATCCACCTCTAGTCCGACGTATACAAAATAGCAGAACGAATGCAGGAGTGACTACAGATGATTTCTACTACTCTTGTTTCTATTTATCTATTTAATATGTTAGGCTAGAATATTTATCTGGGAATGGTTATTATGTGTTTGTATTAATTATGCAATATGTTTACTGGTTTTATTTAAATACAGTCTGTTACGATTAAAGCTTATCTCTCGCCTTTTTAATAAATGTCATGAGTTTATTAAATTGCTTGCTAAGTCTATTTTGATCAGACCGGTGATAAATAGATAGGTTAATTAAGCCGTAAATTTGGAGAAAGCTTATTATGATTTAATAAGTTAGTATTTTCAGATGCAAATATAATTTCTCATATCTAAACCGTCTGTTTACATGTGTTATGCTTGAACCTGGATTAGAACCTTGCATTTTCTGGTAAACGAGTTCTTATGAGTCTATGATTTAGTCCTTAAGATAATAAGAGAAATTTTGCCAAACAATTATAATTAAACCAGTAGACATAGCATGGAAGAGCAGATTATATTAACCTGACCCAGAGTCCCGTTTAATTTATCTATTAACTTAGTTTATTTTATCTTTCCTTTTTATTTATAATACAAGTCAATTAATCCCCCCTTTTTGTGACACGCTTAGGTACTTAATAATTCCCCTTAGTCCCACGGTTCGATATCCGGTCGCTTACACTTTACTATACTACTACAACCGGGATTTGTTTGCAGCCCGACGTTTATTTTGAGTTTTAATTTCTTTTCTTTTATTTTAATTTCACCAGTTTTAACCACTCACAATATATAGTCTGCAAAATGGCGCCGTTGCCGGGGACTAGATTTATTCTAGTCCCTAAGCCCCGGATTATTCACCTGTTAAATTATAAATATTATGTTCTCTTTATTCTGTTAATATTTTGTCTATTTTATTTTGTTTCTAATCATTTTATTTACTAATCTGTTTCAGTAGTTTCGTTTTATATACGAAAACACAAAAAAAAAGTGTACGCGCGCGGCAAATGGAGGAGGAGCTCGAACAAGAGTTTTGCTATTCACAGTATTTATACTGCTCCGTATGTGGGGGAGCTCATGATTATGAGGATTGTCTCATATTACAAGAACAACTCTGGTTAGAGGATCAACCAGATTACCTGGAGAGAATCGCTCAACAAGAACAGCAACCAAAGAGCGAAACAGTTCATGAGGTAGAACACCCCACTACGGATGTAAGTTACTCTCTTCCCTCTACAGTCACCTACCGCCAGTTCCCATCCTTCTCTATGCTCTATCCAGAAGATGAGGATACTTACATCCTCGACAATGAAGAGAAGGAATTGCTATCACCTCCCGCCAAGATATCCAAACAAAACGCCACTATCACCTTCGAAGAATCAACTTTCTCTGAAGATGATATTGATCCGCGTTCTTTCTATGAGCCTCACCTACAAGAGGAGGATGTTTACATCCTCCAATTTGAGGAAGAAAAGTCATCACCACCGGGTCTTCTGTTAGAACTACGTTCCCGGCAGAACCTCCTCAAACACCAGGTTTGGTGGAGTATTCATTTTCCTATTATATTTGCTGAAGTAACATTTTGTTTTGATCCAGGTGGTTTGCTTTTAATTATTGCTAACTTCGTTATCCTGGCAAAGTTGTTGTCTACTTTTATTTTTGATCCAGGATAACGAAGCGGGCGTCTAGCCAAAGACGTTAAAGAAGGGCAGCCCCGGGAGGCAACCCGGATGAACTTTTATTTTATTTTTCTTTTATGCTCTTTTAATTTTCAGGTTCTCTTTAAATTTTATTTTTGCTAACTTTTAACTCCGTTTGTAGTATGGTTGCTTCTAGTGTCTTATGCAGGTGCAAATTCATGTCTACACTGCAACCAAGCTACGCTACTTGAGGCTGAAGCTCAAGTGTGGGGGAACTCCTTTAACAAAAAGCAAAAATAATATCAGGGGAGTACCAGTTTCTTTAATTATGCTTTTATTTAAATAAAAACTATAGAGGAGCGATTATGTGCTTAAATGTTTATTTGTGACCTTTGTGTTATCTCTATTTTATCTACTTACTGAAAAGGTGTTCTGAAACCTTCCCTTGTTTTTCTGGTGAACAATGAGGACATTATTCAAATTAAGTGTGGGGGAGTGTGCCCTTTCGGTGGAATTTTGTGCTTAAATGTTTAATCTTTCTCCTTATCTTGCGTTTGTCCAATTCAATATCGTGACCCTTTATATGTGGGTTGTTCTCTTTAAGAATAAATACTGTTATGAATTGTGGGATAAATGGTACAAAATTTTAAAATTTTGATTACTTTTGATGAGCATTTTATATGCGGTGTGACCAAATGATCTGCAAATGGTTGGATTTTATTGCTCAGGGTTTCTTTCTGTCTTCTCTCTTAGGGATTGCTAAGGGGTGTTTCTCTGTTAAAAAAAAAGGGACTTGCGAGACACCATTGGTAACCAACAAAAGAGAGTTGAGTGTTCTTGAATACAAAGGCGTGATGCCTACATTTTCTCATCCCTTATGCAAAAGTGAAACAAATGCATAAATCTATTCTTCCTTTTGTTTTCTCCACAATGCCCATTCTTGAGAGAAGTTGGCCATGGTAAAAGTTCTTAGAGTCACCTAAACAAAAGAAACATTGAAGTACCTTGGATCATACCCCGAAACTCTAATTTTTATTTTTACCCTGAGTACACCTGTGCCACCAGCAGTCGATGGATCGCACTCCTCGATAAATTTAAAGATCATGTTTATCCTACCCTTCATAATAATATTTGTTAGTATTGAGCATTCCCTACTTACTTGGGGACGTGGTTTTGCTCGAGGACAAGCAAAAAGATAAGTGTGGGGGTGTGATAAGTGTCCAAATGAGCATGATTTATAGGTGTATTTCATATATTATATTAGCACTTTTTCTTACTCATTTCCCCACTTCGGTTAGTTTTTCCTCTAGTTTATGTTTTATTGTTATCTCACAAATTTATTGTTTAAACATGAGGAAAACCAAGCTGGGAGTAAAGTAGACGAAGAGACGAACGCATAGACGCAAACGGCTCAGAAAACGGAGTCCAAACGAAGAATCTAGAGCCGGTCAAAATCTGTGTCCGCATGGTGTCCGCATGAGTGTCCGCATAGAACCACGCGGACAGCCACGCGGACAGCACAAGTTCACGGAAGGCCATTGTGTCCGCATGAAACAATGAGGACAGCCACGCGGACAGCACAAGTTCACGGAAGGCCATTGTGTCCGCATGAAACAACGAGGACAGCCACGCGGACGCCCATGAGGAGAAGCTTGTCCGCCCCATTCTACGCGGACGTCTACGCGGACAAGGCTAAGGACCGTGAGACAACCGCGTAACTGAATGCGGACATCTACCGGACGCATGTAAATGTCCAGATAATTAACGCGAGCTGTTTATCTTCTTCGTGGCGCCTGCAACTTATCCGTCTACTCTCCTCCAACATTATCAGGCGCCTGCCGACAGTACTCACGCGTTCAGCCACCCAATCCATTCCTTAATTCCCTCACGCGTCTGTCTCCAGCTCTGTCCCCTGCAATCAATGAGCAATCAATGAGTCTATGTGCAATCAATCGGCAATCAATTCTTCCACTCCAGATCTGCCTCTTCCCTTCCTCTATATAAACACACGTTCCTTCTGCCTTCATTAAAAACACATCCACCACCCAACATCATCGATCCACTACAGACTACCATCGTCCATCTCATTTCTCTTCTCCCGTCTTCTCCATTTTATTTTCTTTTCATTCCACCATATCCACCTCTAGTCCGACGTATACAAAATAGCAGAACGAATGCAGGAGTGACTACAGATGATTTCTACTACTCTTGTTTCTGTTTATTTAATATGTTAGGCTAGAATATTTATACTCTGGGAATAGTTATTATGTGTTTGTATTAATTATGCAATATGTTTACTGGTTTTATTTAAATACAGTCTGTTATGATTAAAGCTTATCTCTCGCCTTTTTAATAAATGTCATGAGTTTTTAAATTGCTTGCTAAGTCTATTTTGATCAGACCGGTGATAAATAGATAGGTTAATTAAGCCGTAAATTTGGAGAAAGCTTATTATGATTTAATAAGTTAGTATTTTCAGATGCAAAGATAATTTCTCATATCTAAACCGTCCGTTTACATGTGTTATGCTTGAACCTGGATTAGAACCTTGCATTTTCTGGTAAACGAGTTCTTATGAGTCTATGATTTAGTCCTTAAGATAATAAGAGAAATTTTGCCAAACAATTATAATTAAACCAGTAGACATAGCATGGAAGAGCAGATTATATTAACCTGACCCAGAGTCCCGTTTAATTTATCTATTAACTTAGTTTATTTTGTCTTTCCTTTTTATTTATAATACAAGTCAATTAATCCCCCCTTTTTGTGACACGCTTAGGTACTTAATAATTCCCCTTAGTCCCACGGTTCGATATCCGGTCGCTTATACTTTACTATAACTACTACCGGGATTTGTTTACAGCCCGACGTTTATTTTGAGTTTTAATTTCTTTTCTTTTATTTTAATTTCACCAGTTTTAACCACTCACAATATATAGTCTGCAGTATCATGAAATTAGAAGAAAGAATGATGTATACCTCTGCTATGTCCAGGACATAGAGAGAGACCCTGAGTTTAGCCCAGATGTGCCGGTTGTGTCGGAGTTTCCTGATGTCTTTCCTAAGGAGCTCCCAGGCATGCCGCCTACACGGGCAGTTGAGTTTGAGATTGATTTGGTGCCAGGCACTAGACCTATAGCGAAGGCGCCCTACCGTATGGCTCCAGTTGAGATGACAGAGCTCAAAGAGCAGCTACGAAACCTACTTGACAAGGGATTCATTCGCCCGAGCGTTTCACCATGGGGAGCACCAGTCCTTTTTATGAAGAAAAAGGATGGTAGTCCCCGCCTCTGCATCGACTACAGAGAGCTGAATGCTGTGACGGTGAAGAACCGTTACCCATTGCCACGTATCAATGATTTGTTTGATCAGTTGAGAGGTGCATCCGTGTTCTCAAAAATTGACTTGCGATCGGGTTACCATCTGTAACACCCCATCCAACATCAAACACACTTAATAACAAACTGCAGCGGAAAACAAACTTCAACACATTACTTAACTTCTTGGTGTTACACGCCGTTAACCACCCACGTGGCTAACAAGGCTAATGCATATACATTGTACCGGTCTGATGGGCTAAATTCCCGAGCGACTACACATTACTATCCCTTTCCATTAACAACAACAACAACATACACCTTTCAACTATTCCAAGTATTTATAAACTGATGCCGATAACAATTTCGGTCTTACTACACCTACTGTATATATACACTTAAATGATTACCCATGTACAATGTCTACCCCGTCCTACTCTCGAACGGCTTCCAGCTCTCTGTACCTGAAACAGGAAAAGAAGAGAAAGGGTGGCCCCCAAGGGGCTCAGCACCTTTGCTGGTATGGTAATCCCGCAGCCCACATGCTACCGGGCCACGCACAACTAATTGTCGTCTTAGCATGCGATTGATTATGTTTAAATCATGCATGCAACTGTAAACACACAACTCATAACAATTCGCCTCAATGGGCTCAACAAACGGATAATACATCCTTACTTGATAAATCACTCATGGTATTCATTATCCCTAGAGTGTTCCTCCTCTAATGGAGCTACTTCCTTAATAGGCGACACTTACCCTTAATTCGGGTTATCCTTAAACGCCTCCTTTCTCAAACTGGGAATCATATCCATGATCCACATACTCCACATTTTACAACTTATAACATACACTACATAACATCACACAACAACACTTTGCACGTTTCAACGTGCACAACATAACACCGCAATAGATATTGCATCACAACAAAAATACATAACATAACGGGGATGGTTCTCTTAGGAACTGACCCAAACATTGCTTATACACTGGTGAGCCTAGAGAATGTTGCCAGTCTCATGATAAGCTCGTTATACAATAACAACAACACTCATTACCGTCCTAATAGTTGGACGAGTAACTTAAGTTAAGGCGGTTCGGGTTTGGAGGCCCGAACACACCACACAAACACATGTTCCCCCTAAACCGAACATAAGTCAGAATAGCTAAGCTTTGGAATAAGCTAATGGGAGATCATAACCCGTGAGGGAAACAACCATAACAAAGAGAAGGGTAAGGCTAAGAAGGATACCCTCTCCCAAACAACGCGCGACCGGCCAAACCGGATTCCTCACTACTGTTAGTACATACTTACTTTAGATATTAGTTAGAACCCCACTATGGAGCCTGTCACATAACAACACATACAGTATTACAACTGGGTTAAACATACAAGGGAGATCCCTACATCCACAAACACATATCACACAATTAACACACGCATAGCCGTGGTTAGAACGTCCCATGGTTCGGGTCGTTTAATCCGAATACCGAACTCTCATGTGATCCTAGACTCAGTTAACTAAGGTTAACACTTCCGAGGTTAAATGATATCGGAGTTGTACACGCCACATAAATGAATTACTGTAAACTCATTACATGTTTTATCTTACAACGTGGCAAACATACAGAAAAACACATTGGCATACAAGCCGGTGTAATCCGGTAGGACACAGGTTGCAAGAAAACCATACCTGTCACCGGAGTCCACTTTACCACGTCCACTTATGTTCCTCGAGCAATTCTCGAACAACTGATAACATTACATGTACTTTTATTAACATCGGGGTAGCACGACCATTTAATGTCTAATGCTTATAACTTTTCCCCGTTAACTTAGTTACATAACTTTACAATTTTAACTTGATTTACTTTCACATTTTATTACAACATTTCACCCACTTAATTCTCGTTAAAACTCACCTAACATGTCCTTAACAACTTTATAACATCATTACCTATCAATCCCCATCATTACATATCATCTCATAACCTTAAACAATTTTTTTTTATTTCTGGTCTGGACCGCCCCTCTGGGGCGGTCCCAGGGGCGGTCCCCAACAGATGCTGCACGTATATTTTTTTTTTCACTTCTCTGCACTGGACCTCCCCACAGGGGCGGTCCGTAGGGGCGGTCCACTGCAGAACCCATTTTCTAATGTGCTTTTCTCCTCTTTCTAAACTCCAAATTCATCCCAATTTTTTCCTATGCTTTACACATGTTCTCCCACATGTTTTAACATCTTTTGGGCACACTTAAACCCTCTCGAAACATCCCAAAAATTCCTTAAACTCTTACTCAACTTTTACTAAGTCCTTAACACTTAGAACATTTTTTTCTTACACTTGTAACTTGTATTCTTGCCTAAAACTTCACCTAACCAAAGTACTCCCTCACTACCTTATAACCACCCTTTTTAAACATCATTTGCACTACACCCATCCCCTTTACACACACTCCTCAAGTCTTTCCCACAAGTTCATAAATAAACCTTCACAAGGCGTTACACTTCCATTGTTCACCAAATCTTGAACAAGACTTAACACTTCACATAACAATTCCTTGGTGTGTTCAAAACACCCATTTGAGTTCTAAATCCTCCAAGACAATGCCCATGGCACCTTAACACCTAAGAACACCATGATTCACCTTCTTCCACCATCTTTACACTTAACAAGTTCCTAGTACCTTCTAGGTCTTAAAATCTCATTTCATCACATAAACTCTTTTGTTTATTAACTAAATTTCGCCATAGCTTCTCTTGCATCACCTTACACCAAAACACATTGTTTTTCACCTTTAGACAATCGAGAACATTCAATCTCTTAATACACACTCTTATACACAAACATATGGTTTTTCTTCCTTTAACCATCACACACATTCACCTTCACAAGAAATGTTCTTTACACACAACTAAACCTTTAAACTACACTACATCACAATATAGTGCATAAACTTAAATTGCTTGGCACTTAGGCCCTTAAATAACATGGCTCTTAGGCCCTTAAATTGCATAAACCTTAAACACTGAATTTCCCACATAAGTAATGCCTTTGACCTGCAAATACACCCAACAATACATATGCCCTTAATAAACTCCTTGAGAGCATTTTACTAGCTCATTTGCCATTGGCTCCTTAGGTTTTTTTATTAAGCAAATCAAGCTCATTTTCCTAAGGCATTTAAACTACATTGAGATAGTTTGTTTACCTCTTTTCCAAACAAACTTCTTTCTTGTTTCCTTATAAAACCGGTAAGGTATTTGATTCCTTGTCAAGTTCTATACATTGTACAAACAACATAATGAGTATTCAAGCTTTAAGCTTCATCTCATTGTAAACCCTAGGTTTACATTATTTCAAAAACATTAAGGTAGTTGTTTTACCTTGATCTTTGAAGGGAGTTTGAATATCTATGAAGAGAGGACTCCACCTAGTCCATAAGAGATTGCAATGAAGCTAGAACAAAGCAACACAATGAGCACCATTAATGGTGATTTTCGGACATTACACAAACATGAAGGAAATGTCATTTTTCTTTGAGTTTCCTTACCTTGAAGCAAAGGGGAACAATAATATGTGAAAAGGTGAGCTCAAGCTCCTTCAATGGTGAATCTCCATGGCACCAAAATTGAGCTCTTGAAGATTTGAAAAGATAGAAGTGTATAGCTTGGTCTAACTAAGACAAATATAGTCTTAGAATTTGATTTGGAGCATGGAGTTGGATTTGGCAAAGAAATGAAGATGGAGAAGAGATGGAGCTGTAGCAAATCGTAAATGGAGGAAAGGAGAAGGTGAAGAAACCGTGTGAAATGAAAGAAAAGAAGAGAATGAGAAGGTAAGTTTGCTTTTGGAGATATTTATGTTATAAAGCAAAATAGTACTTTACTTTAAGTTTTACTTTACTTATTTGATTTCTTTTACAAGTTGGTGACTCACCTTGATAAAAACCGGCCACCATTTAGTTAGAAGGGTGTTTTGGTCTTTGTTGACCAATCAACTTACTTATAATAACATATGTTACAAACTAGCTTATAAAAGTTACTATTCACTAAAACAAGGCACATAGATGTGAAATTTTTGATTTCCCATTGATATAGCCACCCAAATGTGATACTATATAGTACACATGTTAATTAAAGAGTAATGATGGACATTTAGCCATTCAAAACTCATTTACAAGACAATTTTTCAAAAACGTGCTTTAAGACTCCTTAAAGCACTTTTTGTGTTTTAACTTGTTTTCAAGCTTGGTTTTCTTTGGTAATTGATTTAATATGTTCCTTAACATATTTATAAGGTATAGGTATGACCATTAGGTCTTATACAAATTTATCCCAAGTTTAGAGCACATTTTTGCTCTTATTGACTTTAAGGTATCTATTTGTGTTTTGTTTGGTTTCATTGTCTACCAAGGTTTCCTAAGGACTTAATTAGCCTTATAAAATCATAATTAAATGTTATTAAGTCTTGGTAGGCTCTTTGGGTCCTAACCAAGTTCACTCATAGCTTAGAGCATGTTTTTGCTCAAACTGTATCTTAGTGCTTTATTGCATTTACTGTGGTTTAAATTGTTCACTGATGTTTCTAAGGCACTTTTTAGCCTTTACATACCATAGTTTAAATGTTTAACAACATATCAAGGTTTGGGGTATTTCACCATCAGATTGCTATCAGAGACAGTGACATTGAGAAGACCGCATTCCGAACCAGATATGGACACTGTGAATTCACGGTCATGCCGTTTGGGTTATCTAATGCACCGACAAAGTTTATGGACTTGATGAATCGGTTGTTTCGAGATCAGTTGGACAAATCAGTGGTTGTCTTCATCGATGATATTCTTATTTATTCTAAGTCCAAGGTCGAGCATGAAAGTCACTTGAGGAGTGTATTGCAGACATTGAGGGAGAATCAGCTATATGCTAAGTTCTCGAAGTGTGAATTTTGGCTAGACCAAGTCTCTTTTCTTGGTCATGTCATTTCTGAGGCCGGGATCGCTGTGGATCCGGCCAAGATTGATGCTGTGCGCACCTGGCCTAGACCGAAGACGGTTACCGACATCCAGAGCTTTCTCGGTCTGGCAGGTTATTATCGGAGGTTTGTGAAGAATTTTTCTAGTGTTTCGAAACCGTTGACATCCTTAATGAAGAAGGATGCACCGTTTGAGTGGACAGTTGACTGTGAGAGCTCATTCCAGAGTCTCAAGGATGCTTTGACTTCTGCACCAGTTCTGACTATACCAGAGGGTACCGATGGTTTTGAGGTGTACTGTGACGCGTCAGGCAAAGGAATGGGTTGTGTTTTGATGCAACACGGGAAGATCTTGGCCTACGCCTCCCGACAGTTGAAGCGACATGAAGAAAATTATCCTACACATGATTTAGAATTGGGCGTCATTGTCTTCGCCTTGAAGATATGGCGACACCATTTGTACGGAGTGAATGTGACGATTTATTCGGATCACAAAAGTTTGAAATACCTGTTCACTCAGAAGGAGTTGAACATGAGGCAAAGAAGATGGGTTGAATTCCTTAATGATTACGATATTAACCTTCAGTACAAGGAAGGTAAGGCGAATGTTGTAGCTGATGCATTGAGTCGCCGAGCACACTCTCTCTATTCGCTAATCTCTCACTCTAGCTTGGTTGATGAGGTGCAGAGTGCTCAGATGTCCGATCAGTACATGCAAGAGATCAGACAGAAGCTTAGGGACGGCACATTCGAGAGCCAGAAGTATGATTTCCGACTTCATGATGACTTGATCAGGCTGAATGGCCGACTTTGTATTCCACGAAGTAGCGCTGAGCTGAAGGAGCGCATACTGAGTGAAGCACATTGTTCCTCTACTTCGATTCACCCTGGAGCTTCAAAGATGTATAAGGGTATGAAGAGATATTTTTGGTGGACCGGTATGAAGAAAGATGTGACAGACTATGTTGTTAGGTGTCTCACTTGTCAGAAGGTCAAGTTTGAGCACCGTCGTCCTGGTGGCATGGTACAGCCGATGCCCGTTCCTGAGTGGAAGTTCCATGATATTTCCATGGACTTTGTTGTTGGGCTTCCGCCTACTCGGGGAAGCTTGAATATGATATGGGTCGTTGTTGACCGACTGACCAAGGTGGCCCGATTCATTCCGATGAAGGACACTTGGAAGGTGGCGAAGCTAGCAGAGCTCTTCGACCGTGAGATAGTACGACATCATGGAGTACCGAAGACTATCGTGTCTGATAGGGATACCAAATTCCTCTCGAGGTATTGGAGATCTACACGGGAAGCGCTTGGTACCGAGCTGAAGCTGAGTACAGCGTTCCATCCTCAGACAGATGGTCAGAGTGAGTGCACCATACAGACACTTGAGGATATGTTACGTGCATGTGCACTTGACTTTCAGACCAGCTGGATTGATAAGTTACATCTGATCGAGTTTAGCTACAACAACAGTTACCATGCTTCGATCAAGATGTCTCCCTTCCAAGCTTTGTACGGTAGACCATGCCGCATGCCATTGTGCTGGGATTAGACCTGGCAATTTGGGTCGCTAGGTTGGGTTGATATCAACCCTAACCCAACCCATTTAAAATATCATCAACCCCAACCCAACCCAAAAATGGATGGGTCCGAAAATCATGACCCTAACCCAACCCGTTTAAAATCCTTCAACCCTAACCCAACCCACCCAACCCATTTTTAAGCATACAATAATTTAAATGGATTAGGAGTAGAAATTAATAAAAAAATCTAATTAGGATGACACAAAAGGAAGAGAAGTAATCTTGCTTGATCGACTCAACTTTAAACAAATTCCATGTTATACAAAGAATGTAAAAGTACTGCACCAATTTCCCATGAATAGAATAACACATATTTTTTCCATAAGTTTATATTTATCAATCTAAGCCTAAAGCTCTACCACTGTTGGGGAGGAATCCTATCTAGATATGCACATGATCCTATTGCCCTTAATAAAAAGGGGGAAAGAAAATGAAATCTTCATTGCATTAGAGAATATCTAAAGACAAATCTTCTAAAGTTAGAAATAATTTATAAACTGAGAGCTCAAAGCCTCAAACTATGACTGATAGTTTTAAAATAATTACACTTGTTAAAATTGAGTGCTCATGCCTGGGAAAGTACAATCACAATAACTTAATCGTTACCAACAGTTAAGGAATTTTAATGCAGCACACTATTGTATTGTTGGCTTCAGAATTCACTAAGAGGTCTACAATCAAGATCCTACTTACAAAAAATACATATCACCTACTATTGTTCACCCTTCTAGATAATCTAAACGTACATATGTTCTCAAGAACAACTATGGTAGTGAGAATTAGAAAAACAAACCTTGGGCAGAGATGAAGAGCGACATAGACATGAACAACGACATAGATAAGAAAATGGATGTGAGTCTACAAGACGAGAGCATTTGGGTTTTAACATTATGTTAAGGTCTGGTTGGGCCCTTTGTTTGATATGCAATAGGTTAGGCCATTTGTTTAGTTAAGATTATGTGATATTATTAAAGGTGGAATGGTCCAACTGCACTTGGGCATAAGGCTAAGGTATAGCTTGATCTGAAAATAATATATATAATTGTGAATTAATATTTAAATTTTATTATTAATAAATATATTTTCGGGTTTTGGGTTGGGTCATGGGTTAAGATCTCTACCCTAACCCAACCCCAAATTAGCTTATTACCCTAACCCAACCCAAAAAATAGATGGGTCAATAATCAAGACCCTAACCCGTAAAATATGGGTTGGGTTCGGGTTGGGTTTCGGGTTGGGTCAAAATTGCCAGGTCTAGCTGGGTGAGTCGAGTGAGACGGTCATTATAGGACTTGAGTATTTAGAGCAAGTACAAGCAGAAGTACGCCAGATCCGGGCTAACATGAAGGCGGCTCAGGATAGGCAGAAAGCATACGCCGATGTGCGCAGACGTGACCTGGAGTTCGCCGTGGGCGATCAGGTATTTCTTAGAGTATCCCCCATGAAGGGTGTGTTTTGTTTTGGCCAGAAAGGCAAGTTGAGCCCAAAATATGTGGGGCCTTATGTTGTGACGGAGCGGATAGGCCCGGTAGCCTACAGGCTTGATTTACCTGCTGAGCTGGGCAAGGTACATGATGTATTTCATGTGTCCCAGTTGAAGAAATATATGTCTCATCTATCTCATGTACTTCAGCCCGAGAGGCTAACACTAGAGCCGACCATGCGATCAGTGGAGACTCAGTAAGGATTCTGGATACTAAGACTCGAGACACTCGCCACAAGTCTGTTCGACTGGTGAAGGTCCTCTGGTCTAACCAGGAGGTCGAGGAGGCCACCTGGGAGCTGGAAGATGATATGAGGGCGAAGTACCCGTCGTTGTTTACTTCTTAGTACTTGTATGTATAGGGTACGGGGCGTACCCCTATTTTAAGGGGGGTAGAGTCGTTTCGGTTATGTATGTACGGCATGTATTGAAATACATGTCTATGTTTTTTGTTATGGACCTTTGAGTCTAAGTGATTTACGTTACCGGGACCATGAGTCCGATGTTATGTAAAGTATGTTTGTTATGGAAGTGTTGTTTTAAAAGTAATCCCCGTGTTCAAATATTTAAGATGCGTGGGAAGTATGAACTTTGGGGACAAAGTTCTTTTAAGGGGGGGAGATTGAAATACCCCAAACCTTAATATGTTAATTAATTATTTAATTGTGATATTTTAAGGCTAATTAAGTTTTTAAAAATATTGGTGAAGAAATAAAACCAAAAAGAAAAGAAAATGCGCAAAAGTCACAAAACGTGGAAATGCGTGTTATATAACCATAGGAGTTATATAATCTTAAATAAGGTCCTAAATGGATTCCTAAGGCTTATTTAGTCACTAAGAACATGTGGGAAAAATTCCCGAAGGAAACGATCCAAATTGTGGATTAAAAACGCAAAACAAGCTTAAAGCACGTTTTTCGAGGAAACTGGAAAATGTGATTTTAAACAAGTTTAATGGACTCGTAAAAATTTATAGTCCATTATATAAATATAAGTAAACATTAATGAAGGTCTTGAACCATTAAAATTAATAAAATGAAAAATCCGGAAAACGGGTCCCGGACTGATGAATAGTAACAGTTCGGATTTATGTGTGTTAAATTGCTAAGTGACCAAACTGCCCCTTGTTCATATTTGGGTAAAGATCTGGACTTATTTGAGTCCCTCACGTTTTGTTTCCCCCCTTACCCATTGATTCACTTCTACTCACTAAAGACAAAAAAATAAAGTGCAGTAAAAGCACTTTTACTATTCTCTCTCTTCTTTTCTCATTTCCCTCCTCTCTGTCGTATTCCTCTCTTCTTCCCAACGCCTCTCTATTCTTCTTCTTCCTCTTATGGCGATTCCAGTAAACCCTCACGAGCTCCACCTTCAACTTCCTTGTTCTAAACCTTATACAAGCTTAAAATCACAAAATAAATACACCATAATATTCCTCTCACCTTGGAGCATCTTTCCCACCCTTTAAAAGCTCCAAACTCCAAACTTCAACCCCATGGCTGTAGCTCATTTTGAGCTAAAGACCACTCCTTTTGAAGCTAGACCATTCCTTGTTGGTCCTAAGGTAAGAAAATCATCAAAGGCACCTCTTTTCCCCTTCTTTCTCCATTTTCATTTTTATCAGTTTTGAACTCCACGTTTCATCCGTGTAGCAGCCGTGTGAAATTTCAAAGTGTTGGAAGTTGCTATTTTTGATTGCCAAGTTACTCCATTGGAGTAAAGAAGGTAATCCTCTTCATTTCTATACCTAGACATTTCTTGATTCTAGGGTTAGTTAAGAGTTTGTTTAACCTCTTAATATTCATTACTATTCCATTGGGTTTGGTCACTAGATTAGCATTTAAAACCCACTGTAACCGGTTTTGTGAAACAAGAGAGTAGAGAGGAGGAGGAAAGTCTTGAAAGAAAACTCAAGGTAAACAACTTACCTTAAACTAACGTGTGTTTTATGAATGTATTTGTGTTTACGCAAATAAATGTTGGGTGTAGTGCAGGTGTTGCTAATAATATGAGGAAATTCAGTGTTTAAATTAATGTTGTTTAAGGGCCTAAGAGCCAAGCTTTTAAGGTTTATGCACATTGTGGTTATTATTGTGAAAGTGCTGGAATGGATGTGTTCTAAGGGTCTAGAATGAGTGTGGTGGTTGGATTAATGTAAGTGTGCTAGACAAGGTGTGTGAGGATCATAGAAATATGGGGAACCTCTGTCAAAATTCATGTAGAACACTAGGTGTTTTAAGTGTTTTGTGAAGGGAAGGAGTCTAGAACTAGATAGGTGCTGTTTAGAAACCTACTTAAGCAAATATACACCTTAGGGCTAGAATTGGAGTAAATGGTGTAAGAAGAATATAAAGTATATGGGTTGTTAGCAACTGAAAGGGTGAAGATGGTGAGCAACAATGCAATTAGGAACCTAGGAAACAAGTGCAAGTTCTAGGTGAGATAAGTGGAAACAATTGGGTGAATATAATCAAGGATTGGGTGATGATTTAGACAAGGAACTAGAGAGGTTTAAGGTGTCAAATTAGTGTTAAACAGGTTAGGATTCATGTATAAAGATTAGGAGAAGGTTGGGATTGGATTAGAGTTGAAAAGTGGCTGAAAAAAAAACTACATTATGGAGTAATACTGGGGTGGTCCGGGTTTGCAAATCGGTACCTAAACCCGGACGACCCCAAAAACACACCCGAGACTTAAATCTGTATGTGGTCGGGTTTGTATTTCCGGTACACAAACCCGACCAGGTGAAAAATAGGGCAGAAGGTATGCGATGATATGGTCCGGGTTTGTAAACTCGGACACAAACCCGGACCACCCTAAAAATGTGCCAGTGTGGGCATCGATTTTAACCCTATCCTATGTTGATTAAAGTTGATTAGGATCTAACCGGGTTTAGGTCCACTTATAGCCTAAGATTAATAACTATGTCATATAACAATAATTATTAAAACCTAAGCTAGCTCACTGGAACCTATTATGAGTCGCACCTAATTTTAACCTAGATCAAATTAGGAAAGGAGAGTTCGGGTTCGGGGGCTCGATATTCGACTTAATTAGGGTTCAAATTACTTTCATTACCCCTCCTAGGTCGTTTTTCCTCTACTCTCGGTTTAATTACGGCTTTCTACAAAGTTGTTTTTAAACCTAGGTGGCGCGCTTCTGTTTTTTGTCTTTTTTAGTATTTTTTGACAGAAAATTAAAGTGGAAATTAAAATACCTAAACTAGGGTTTCGGAGGAAGAATTAGGTCAAATTTTGTTTCCGTCCGTAGCCACGGACCTAATGTCCGAAGCCACGGACCCCAGTTAACCTACATAACAATAAAAGTCGAATTAAACAGAAAACAGAAAATTGTAAAGTCCGGGGCCACGGACAGACTGTGTGGGCCCGGACATTATTAAAAAAACCTAATTTTTAAATTTTAAAAAAAATCCCGCCGCCGTCCATGGGTGTCCGAGCTTACGGACAGGGAGTCCGGGACCCCGGACACGACGTCCGTGGGTGCGGACAGCCCTCGGACAGCGGCTTTGAGGCTGTTCCCGAAGGTGTTTTTGGCTCAAATTTTATGGGTGTGTAGCCTGAAAGATGTACAATCCGTTAGTGATCGAAAGTTCTCAATTTGAATTCGAATTATGCACGAAACTTGGTAAACAAGTTATTGGACAGAAGCTTGAATAAACAGCAATACAGAAGCGTACGAAGGTTAGTTTGAGCCCAAATTTTGAGGCAAGACAGACAATACCGTGGAGAATTAGGGAAGTGGAGTTTCTACCTGTTTTACCTTCGGATTCACAACGTTTCTTCACACCGGGATTCGTCGAGTGCTCTGTTGATGGCAGACCCGAGAGGATTTCGACCCAAGCTTCTGGTTGTTGGTTGTTCTTGCTGTTCTTCACGTTTTGGAGGTGTTTTTGTGGGGTTTTGATGATTATTGGTGCTTTGGGAATGGGAAAACGTGTTTAGATGGTGATTTCGGGGGATTTTTGGTATGATTTGGGTGGCCGGGTGTTGGAAAACGTGAGAGAGAGAGGAGGCTGTGTTTTCTGACTCCCTAGGGTTCTTGAGCATATGAGGTTCTGATTTTATCCAAAAACCTATCCCCTTATATAGACTTTCTTAAAGATAAAGAAAATCTAGTAAAAGTAAGATTTTTTTGGTATTTTAATTAAAAGGCTTCCCAAAGGAATTTTGCTGTGAAATTTTAACCACATGTCAAGGATGGATATTATGAATTTTCTGAGGTGGAACCGAATTTTTTAAATGTTGGAATATTTTTAAATTGAATTTCTTTCAGATTCAGTCAGAAATTGCTAGAAAATTATTGGAAACTGAAAAATCAAAATTCCAACGCCATTATGCTTTAATGTCATCCTCTATCATGGGTTAAAATATCAAAGCATTTCAAGTTGATTTGGGCACCTTTGGAGGAGAGAGAAAGCTTATAGGAGGTCTCAGGAGCCTTTAAAGATTACCAAAATGCCCCTGAAAATGACGAAGCTGCTCCCTATGCCATGGAACGCGGCGATCGATCCGAAATCCCTCACTACTTGATTAAAATGCCTCTCACAACACCAGCACCCGCAGACCCTAACCCAGGGGGTCAAAATTTTGGGTATAACAGATTGCCCCCCGTCAACTAGACTTTGTAGTGGATGTGAAAAGTCTGGTTGATGCTTGAGTGATGTCCCAAAATTTTGGACTTCACGAAATTCTCCATGTTGTGTGAAACCACGTTGATTGCGTGCAGCTATTCGGAGGCGCTGACTACCTAAGCAACAAAAACGCTGTCGAGCTATTCTAAGGTGCTGACTACCTATAAGTGAAAATGTGTCAAGCTATACTAAGGTGCTGACTACCTATAAGTGAAAATGTGTCAAGCTATTCTAAGGTGCTGACTACCTATAAGTGAAAATGTGTCAAGCTATTCTAAGGCGCTGACTACCTAGGTGACGAAAACGGAATAATGTCAAGCGGTTCTAAGGCGTTGACTACCTATAATGATGATATGATGCGATGCCAAGTGATTCTAAGGCGTTGACTACCTATAAGTAAAATGAAGTAATGTCAAGCAATTCTAAGGCGTTGACTACCTATAATGATGAAAATGAGATAATGTCAAGCGATTCTAAGGCGTTGACAACCTAAAATGTGGAAATGAGATAATGTCAAGCGATTCTAAGGCGTTGACTACCTATAATGTGGAAATGAGATAATGTCAAGCGATTCTAAGGCTTGACTACCTATAATGTGGAAATGAGATAATGTCAAGTGATTCTAAGGTGTTGACAACCTAAAATGGATGATATATTGTCAAGCTATTCTAAGGCGTTGACTACCTATAATGGATGAAATGAATGCAATGTTTAATGGAAGCAGGTAAGCTAAGGAGTGGTGTTAGGTCTTACTACGAGCCTAAAGGGATGACTCTAGGTCTTATGACGAGCCTAAGGATGGTGCTAGGTCTTATGACGAGCCTAAAGGTTGGATCTAGGACTTATGTCGGGCCTAAAGTAAATGAATAAGGGAGGTCTTATGGGTGCCTGTAGGGTAGGCCTTATGGGTGCCTGAAAGGATTGAATGTAGGGTAGGTCTTATGTGTGCCTAAAAGGATTGAATGTAGGGTAGGTCTTATGTGTGCCTAAGGTTTGGGGATGAGACTCATCTTAACTCAGTTGCTTATGGAGACTGAGACCCATTCTACTCGGTTGCTTATGGAGACCGAGACCCATCTAACTCAGTTGCTTATGGAGACTGAGATCCATTCTACTCGGTTGCTTATGGAGACCGAGACCCACTCTACTCGGTTGCTTATGGAGACCGAGATCCATCTAACTCAGTTGCTTATGGAGACTGAGATCCATCTAACTCAGTTGCTTATGGAGACTGAGATCCATCTAACTCAGTTGCTTATGGAGACTGAGATCCATCTAACTCAGTTGCTTATGGAGACTGAGATCCATCTAACTCAGTTGCTTATGGAGACTGAGATCCATCTAACTCAGTTGCTTATGGAGACTGAGATCCATTCTACTCGGTTGCTTATGGAGACCGAGATCCATCTAAACTTGACCAGGCAAATTGAGAAATGCAGTATGCTTGATGATGTGAGGATGCAAAACACGTTTTATGCAAATGATTGTCATTGTGATCAAATCATTAAGGTTCCAAACATGGGAATGATAAGGTTTTACCCGAGTATTGCAAAGTGAAATTGAAGTGCTTGCGAAAACCGAAAATTTGCACAAAGCAAGAAATAGCTGAAAATGTGCCAAGCATGGCAATGCTTGAGAAAAACACTGTTAAGAAAGGAAAGCGAAATAATCATTTCCTGACTAAGAGTTCCAGATCTGCAATTTGTTTCTCAGAACACGATACTGATGGAAATGTGTGGTGTTCATTGTGGTGCTGAAAGCTTTTGCTGGTGTTCAAGATTTATGACAAGCCTGGGGTTGGGGTATGATTTTGGATGGTGATTTGGAGTAAGATGAGCTGATGTTTTGTGGAGGTAAGACCAGTGACGGGCCTGAGAGTGTTTGTGTGGAGGTTAAGGCTTATGTGGGCCTGTGTGGTATGACGTGAGGGTAAGGGCTTATGTGGGCCTACGTGGTAAGGGCTTATGTGGGCCTGTGTGGTGGTTTGTGGTGCCCAAGCTTTGGGTTTCCGTTGGTGTTGTCATGGCAATTGTTGGAACCAACAATTGCCCCCAGTATTTTTCCTTAGGGCAGTCTGAGCTAGAGTTCATGGCAATCGATCGGAACGATCGATTGCCCCCAGTATTTTCTTTGGCTAAGCGTGCGAACAAGTCTCGTCCTCATAGGGTCAAGGCTGTTTTGATGTGGTGCTTCCTAACCTACGCTCGACGTGTTCGGTGTTTGCACTCGTTTCTCACTTACGGTCACAACTTCTCAACCATTGAATTTGACATTTGTTAGATTTACGCGTTCAACCTGTTACTTTCACGTGATTAGATACACAACTACTAAGTCGGAAGTCTTTTGAGCTTATAACGTGGCTATGGGGTGTGATGAATGACAACAGGATAATGGAGGAATGTTTAGGATATGTGGAGCTTTAAAGATGACCAAAGCTGCAACTTGCACCGTCCCTTGGACTTATCCTCTCCGCCTTGAAGTCATTTGGCTACTTCATAATGACTTCGCTTATGAACTTGGGACTTGGAACTTTTGATTGTTCCTTGCATCCTTTTATCTTCTTTCCGATTTTGGATTTCTTCGAGGCTTTTCAGGTTTGCCTTTCTTTGAATTTTCCTTTCCTTCGGGGTTCTTGTGTTTCCCGGCTTTGAACTTTGAGAGCTATTTTTGATGTTAGCTCATTTGGATCCTGTGTCACTTTGGGACCATTTGCGGATCGTTTCGTCATGCTGGTAGCAGTTTTGCTTCTTTGGACTTGTGAAGTTGCTGTTCGGAAGTCGGGCTCCTTGCTTCCTTTGGTCACCAGGTCGGTCATTCATCATTGGCTGGCTTGTTTGTGGAGTTTATAGTGTTGTAAAAGGGGAACGTATATGAAAAGCTCAGCGGGGGTGCCTAGGGTGTAACGTCAGGGTTCACAAGCTTTCGGCTGTGTGGTGCTGTACCTAGGTGCTTCGTCATCCCTAATAGTTGTGTATCCGTTCTTTGTTACTTTTCACAGGTTTAAGCGTAAATTTACAAAGTGTCTCCTTCGGTCGGAGTTATGCCGTTTACCTTACCTTTGAATGTGATCTCTCTAGAGTCACGTAAAAATGACATGCTCTTTCACTCATGGTTTTACCGCTCAAGGCACTCTCGCGAAATGTTCACTCAGAGACTTGTTCACGCGCTTTAAACCAATGAAATAAACATTATCGACCCTTAACTCAGATTGCCCCCAGTATTATTGTGGGGTTTTTTTTTACAAGCCTTTTGAATACCCAAGTTATTTGTTGGAGGTGGCTGTATGTGTGGTGGTACGTGGTGATGAAGTCTTGCTGTTTTGGTGGAGTGATGTAGTGATGAAAGTAAAACATGGTAGTGGGATGCTTTCAGTGTACGGTGAAACTTTCTATTGAGAGGTGACAAGTGGTGGAAGCCGACAAGGTGGTGAGATATTCCCTGTGCAAGAATGAGTTTCATGTGGAGAGGGGGGTGTGGTGAGACACATGGGATGTATGTGATCAAGGTAGTGGATGGGGTGAAATGACGTGATGACTTTATTTTTTTGGTGTTCTTAAATGCACAAAAATTATGAAAATGGAACTATGCTCTAATTCATGAATGGAAAGACAACATCGAAAATTGAAATCTTAAGAAAACTACCTAGTATGATAAAGGAAGCTAGCTACCATAAAAGCTGGAAGAACGAAAAAGAAAACTACCAAATCGAGAAAACTTCTAAAATAGTGATGTTGGGCTGTCTGATGCCAACATACTGAAGACTCGAGCTTTGGGCCGTCGGGACGCCATTGAGATGACCGTGATTGTCTTCCTTCCAAACTTCGAGTAGGCCCTGTAAAATGTTTGAACTAGGAATGCCTATGGGTTATGTAGGAAGTAACTGGGCCTGAGTCTTCTCCAAACTGAGAGTGGAGTGCACAGATTATAGCGACTCCTAGACTAGAACGGACATGTGGGCCTGAATCCCTTAATCTAGAAACCGAGCAAACAAGCTGAAAGAAGTCACATGGACCATGAATGGGCCACTGGGTCGAAAGATAAGCCTTCAAGTCTAAGATTCGTTTGATGTTCTTGTTGGGCCTTGAAGCCGGAAACTGGAATGAATGAATTATGCAAACTATCTTGGATTCAAATGTTTTATGGGCCGAAATTCTGAATTGAGAGCGAAGCTTATGGGCAAAAACTATGAATTGGTCTATGGGCCTAGATGAAATGAGTCATGAGTGTGGTACTTGGGCCAGAATGACTGCTCAATATGTGAGCTGGAATTTGGGCCGAGTGATTTTGGTTGGGCCTAAAAGATGACACCTAGATCTAGGGTTTTGGGCTGGGGTCATGATAAGAAGTCTACCTGGACTAGAGTGAGCCCTTGGGCCAGAATGTGTTTGGGCCTGGAGTAAAGCACATGAGCCAGAATGCTCCTTAAATCACAAAGGGCCTAACTTTCATCGGGCCAGAGAAGATGGTTGCTAAGCCGAAAAAGTTTTATTTTCAGGACTTGTGAGTTATTTCAGGTGGATTTTTTTATGGGCCTAGAACTAATTGGATAATTCAAATTGGGCCAGGAGAGAAATCACCTAAGTCTAGGCTTTTGGGCCGAAGCCCGAACGACTCACATGTTAAACCAAACAGGGCCTCTGGGCCGCAAACAAAAAGAGCTGCCAATTCGGGTTGGGCTAGATTGATGTAGGAGAAATTCCTATCAGTTTCTAGGCTGGGTAGTGGGCCAATCATACAAGCAGACAAGGCCCACACAAATTCAGCATGTCCTCACCTGACGCTTATCCAATTTGGGTAAGGATCGATCCGGAGAAGTGCTTGGGGCGCGGGCCCAGGTCACCACAAAGGAATAGGGCTTGCGCGCTATTCTCCTTGGGCTTCCCCACTTTTTTCACATCACCTGAAGGTGTGCGTCTACGGTCGGGTCTTTGACTGACCAAACAATGGGCTAGGTAAGGGTACTGCCAGGAAAATGCTTGGGGCTAAAGCCCAGGTATTAAGGGGGTGTGGTTAGACGACACCCTCCTCTTTTCCCCCACTTGTTCACATCACCTAAAAGGTGTGAGTCCCTGACAGGGGACCCTCAAACGGGTCCCGGGGTGAAATTGGTTTGTGTGGACCCTCGCTCTCATATGATGCGAAGGTGCAGAAAATTAAGTGCGCACGAAAGTAAACAAACAGAGTAATAAAGCCATAAATAAACATTTTCGAGTTAAGCCCTTTTCTTAAAATTAAAACAAGTTAAAATTAAGAGTTTTGTCCCCAACAGAGTCGCCAGTCTGTGGCATCGATTTTAAACCCTATCCTATGTTGATTAAAGTTGATTAGGATCTAACCGGGTTTTAGGTCCACTTATAGCCTAAGATTAATAACTATGTCATATAACAATAATTATTAAAACCTAAGCTAGCTCACTGGAACCTATTATGAGTCGCCACCTAATTTTAACCTAGATCAAATTAGGAAAGGAGAGTTCGGGTTCGGGGGCGATATTCGACTTAATTAGGGTTCAATTACTTTCATTACCTCCTAGGTCGTTTTTCCTCTACGGTTTATTACGGCTTTCTACAAAGTGTTTTAACCTAGTGCGCGCTTCTGTTTTTTGTTTTTTAGCATTTTTTGACAGAAAATTAAAGTGGAAATTAAAATACCTAAACTAGGGTTTCGGAGGCAGAATTAGGTCAAATTTTGTTTCCGTCCGTAGCCACGGACCTAATGTCCGAAGCCACGGACCCCAGTTAACCTACATAACAATAAAAGTCGAATTAAAAGAAAACAGAAAATTGTAAAGTCCGGGGCCACGGACAGACTGTCCGTGGGCCCGGACATTTAAAAAACCTAATTTTAAATTTAAAAAAATCCCGCCGCCGTCCGTGGGTGTCCGAGCTTACGGACAGGGAGTCCGGGACCCCGGACACGACGTCCGTGGGTGCGGACAGCCCTCGGACAGCGGCTTTGAGGCTGTTCCCGAAGGTGTTTTGGCTCAAATTTTATGGGTGTGTAGCCTGAAAGATGTACAATCCGTTAGTGATCGAAAGTTTTCAATTTGAATTCGAATTATGCACGAAACTTGGTAAACAAGTTATTGGACAGAAGCTTGAATAAACAGCAATACAGAAGCGTACGAAGGTTAGTTTGAGCCCAAATTTGAGGCAAGACAGACAATACCGTGGAGAATTAGGGAAGTGGAGTTTCTACCTGTTTTACCTTCGGATTCACAACGTTTCTTCACCGGGATTCGTCGAGTGCTTGTTGATGGCAGACCCGAGAGGATTTCGACCAAGCTTCTGGTTGTTGGTTGTTCTTGCTGTTCTTCACGTTTTGGGTGTTTTTGTGGGGTTTTGATGATTATTGGTGCTTTGGGAATGGAAAACGTGTTTAGATGGTGATTTCGGGGGATTTTGGTATGATTTGGGTGGCCGGGTGTTGGAAAACGTGAGAGAGAGAGAGGAGGCTGTGTTTTCTGACTCTTAGGGTTCTTGAGCATATGAGGTTCTGATTTTATCCAAAAACCTATCCCCTTATATAGACTTCTTAAAGATAAAGAAAATCTAGTAAAAGTAAGATTTTTTTGGTATTTTAATTAAAAGGCTTCCCAAAGGAATTTTGCTGTGAAATTTTAACCACATGTCAAGGATGGATATTATGAATTTTCTGAGGTGGAACCGAATTTTTTAAATGTTGGAATATTTTTAAATTGAATTTCTTTTCAGATTCAGTCAGAAATTGCTAGAAAATTATTGGAAACTCGAAAAATCAAAATTCCAACGCCATTATGCTTAGAATGTCATCCTCTATCATGGGTTAAAATATCAAAGCATTTCAAGTTGATTTGGGCACCCTTTGGAGGAGAGAGAAAGCTTTTAGGAGGTCTCAGGAGCCTTTAAAGATTACCAAAACGCCCCTGAAAATGACGAAGCTGCTCCCTATGCCATGGAACGCGCCGATCGATCCGGAATCCCTCACTACTTGATTAAAATGCCTCTCACAACACCAGCACCCCGCAGACCCTAACCCAGGGGGTCAAAATTTTGGGTATAACAGCCAGAGAGTGTTTTTAAGCATTTCCAAGGTGGGGATTTGAATGTTAATGATAATATATGATTGTTAAGACATGTTTGGTGACCTTTGATGACCATTAGGATGGTGATTAAGTATAAGTTAAGTGTGAAAGTATATAACATAATTATGTGAAGTAATTAACTAATTAGAAGTTAAATACGGTAATTAACCAACATGACCAATTATGTATAGGAGTTGCATTCGGTGGTCAACGAACGCAGCACGGACCAAGGTATGGTTTTCTTGCATCTGTTGCCTACCAGTTTACACCGGCTTGTGTGTGTTGTTTTTCTGTGTTTATGACCTTGTAAGATTAAACCATGAAATGAGTTTACGGTCATTGTTATTATTGTGGCGTATGTGTACCGGTACTGTTAACCTCGAATACGCACTAACCCGTTAGTTAACCAAGCTAGGATACGTAAGAGAACGGTACCCGGTTTAACGTTTCAACTTAAGGAACGTTCTAACCTCGGCTATGTATGAGCTAGTTGTGGTGTGTTATTAATGTGTATTCATTTTCCCTTGGGTGTCTAACTGGACTTAAATACTTATGTGTGATTGATTGTGTTAAGTTCCAACAATGGGACTTCTAACAAGTGCTAACCGGGGAGTGAGGAATCCGGTCGTTCCGGTCACGCGTGTATGTACGGGGGTCGACATCTGAATCAGATCGGCTCTCTCTTATGTTAAGGTTGTTTTCCTTTTTGGATTCCGACCACCACTAGCTTAGCCAAAGCTTACCTACCTGACTTCCAATCGGGCTAGGGGGAAATTATGTGTTTGGTGTGCTCGGATCACTACATCCGTCACGCCTATGTGTTAAGTTACTTGTTCGACTAACAAAACGATAACGAGTTATGTAACAAGCTTAATATGAGGATGAAACCATCCTCTAGGCTTGCCATGTTGACTAACTATGTTGGTTGTTACTAAAGTGAAGTGTTCTCATGTATGTGTGTTACTGTTATGCAATATTTCTTGCTATGTAATATGTATGTTGTAAGTTAAAATCAATGCCTTGTTATCATGACAAATAGTTGCGTGTATCCCGGTAGTCAGCGGGCTGCACGTTAACCATGCCAGCCAAGGGTTGCTGACCCCCTTTGGGGGCAATATTATTTTTCAGGAGAGTGATCGATGAAGCGGAGTGGCTATAGCACGGCGCGAGAAGGAATACTTTTGTTATTTTGGATAGTGGACCCGAGTAGTATTTATACACTCGAGGTTATTTGTTTTGGTGGATGCAAAGTTAGTTGAGTGATTTTGTACATTAACACTCGGTATATTGTGATTCTTTTGGATAGTAAATTTTGAAGGTTGTAAGTATGCTCGGGATTCTTGTAATCAGACCGATACATTGTACGTAACAGCCTTGTAGCCACGTGGGTGGCTAACGGCGTGTAACACCGCCCCTTTTGGTCAATGGTTAAGTTGTGTTTTTTCGCTGCGATTATTGGTTAAGTGTGGAGTTTACAGTTGGGGTGCTACAAGTTCTCATTCCTATAATTCATTCAGTCGAATGGTTAATTACCGTTCTTACTTTCCGGTTAACTAATTACTTCACATTACATTTGTGTACTTTTACACTTAAACTTATACTTGTTCACCCCTTAATGGTCATTATAAGTCACCAAAAATGAACTAAACAATCATATAACAACAATACCTAACAATTCCCATCATTAGACACCATTTACTAACCTTTAAGTTGATTTTTAGTGTAGTCCGGAACTAGGTCCAGACCTATAGTCCCGGACCAGTTGATTTCATAAGTTTCGGGCATTTTTCACTTGGTCCGGGTCTTGGTCCTGGACTAAGGACCCGGACCACCTCTAGAATTGATTTTGGCTCATTTTTAAGGGTGGTCCGGGACCTTATCCAAGGGCTAGGTCCCGGACCCTGCTAAAATGCCATTTTTCATTTGTCATTCCCACCTCAAACCTTACCTAAACTTTTCCTAATCTTTCCACATGTTTCTACACTTGTTAAACACCTTAAACATGCCTTAAACCTTCCTAAAACTTGAACAAACTCATTACCAATCTTTGATTAAGTTCACACAATTTCCCACTCTTATTTCCTAAAGCTTGCAACATAGTTCTTTAGGTACCAATGTGCAGATTTTGCTCACCATCATTTCTAACTCAATTGGTTCCCTTACAATTTAGTTATACCCCATTACCCTCTCACATTTTGGTCATCCTAATTCCTTATAATTTTTTCCTTCTTTAACACACTACTCCTCATTTACCACATTATACCCACTAATGCACTCCTATACATTCTCATAACACCCTACATTATTACCAATCTAAGTTTTACCAAAACTACATGATTTCCTTCAAGGTACAGCTCTAAGTGATTAGTTACTCAATTGATCTCTACAAGCACCTAGTAATCCCTTAGGTCATTTTTACTCAAAAATACCATTAACACACTTATTTTCTACAGAAACTTTGCCATAGTTTCCTACAATTATAGCTGCTCACATACATTATCCAGCTCGCCAAAAATAAATTTATACACACATCATTCTAGACACTAAACACACTTCAATTTCAGCACTTTCACAACTATAACATCATAGTGAATTAACCTTTAATCACTTGGCTCAAATCAGCCCTTAAACATTCAACATAACCTCAACATATAACAACTCTAAAACAGGGTAAATTAAACCCACAACATTTCAAAAATCAGTTCAAGGTAAGTCAATTTACCTAAAACTTTTGAGTTCCCTTTTTCCTTTCTCTCTTCCTCCTTCTTGTTCTTGTTTTCAAACCGGTCACAATGGGGGTATAATTGCTAACAATAGACCAATGCCCAAGGGAACAATAAGCACTAGATAGATATTTAAACTCTTCGAATTAACCCTAGAATGAAAGAGTGTTGAGGCACTAAAATGAAGGGGATTACCTTCTAACTTCAATGGGGTATTTTGGAAATCAAAACAAGCAAGCTCCAGCGAATCTTGAAGATAAAATGGAGCTAGAAAAAGAAGAACAATGGGGTTCAAAACAGGGAAAAATGGCCATGAAAGAACTAGGAAGAGAAAGTGTTTTGAAGCTTATTTACCTTAAGACACAGGAGATGTATAGCTCAAGAATTGGTGTTCTTCTCTTCAATTTGAGCTACATCCATGGAGATTAAATTCATCTTTTTGAATTTTGAAAGGGGGAATGAAGCTCCAGATGAGGTGCAAGAATATGTAGTTTTTTTGTTGTTTTGACTTTATTTAGGGCTTGACAAATGAAGAAGGTGGAGCTGGTGAGGTGAGAGGAATCGCCATTTTTGGGAGTTGGGAAGAAAAAAAGTGCTGGAAGGAGGAATACGTGAGAGATAGATAAATGGGAATGGAAGAGAGAAAAGGTAAAAGGCACTTTTGTACAATATTTACTTTATTGTTTGTCTCTAGTGACTTAATAAAAATAAGTAGAGATAGGAGGGGGGAACGTGACTCCTTGCTGGAATGGTTCAGTTTTTTTACAAAATTGATAAAGGGTATTTGGTCTTTTAACAAATAACACCCATAAAACCCGAATTTGCACTATTCACTAATCCGGACCGTTTTCCGGATTTTTCTCATTTCTTTAATTTTAATGATTCTTAAACCTTAATTAATGTTAAATTATAGTTATATGATGAACTATAATTTTTACGAGTCCGTTTGACCACTTAAAGTCACGTTTTCGGGTTCTCGAAAAAAAACGTGGCTTTAAAGCTTCGTTGTGCGTTTTTTAATCCACTATATGGATCCGTTTCTTCGGGAATTTTTCCCACATGTTCTTAGGTAAATAAGTCTAGCAATCCATTTAGGGCCTATTTGAGGTTATATACCTCCTATGGTTACATAACAGGTGTTTTTACGTTTTGTGACTTTCACGCATTTCCTTTTTCTTTGGTTCTCTTTCTTCACCTAGGTTTTTTAAGGACTTAATTAGCCTTTGAAAACCATAATCATATAATTTATTAACACATAGGTTTGGGGTATTTCAGATGGCCATTCAATAGTATTAACCAGAATGGAAGAAAGCGGTGATTATTAAATTATTGGGTAAATTCTTTCCTTTTCCTGTTATGGTAGAGCGCCTAACTCAAAGAGGATATGAAGGGTAGATTTGATGTCTTGTCCATACGAAATGGTTATTACTCGGTTGTCTTTAAGTTTAGAGAAGATAGAAATATGGTACTTTATGGTGGTCCATGGAAATGGCAGATAGGTACCTTACAGTAAGGAGATGAAGAGAAATTTAGATACTGAATCTGAAGCTTTGGTGAATCTTAATGTTGGATACGGTTCCCAGATTTGGGGCTGGAATATTTATGTGGAATGTCTGAATGATATTAGAAGAAAATTTGGCAAGGTTAGGAAGATAGATATTGCTACGTCTAGATGGGTTTTGCAGTTAGGGCATGTATGTGTAAGTATAAATCTCACCAAGCCCTTGATTGGTAAATTCAAATTCCAAAATAAGATACAAAGTTATGTATGAGGGATTGCATCTTTTATGTTTCGACTATGGGTGTTATGGTCATCAGAAGGAGAGCCCTCTGAAGGAGGATGAAACGGCTATGGTTCATAAGGGAGGGTATAAGTTGGTTCAAAAACCACCGCAGGAAGATTAAATCTCATCTGATTGAGAACTTCGGTCCTTGGATGAAGGTCAGTCAGAGAAAGAAACCAACTCAGCGGAAAGGGATGAGAGGGACATAAATAAATCTATAGTGTCAAAGGAGAAGGGGCTGGCAAGGATGACTAAGCTTGGAGATCCCAGGGGTCCCAAATTCCTAGTCCAATGAGATAGCTTTGCTGTTTTGGCTAAAGAGGTGTTCGGGGCTGTTGCGAATAATAGTAAACATCCTATTGATTCAGGAGCTTCACCTCCAATCTGGTTATCTGAATGACAAGAGCTAGCAGCCTTCTCCTGATCCAGTGGTGGAAGGCCCTTCCTTGCAAGATTGGTGAATTCAGAAATTAAGAAGTCCGAGACATCAGCTAAGTTCTCTAACCTTTCTCCTGAGCTTGATAAGGTTGACATAGCGGATATTTCTAGCAAAACCTCTGAATTGGTAGTGAATAATAGGGAATCTATTATGCTTCACTTGAAGGAGTATTACTTGATGGTCTAGTCTATTTGATCTGTTTGCCTTATGATATCGAACTTTAAAGTTTTAGCTTGGAATGTGAGAGGTGCTAGCAAGAACTCTTCTGCCTTCGGTTAATGATTTAGTTTGTAATAGTAAAACCTGATGTCATGTTTCTGTGTGAGCCCCGGATTAGTGGATCTAGGGGCCTTGGTATATTTCATAAGATTAGGTTTCTAAACACTTTTTTGGTTGAAGCTTTTGGATTCAGTGGTGGTATGTGGCTGTTTTTGGAATGATAATATCTGCTAACTATTTTGAAGCATAGTTGACAAGTTCATACACCCCATTTGTTGTTGGCTCTGTTTGTGTTTTTTGCTACTTTGGTTATTGCCAAACCTACTGATAATGATAGACTTAGTCTTTGAAGAGATCTAGCCAGTTTAAACATTGTTTGGATGATTTCTGGTTGTCACTGGGGATTTTATTCAATTTTATCCCTTAAGGGTAAAAAGGGTGGGTATTAGAACCATCCAAGGAGAGAGTAAAGCATTTATTGATTGGTTCAAAATAATATCTTAATTGACATCCCCTCTAAAGGGAATAGTTCACTTGGACAAAGGGTCCATTTTGTTAAA
>CM041777.1:320977684-321011576 GCA_023374045.1 Limonium bicolor | reverse complement strand
AGGATACTGGGCAATCCCCTGAGCGATGAGGGAAAGTTGAGAGAGCCAATCGAGGTAAAACCACGAGCGACATATGCATTCCTTCAGCACATGGAGAGATAATTCAGAGTGAGACCAATGTCGATAAACGAGATACGAAATGTGATTCATGCAAAGATCCGAGAAGTAGTAAGAAAACAATCATTGACTAATGAGAATGACGAGGCACTTAGGAATAAAAATCTCCACAAAACCAAAAAGCTTTTACTGCCCTGTACATAATCCCTTAGCTAGCCCCGCTGAGCCTTTCACGATAAACCTTTTTCTGTGAACTCCACAACATGCCAACTCACATACACATATACTTACTCACCCTTGCAATAGAGGATCTCAAAGGAGCCAGAGCCATGGTCTCTCCCGCACCATCTTTCACAAAAAACAACGAATGAAATGTTTGAAGAAATCAGTGAGTCAAGGCAACTCCAAAGCCAAACACCAAAAAAGAACACTGAAAATGTTCAAGAAGATCGATGAGTCAATGCAACTCCAAAGCTGAAAGCCAAAATACAAAGCAGAGAATGCTTGAGAAAGTTGACGAGCCAAATGCAATTTCAAAAAACAAAACGAGAAGAAAGTTCAATCGAACACGAACACTAGAAGAGGCAAGAAGGAGAAATCCAAATCAAAAGGACCAATGATGTCCCGTAGAAACCAATAAAAGGTTATCAAAATCCGTCTAATCATTCCACCCATGGCAAAGGCAAAACATATCCTCTGTTGCACAAGAGCTCAACAATTCCCAAATTGATCCTCTAGTCCCATGTGACACACCTCATACCCCTCAGCCCCGTTATAACCCAATAAAAGACCTCTGACGTAAGTTGATGAGCGTTAACCGAAAGTATCGGATCTGAAACATGAATCATAAGCTTCATACTTGTTATCAACATGTCCCATCATACCAAAGGGACCATGAGCGAATGAGCGTGACCTTACCCCACGAGGTCTTTTGAGTGCGAGTGAATCTCTAGTTTAAGCAACAAATCATAAACAACCTACCCCATTGCAGGTGAGGAATTTGTGAGGAACGGAAAGTCCATAATCTCAAAAGAAATTCTCATGAAAATACTGCTCTGAGCATCAAGAGTATCATCACGACATTAGCACACACAACCATACTCACGAGAGATTAACCCACATCCCTCCATGAGAGGAAAGTGATTTACACACTCGAGTTCGACAATCTCTTAAGATCGAACCAAAGATGTCTTATATTTGTAAACCTCATAGTAATAGAGATAGGATCGTACCTTCTCTCCAAAAAAAACCGCATATGCATTTTGCATCGCATCTAGCATTTAATGTCTGCATACATTGTAATCACTTCATCTCCAGCATCCGACTGGTAAGAACTATGCCTAGTCTTGCTGAAGGTGGACTTCAGTTGCAGTTGTTGAAGCGTAACATTTGGTCAAAAGAAATAAAAAACTGGAGCCATCTGAAGCCACACGAAGACTATTCTGGAGCCATCCACTATCATACTCGAGCCTCATTGGCGCCTCTCCCAAAGCTAAGCTAGGGCCATACAGAGCCATCATCGACATTGAAACCATCCTTAGAACTACACGGGGGTCATCCCAACAGTCTGAGAACAATACGGGAGCCACCTCAAATCCATGTCGAAGCCATTTCGTCATCAGAGCCTTACTTGCATAATTTCGAACTACGTTATGGTTCTCAATATGGAATTGAGTACGTAGGCAGCCCATCCAGGGTGACCACCTCAGGCAATAATCCCCTTTCGCTCCTCGCTATCATCAAACGGAGCATCCCGGAATCATGACACAGCCATCTCAGTGCCATAATTAAACTACACCAAAGACATCCAACCATGTTTGGCCATTCACATATGATAACAAGTTCACCCACAATAATCCATCATCAAAGCCTAGCACGCAAAGTGATCGAACTATGTAAGGTCTGATCTCAATATGGAATTGAGTATGTAGGCAGCCCGCCCAGGGTGCAACCACATCAAAGGCGAAAACTCCTCTTTTCCCCTCGGTGTCATTAAAGTGAACCAACCAAAGCATCGTCATGCTCAATCAGCACAAGGTCATCCCGGAGCCATCCATGGAAATCCTGGAACCATGTTGGGAACTCCAAACAAAGTCATGCAATTGTGTTTCATCATTCACTCGTGAAAAACCATTCACTCACTACAAAGTCCACAATAAATCCCGTCAAACAAAAATAAATCCATCATCAGAGCCATCAAACCACCCTGAAAATATCTCAAGGCAAATCAAAGCCCACAAACTGCCACAAAATCACCAACCATGTCAAACCCACCAACCACCCCGAGACCATTGGTCACAACGGAGCCATCAGTGCCTACCAGAGCCATCAGTGCATACTGGGGCCATCAACGCAGGCTGGAGCCATCTCAGATCCTTGAAGCCATGTCGGAGCCATACCGGAGCCATCCCGAGGTTTTGATGTTACTATAGAGCCATCTGCTCACACAAAAACCTACATCCACAAACAGGGAGTTTAATTCAATTAATATATTGGTTAATCACCTCACATCACATATCATCTGCATATACCCACAAAATTTGCTCACTATCTGACGCATCTTCACACCCGCTAGGTAGCTATTGCGCTACTAGTGCAGTCGCATTTCATTTTACACCCGCTAGACAGCTATTGCACTACTAGTGCAGTCGAATTTTTCATTTTACACTTGATAGACAACTATTGCGCTACTAGTACGGTCACCTTTCATTTTACACCCGCTAGACAGCTATTGCGCTACTAGTGCGGTCAAATTTTTTGTTTTACACCTGCTAGTCAGCTATTGTGCTACTAGTACGGTCGTCTTTCGTTTTACACCTGCTAGACAGCTATTGCGCTACTAGTACGGTCGCTTTTCATTTTAGACCCGCTAGGCAGCTATTACACTACTAGTGTGGTCCTGCTATTTTTCCTCCACTAAGCAGCTAGTACGCTACTAGTGCGAGATCGTTCATTTCATAACCCACTAGGAAGCTATTACGCTACTAGTGTGGTCCCGCCGTTTTTCCTCCACTAGGAAGCTATTACGCTACTAGTGCGAGATCGTTCATTTCATAACCCACTAGGCAGCTATTACGTTACTAGCGTGGTCCCGTCGGTTTTTCCTTCACTAGGCAACTATTACGCTACTAGTGCAAGATCATTTCACACCCACCTGCTAGGCAGTTATTAAGCTACTAGTACGGTACACAATGAAAAGTATTATAGGCTCGTCATAATTCTTATAGCTAGATGTCAAGAGGTCTAGTCGAGGCTCGTCATAAGTCCTCGTACTCTCAATTGCATTATAGGCTCGTCATAAGTCCTATAGCTAGATGTCAAGAGGTCTAGTTGAGGCTCTCCTAAGTCCTCGTACTTTCAATCGCATTCTAGGCCTGTCATAAGCCCTAGGAATGGATATCAAGAGGCCCAGTTGAGGCACTTCTAAGTCCTCATGCACCCTAAACCAATCTATTATTAGCATTCTAGGCTCGTCATAAGTCCTAGGACTGGATATCAAGAGGTCCAGTTGAGGCTCGTAATAAGTCCTCGTGGAATCAGCTATCATATCATTTCCCATCGTATTCATACATTATCTTCCTCGCGGTCACATCCCAGTGCACCACAAAGCCATAGTGAGAATTTTTGGCGCCCTCTCAACCTTGATCCAATTCTGCAAGGGCTTGCAAGATTGAATCAAGGGGAGCCATCTTTAGACACCAAAAATTCTCACCCCATAAAGTAAAATTCAGATAAATTAAAAAAATAAGAGGGTCGTCGCCTTTCTTTTTCAACACTTATTCATGTGCTTACCAAAATGAAACCTCCATTTTAAGACAAATTTTTAAAATCAATTTTTAATGCATCCGTTTTCAAATCCGCCCATTTTCGTTATTTACGTATTTTACCATTTTTATTTTTGATGTATGTCATGTTAGTCAGTTCTATTTCATTCATTTATTTATTTGCCTATTCATTTTATTTTGGTTCATGCTATTTCATTACTTGTTCTTTCATCTCATTTCTTTGATACTTTTACTTGTATTTTCTTTATTAGTGCTTGTAATTCCGTCTTTATCATGATTATTTTTTATACTAATTTTCATCATTTTAGGTACATTTCACTATTATATTCCATACTAGCACATTTCATTTTGTTGCCAATACAATTAAATCTCCTCTCATCTCATTTTATTTTGTTATTCCTCTTTTCTATCTGATTTACATGCTACTCGTACATATGTAATTCACCTTCTATTTTTATTGCGTTCTTTTGTATTTTAAACACCATTTCATTAGTACTATTCCATTATGTCACGTGCTTATTATTATGTTATGTCGTTTATTTTATGTTTTTATTGAGTTTTGTATTTTATTACTTACATTCCATAATTTCATGAGTTTCAGGAAGAAAGTAGTTCATTTTGTAAGATAAACTTGTTTCTTCTTACTATATGTTTATATATTAAACACTAGCGTTTTGTAGGGTTATTTAGTTCAAACTGCAAGTCTAGTATGTTTTTTTCTTTTATTACATTTATTTGGTCGTTAGCTTAACTGGTTAGTGTATTTGCTCAGGTACCTACATATTCTAAGTTTAAAACTTGCAAATGACAGGGGGCATTTTATTTATTCTGTACAGCTTGATTTAGCGTTCAATTGTTAACTTTCATATTCAAATGTTGAATGTTGTTGCAGTGCAACTGGTTAGTGTGCATGTGGGGAATATTATTGGTCATAGGTTCAAGACCCAGAATGAGCACATGAAACATTTTTTTCTTGCCAAACGAGGTCCAATTCAGCTTGGACTTGTTTTTGCAACCCAATACCCCAATCAAAGCCCATATTTATTTAACTAGCCCAAACAAAAAAAGGAGACATCAGCTGATGCTCCTTACGAAACCCTAGTTTTTCTATTATAAAGAGACTGTTGCATTCCAAATACAAGGCAGTTGAGATATTTTTGATGACATTTTATATTCTTTTCCTGGCCATCTTCCAAAAAAACAAGATAGAAGAACGACATCATAATTTTGCGAGTCTGTCTTCTTCCTTCTCCATCATCCACCGCCGTCAACCTCTCTAACCTAGAGATTCCTCAGACACCCGTCTCCCTCATTCTCTTCATTATTCTTCATTCTCAAAAAGAAGCAGCCGCCAACAAAAAATCCCAACATTCCTACTGAACTCACGGACCGAGACCTTCTTCATTCTCTTCACATCGACCGGCGAACAAGGAGCATATTTACAGCTCTGCTCATTCTCTCTTTTCTCGGTAATTTGTAACCCAAACAAGAGTACAAGGAACATATTTCTATCTCTGATCATTCTCTTCATTCTCGGTTTTTGCAACCCCTGGCGAACAAGAAGCAAATATACTCCACCTCTCTTTATTCTTTGCACATCAGTAATTTTTCAAACCCGCTGGTGAACGAGGAGCACATAGTTCAGCCCTCTCCTCATTTCTCTACTCACGGTAATTTGTAACCTAGCTGGAGATCGTGGTACATACAAGCTCTCAGTCTTCTCTTCACCCACAGTGATTTTGCAACCTCGCTGGCGAACAAGAACATCTATACTCGCACCCTCTTCATTCTCTTTATTCTGGGTAATTTCATAATCTAAACCGGCGAGCAAAGGAGCACACCACTACCTAAATTCATCCTCTTCCTCACAGTAATTTCACAAACCTAACTGGCAAACTGTGAGTATATGTTATCCTGCAGTTTGCACTCCTCTCTATGTCTCTTGCTGGATGTTCATTTGATTGGATTTTAAGTTGGATATGCAGTCCCGAACGGGTTGGGATAACCACCGCTCTGGGTTGGTAAACTGAGATTAATTTTCGCAATGATGTCTCAATTTGTTTCTGTCAACTTGGCTTTTGAGTTTAAGTTTGAATACCTGCTAATTTGTTTCTGTTAATTCTTTTTATCAACTTGGTTTCTGAGCTTGAGTTCGAGTTTGAATGGGTGTGATTCTAATTCATATTCTATTTAATCATGGCTGAGGTATACCACTGTAAAATCGGGTCAGATTGATGTTGCTTGGCTGAGTGTGAATCTCCAACGATGGACTGGATTAAATTTGCGACCATGGGTTTGCGAAGCCTTGCATGAAGTTGCATCTCAACCTATACCTAGAACGGAGTTTGGATTCTGCTCATGGACTTGGGGATTTCTTGCAGATGTTGGGGCTCCTCATCAGCTCATGTGTGGCTAAGAATTTCAAGTTATATTTTCTATCACCTTCGTTTTTGGCTCATGTATTTTGATGATCATTTGCTTTATGAGTTTATCTTGATTTATATATGCATCCAATTTTATGGTTTGTATTTCATTATGTTTCTGGTTTTGGGACTTAATAATGATGTATGCTTGGGTTTATATTTCTTTTTAACCGAAAAGAAGTGAGAAGTGAGGTTTATGCTGATTTGTAGTCTTGGAGATTTTAGAAAAGCTGAATATAGTTTTGTGGAATTCTAGTTCAAATTTCTTTTCTTAGGACCGTTGACTAAAAAGCCCAAAAATAGCAGCCATTTTTCACCACATTGGGTTGCTCGCGTTATTCATGTTTATTGTACATATACTTTTAATTGCTTTGTGTCTATTTCTTGGAAATTTATTGGATACTTGTTTAAGTTTGACCTTTATTTAAGCCATAGTTTATTCCTTTAGGACCAAGCCATAAGATAGAGGGAACCCTAAGATTTAGGTGAGCCATAGTTCCACCTAATAAATTGGATGATCCCTAGACCCAAACCACACCTTATTATATTAATAATGAGATGAAAAAGGCATTCCAATAAAAAGAAAAAGAAAAGAAGAATTCACTCCACCTCTCAAACCAGCCCAATCTCATTTCTCAAATCGGCCCAACTCCACTTCTCAAACCAGCCTAATCTCATTTCTCAAATTGGCCCAACTCCACTTCTCAAACCAGCCCAATTTCATTTCAAAAAAATAAAATAAATAAGCTTAACAACACCTCAAATCCAATAATAAGGCCTAAGGCCCATTTCAGCCCAAAAACAATCTTCAGCCCAACTTAAAAGTCCACCAAGGCCCAATTCGGCCAGAAACCCCAACAAGGCCCAATTCGGCCCGAAACCTCAAACAAGGACCAATTCAACCCAAAAGCCTAACCAAGGCCCAATCTGGCCCAAACCTTGACCAAGGCCCAATCTGGCCCAAACCTTGACCAAGGCCCAATCCGGTCCAACTTTGACCCGGTTCAATTTCGACCAACCTAAACTTTGACTCGGTCCAATTTTGACCATTCTGAACTTTGATCTTGACCTAACTTTGACTCGGCCTGTTTTCCAATCCCGGCCTGAATCCAATTCAAACCTGATTCAAAATTCATCTCAGTTTCAATTCAATTTCAACTTCAATTCCGCTCTGATTTCAATTCCACTTCCAATCCAATTCTATTCAAAATCAATTCCAGTTATATTCAATTCCAATTCGAGTCAAATTCATCTCGATTTCAATTCAATTCAATTACAAATTTTTTCAAAATCAATTCCAATTCAAATTCAATTTCAATCCCTTATCAATTCAATTTCAATCTCAAATAAATTCAATTCAACCCCAAACTCATTCAAATTCAATTCCAAACTCATTCAAATTCAAATTCAATTCCAAACTCATTCAAATTCAATTCCAAACTCATTCAAATTCAATTTCATTCCAAACATATTCAAATCCAAATTCATTTCAATTCCAATTCGATTCAAAACTTCATTCAATTTTATTTCATTCCCAATTTATTCAAAACTTCATTCAATTCCAAATTCATTCAATTCAATTACAAATTCATTCAATTTCAAATTCCAATTCCAGTCCAACTCCAATAAAAAATCAATCCAATTTCATTTCAACTTCAATTCAATCCCAGTTCAATTTCCAGTTCAAATCAAAATTCATTCAACTTTGATTTCAATTCAACTTCAGTTCCATTCCAATTTCTCCTACATTCTAATTGCCTCACAGACCCGAACGTCTTACAGACTTTGTCATCCCAATGATTCGATTGTCTCATAGACTTGAGCGTCTCACAGACCCGAGTGTCTCACAGACTCGAGCATCTCACAGGCTTCGACATCTCAAGGGTTCAAACGTCTAACAGACTCGAGCGTCTCACAGACAAGCATCCCAAACCCGAAACTTCTCTAAACTCAAAACCCTTCAAATCCTCAAAACTTCCAGAACCCAAAAACCGTGAACTACGTAAGATCTGATCTCAACAGGGAGTTGAGTACGTAGGCAGCCCATCTAGGGTGCGACCCATTCCAATAAAAAAACCCCTTTCCCACACTAAGATGACTCTCATATCTTTCGAAACGCTCAAACCTTCTTTAGCTTCCACGAACTTCAAACCATTAGACTCCAAGTCTTGTCTATTCACTCAGCCTCAGACTTTTCCCAAATCTTCATTCGAATTCACTAATTCCTCTTCTTGGTGCTAGCTTGGCAGAAAAGCTCGCCTCATCCACTTTCTTTCTCTCTTCCCATCCTAATCCTATCCTTGGCTCTTAAATGAATCTCTCTAAAAAGGTTTTCAAAGAAGGCAATCCCGCTAATTGGAGACCGAGGTTTCCTCGGCACCAATCCGAAGTCGTGGTCATTTCCACTTCCAAGGGGTGTAACCCAGTGCGAACCCACATAGAATCTCTGAAATGACCAGATAAGTCCTATCCATAGGCAACATCTCAGAGTCAATTAACGGTTCTTAGAACCCTTCTCCTCCCTTTCTAGTTCTTTAGGTCAAACTAGGTGGCGACTCTAGTTAATTCCGCTCTTAGGGCATAAGTCCGCGTGGAGCCCATTGAGAGTGGGTGTAGTGTACACTTGCACTCTCCCTTATGCTTTCTGGGAAAGACGGACGATAGAGTAGGTATTTGAGGGCTGCCAGAATAACGAGTTTTCACCCTCCACAGAATGGCATTGTCTAGGATCTTGACTTTTTAGTCAGACCATGTTTAGATAGACACCCCCCTCATACCAAAAAATCACCCTCCACAGGCGGCAGTTGTTTGGCTCCTATGGCGGTGGTTCAAAACCGCTGAAACGGGTGCCGCAGCGGTAGGTGAGATACCTATTGCAGCGGTTGTAGAACCGCTGAGGTAGGTACTCTAATGTAGCGATTCTTTTAACAATTGTCGTGGTAGATACCTATCTCAGCGGTTCTACAACCGCTGCAATAGGTACTCTACTACAACGATTGTTAAAGAACCGCTGCATTAGATGGACCTATGGCGGCGGGTTTTAAAGGAACCACTGACTTAGGTTGTCTTAAGATAGTCATTAGACAGGGCCTATTGCAGCGGTTGTTCTTAAGAACCGCTGCAATAGGTTTTTTTTTTTTTGCTTTTTTCCTTTCTACCCTACAATTGTAACAAACACACCCACAAATCAATCAAACCTGTTTACCATATCAAAATCATTAATGCCACCACAGTGGGGCTATATTATGCCATTTAAACGGCCACCAAGGCATGACACCCACCAACGGGTAATAATACACTTCACTTACATTTGATATGATTTATACTTAAATCAAAAGATCAATAGCATCATTACACAAACGATTACAAACAATTGTACCAAATGACATGTTCTAAAACAAACAATTGTACCATGACAATACTAACAACCTATATTAACATTGATGTATTCTGCCAATTCCTCGAGTATCTCGGTAATATGTCCTGCACCGTACTCGCCAGCTACCATATCTTCAAAAGCCTTGAATAAAAAAAAGTTATGATTAGTTGCTAAAAACTTTAAGTGTAACAAACAATGCTAAAAGTATTCAAAATCAAAATATTTAGTGAATGCTACTTACCTTGTCTAACGACTTCTCTGGCAAAAGCGACGATGCCGCTACCAAATCACTCATAAACCATATGACAAAGTACCCACATTCTGACCCTCCCGGCTACTATGGACACTGCACATTCATACGTACATGTTCAAAATCAATTTTGCACATATTATAATACGTTACCATTTAATAAACTCATGATTATAGTACAACATTAGAATAAGGATTACAAAAATACATTGACTACATTCCACTGAATGGTCTTAACTCTCGCTTGTCGGACATTGAACAATATAACTTGAAAGGTACTGGAATTTGATTCATAGACAAAGTAAAAGTTATCAAGCAAATGATTAAGAAATAACTAAAAATGATAATTAATCAAGTTAAGTAATTCACCTCATCAACATGCTAGATATCATTGGCTTCTTGGGACGCCGAGATGCTGAGTCAAGTGCAGGACTCTTGGGCTATTTAAACATAGAACAAGCAATGACCAGTGTGGGCTGTTCATAGATTGCAACACAACACAACCAGAGCTTAATTCAATCGAATAACATAATACAAGTATCACAATTTTAGATTAACTTAACACTTGATAAAATTCTTACCTTTGATGAATTGGACCAGAATATACGATTTATCAGTACATGCATGTGCATGTATCGCAGTCGACAAGTACTTGACCAAAGCTTGGGGGTCAGATGGCATAGTAATTTTAGAGCACATTACAGGGCATAAGAAACCGAAACTACTATTGCCATAAACTTGTACCGCTTTATCATCCACAAGCCTGCACAATATAAAGAAACCGATATTAGTGATTTAATTTTCAAGTATACAGAATAAAATGTGTACAAAGTGTGTTAGTTACTCACATGCAAGCTGACTTGATAATCGAAATATTCAACCAATCTTTATTGAATAGCTCCACAAAGTCAGTACTGATGTAAATTTCAAATCCGCGAGTGTCTTCATGGTGAAAAAGATCTAGTTTTGGCTCCACGGTAACCGAATCTCTTTCCAGCAGTGTCATCAGCAGTGTGGAGTGCAAGAGTCTCAATTTAGGGGGCAAGGCAATCAGAACCGCCTGCTCCACCAAATTCGCTTTCATTTTAGGCACAAAGTTAGTGGTGGATGCCATTAAAGGATTAGATGGTGCAACCTTAGCAACTTTCTTTCCTTTTCCCTTATCAGATTTTGATTGGTGGTGTTCCTAAGATATTAATTTACTAAGTATATAACATTCTACCATAAAATATGTTTAAGAGTAAGTTTTTCGAGTGCTTACCTGCTGCTCCCCAAGATTTATCAGTGTAACTGGCCACTGTATTGTCATGTATTGTACTTCACGAAGGGTGGATCAGCCTACAACTGGCACCGGTAGCTGAACATCCTCATACCCAGGTGCAAAATCATCAACGAGCACCTTGGCATGGTACTCCTGGAGCGCTTCATTCCGCTCGATGTCACCATGAGTAGACTTGAAAAGCTTACCCCACCCTACCACGACTTCACCAGCGCCGATTATTTACAACAAATTGCAGTCTACTAGTTTCTGAATTTTTAAAATTAAAGATTTTAGATGCAAATGAATAAGTGTATAATTTGATTTTTTTGTATTTGTAATTAACATATTGTTCTAACCTTGACAGATGAATATGGAAACGGATTGACGGAGTGAACACTACTGGGAGGCACTGGTCCGGGCTCTGATGCATGTGAGTGATCTAGCGGTCTAAAACCTTCTTGACTCATTCCTCAGATCGCATCGTGGCCATAGCTTGAGCGATTTAAAGCTGGAATTCATTTCTTAGTCACTGCTCGAGCTCAGCATTCAGGCATAAGTGTTCCTCATAGGTCATGCTCCCTCCCGCACTCTGTCTAGACCTAGGGTTCCCGAAGACTTGCCGTATACCGACTTGACCACCAAAGCCAACTGCACGGTCCGGATGATCCTTCTTCCAGAGAGCGCGAGAATGTGGAACATCCTGTCTAACAGACTGCCAAGTTCCTTGAACTTAGGGGTCAAACGCTTCTCAACAAACTTCTTCCACTGCTCTTCAATAATACCATTGTATTTCTGCCACGTGGTCTCCGATCATCCACATCTTCATCTGCTGCTTCCTCTATGTCTGCTGGCTCCTCATAGTAAATGTACTGCCTCGTGAGCAGAGATGAAGTCTCTAAACTGTTGGCAATTCCGTTCATCACATCGTCCTTCAAAGAAGATCTATATTGAATCGGGTCTATATGAAAAAAATGGATTAGTGTTAAATAGCACCTACATTAATCTTCAAACAAACTATAAACATCAATTAATACCTGAAGACGCTCAAATATCTGCTCCTTCAACGCCATAGGCACTTGCTTCCAATGGTGGTTTATATTGTAATATGAACTCAGCAAATGCCTAGCCATAATAGTGAAATCATTATTCCGTGTACCTATGGGCTGATTCCATTGATTGAATTCCAAAGGCTTGGTCGGGGGGGCTCTATTTGCCTTCAGTCCACGGGTAGCACCTCATTTTTTTCTGTTTCTTGATAGGTGGAGAAGCAACTTGTATCTCTTGTGTTTCATGTGAAGGCCCAGCTGCCAAAGTCTACTATGCTAGGGCGTCTGCTGTCTTCGACTTCTTTTTACCACCTCGTGTGGTGCGTTTTGCCAGTATTCTGTTGGGGCTGAACTTCCCAAGTCATGAAAAGCTCTCTAATAGGATCGTCCATCGGATGATCATCCACTGAGAACAAAAAAAAGCACAAAGATTAGATCAATATTCATGTAATGATGTATAATTTCAAAAATAAACAATTTTGATAACATTGTACTAACAATATGCAATTTCAACCAATGGTGTTACCTAGACATGGTAACTTATTCATTTTGTGTTTTCTACCCAAACCCCCTCGTCATGGTCTGATCGAGCGTAGATGGTCTGAACATCATCATTTTGCAAATCATAAGTTGAATCACGCAACTCTGTATGAAACAATATTGGTTCATATATCGGCTCAGTGTCATCATCATCATTGCTTTCATCCTCAAACAAAACTGGTCTTCTACCTGGAAGAACAACAGACCATCTACCATCTTTTGGGTTTTAAACATAAAACACCTGGTCACAGTCTTTACCCAACAAACTTGATCTTCCTTGTAATTTGTAACACGTAGATATCTACCAAAATAAGTCCTTTATCATTTTGGTGTCCATATTGGTTGTCTACCCATTTGCAGCGGAACACTAGAAACGAATCAATGTGGTAGTCTAGTTCCTATATGTCCTCTATGACACCATAATACCAACTACTACTGCTCATTGGTTGAACCTGGTTACCGAGACCATATTCAGTCACTAATGCTTCAATTTTTACCCCACTGTTCTGGTATATTGATTTAGCATTTTGGCGTGCAGTATAGTATGTACATCCATTAATGTCATACCCTTCAAATGGTACAACATCATTTCCAGGACCAACTGCTAAACATCAGATTTCTTCACTGACATCCTCTGGGTTCAATGAAGCTTGCTAAAACACATATACCTTAAACCATTGGACGAACACTCGATTTTGTTCTTTTTTAAGCCAGATCTGGTTTTTGGTAGGGTTTTGTCATCTTGACTTAGCAATGTGAATATCAAAGTAGGGTTTAACAACCTCAAGATGTTGTAATACAAATAAATGTGCTTGCTAAATGAGATCATGAGAGACATCACACATGACTTTTTTGCCAGTAACACCTTTACCCTTAAATCTACCATGGTGATGTGGTTTGGGAATACCAATTGACTCTGCATCGTTCAAATAACTTGTCACAAATTTCGTGACTTCCTCAATCACTGTTGCTTCGATGATGCTACCTTCCGGTCTATATCTATTTTTCATTCTACCCTTCAAGATCCCCATGTATAGTTCGAAAGGATACATGTATCGTAAGTAGACCGTACCACACAGTTTGATCTCCCAGACAATATGGACTATTAAATGCACCATTATGTCGAAGAAAGACGGTGGGAAATACATCTCAAGCTGGCATATTGTCACAACAATTTTATGTTGTAGATCATCAAGGGTGTCAGAGTCAATTGTCTTGCAGCAGACAGCGTTGAAGAAGAAACATAATCAAGTTAGAGCATTTCTGACATTTTCTGGTAATATCCCTCAGATTGCAACTGGAAGAAGATGCAACATTAACACGTGATAATCATGAGATTTCATGCCCAACAACTTCAAATCCTTCATTGAAACTAGGTTCTTCCAGTTTGAAGAGTACCCAGATGGTACCTTCAACGAGTGTAAACAATTGCAAAAACTAAAATTTTCACTCTTAGAGAAGGTATAACAAGCAGAAGGTAGATATGTGTAACACCCCAACCGTTAATCTCGTCATTACCCCTTAAACTGTCACTAAATGCTCTTACTCACGCAGCAGAACTCTAATTACAACGAGGGGTGAAACAATGCTGTTAGCCACCCATATGGCCAACCGGGCCTATCTTACATACCGTAACGGTCTGATGAACTGGAACAACCGAATACCCAATACAAATACTTTACTCAAATTATTTCTTTACTATACCGAGTCTACAATATATGGATGCTGACAACATATTCGGTCTTACACCTCTTTCAATACATAAGTAATTAAATCTAACTACCCATGCAAACCACCAACCCCTTCCTACTCTCGAACGGTAACAACTTCGGTGTACCTGAAAAATAAAAACGTTGCCCCTAGGGGCTCAGCTTAACGCTGCATATGAAATTCGCATACCCCGAGCACTAACCGGGGTACGCCGACTACTTTTGTCGAGAGCATGGAGTTCATTTTAATTCAACCAACATGCATATAGTAATACATTATATATGTACACTACACAAGGATTCGACAATCAATCATGGAATACAATCCCTAACTAACATAACAAGGTTGTTAGTTGTATCAATTACTCTTAGCCCATGAGGGTTATACCTCACTATGCCTCGGTTACTCATTCAACAATTTACTCGCTCTCTCGGGTTACTTATTCTTATACACACCCATTCTCTTGGGCTACCCATTCTATACTCACCCATTCTCTCGGGTTATTTATACTCGTTATCTCACCCACACTCTTGGGTTATTCCTACTCGTTACCTCACCCACACTCTTGGGTTATTTATGCTCAAGCTCTTGTAGATTCTCGAGACACTACAGGTCTCCTACGTCACGCTTGTGGCCCTTAATACATACTTAGGCCAAAACTCCTGGCTCTCGAGCATAGTCTCACTTCCCCGGTTCCGACCCTACTCTGGGTATAGCATGGTGGGGAGGTTCAACTAGCTCACGGAACTCTCTCTTAGTTCCTATCACTTTTACATAGGTCCGACTACTCTCGGACTACTCACATTCCCATACTCCCCCCTCTCGGAGTTATAATAATATCATGTAAATTAGTCTAGAAGCATCACTCTCGATGTGTCTAATGACTTTGGGAACATTACTCAAGTACGGTTATCTTAGGTTTTAAGAGTTACCCATACATTTCCTTTACTCATGCTTTCGGTTATTTCCTTATACCGGGTAAAGTCCTTATATAGGAGGTCGACCTTGTCTCTAGGGAGTTACTGATCCCTTAGGTCTCTTTTACTTATTTAACTAGTTCACATCTTTGAACCTTCTACAATCCTTTAGATGGAGGTTCATTTATCTTTCCGCATTTATATATTTCATGGTTTGTTTCGATAAGGTTTTCTAACCGTTGTCGGGTGTTTACTCAACCCGTACATCTCCTCACATTCAAGTGGGTTCATATGTTTACGCCATTGTTACACTTTAATCGATAGTTTGTGTGTTTGCACGTCTTCGTTATCATACGCATCGACCTGATCTATGGGTCTCTAGCCAAACATTACTCACTCTGTGTCGGTCTTTACACTATGTTAGACCACACCGGCACACAAGTATGTTAGCTCATTCAACATACAACTAGACATACATAATCAAACAAGGGATTATTTTCATGCTTTAGTCTTGATTAAGCCGACACACAAACACACAAATCAACGTAACTCGGTTAGCACGCGAAGTATGAGAAAATCATACCTTACACCATGGGTTTACTTTACCGGGTCACCACTCGTTCCTCGGATCCCACTCCCGAAGCACTAATCACATATCAAGTGATTCTATTAACATCAATGCTTTACGGTAGGTAAACAAATATTACTCCCGTTACTCTTAGTTTTACTCTTGTCAATTTAGGCTCTTAATTCTCACTCACTTCCAACACTTGTTTACTCTTCTTAGGACCTTTATTAGTCACCAAACAAGGCATAAACATCATCTAAAACCATTACCATTCACTTCCCCATCATTAGGACACTTAAAAACACTTTCTGTTACAATTTTTGCCTGGTCCGGGTTTGTGTCCGGGTTTGCAAACCCGGACAAAACTCTGAAATCCGTTTCTGGCAAGTTTTACATGTGGTCCGGGTTTGTGTCCGGGTTTACAAACCCGGACCACCCCCAGGAATGAGTTTCTGCCTAGTTTTTGATGTGGTCCGGGGTTTGTGTACCGATTTACAAACCCGGACCACCCCTGAACAATCAAAATTTACAGTTTTTGACCTCTTTTCAACCCCTAATTCATACCCAATCTCTTCCTAATCATTCCACATGTAATCCAACATGTTTTAACACCTTAATCAAGCTCTCAACCTCCTTAAATCATAGGTTCAACCCTTACTCAATTCCTTGCCCATTTCTACAATTTTCCTTCTCTGTTACATTATGCACTGCAGTGCATTTTAAAACTTCTTTTGATGTTTCATAACCTTCCACCAACTTACCAAATCATTCCAATAATGCCATCTCTAGCACTTCATACTTGCATTATTTTCATTTCGAGCTCTACCCCAAATACATATCTCTCCCTAGTAAAATTCTCAAGTGACTAACCCTTAATTACCATCTCTGTAACATGCCTAGATTCTTCCATTAAATGCAACACCTAAGTCCATACTCTCCTAGGCAATTTTTGACAGCACTTGCCTACTTCTCAAGCATTTTCACCACAATTAAATCAGCTCATAAACACTTCTTCACCCCTGTTTGGTTTAGGCATCATTAACCACATCAAACTCCCATTTGTTCATGCATATAAACTAGCTTATCTCCTAGGTTTATTTTGCACACTCAAACCCATTGAACATTCTCATTCAACAAACAACCTTGTAGTCTCATCACTATACAAGTTCAAGGTTACTTAATTCAACCTAACATGAGTTTCACAAGTCAAATAAAACCAACATAAGGTAAGCTCATTACCTTGTTTATTTTCGGTTTTTACTCCTCTTCTTCTTCTTTCTCTTGTTCCCCCTTTCTCTTCTTGGCAATCAATTGGAGGAGTTTCCAACAATCCACAGGAGCATGGAGAATCGGCTGAAACGGGAGAAAATTTTCAACGTGGGGAAAATTTTCCAAACTTGCAAAAACTAGCTAGGAATGAGCAAGACTCTTGCTTATTATTACCTTAAGGCATCAAGGAGGTAAAGGAGAGTTAAAATTGGCCCTTCAAGCTTCAAAAGGCCTAAAACCCATGGAAGTGAAGATGGAAGAATCAAGGTTTTGTTGGGTGGAAAACGAAGCTCTCACCGAGAGGAATCTAGCGGTATAATTTTTGTGTGATTTGGTGGAGAAATGAGCAAGTTAATGGAAGGAGAAGATGGATGTTGTGTGCTGCTTTGGAATCGGCTAGCTTACAGAGGAGGAAGAAGAAGATAACAGAGAGCTGGGCAAAAACGTGAAATAAGGAAAGAAAGGTGAGAGAGAGTACTTAAATTACCTTTTACTATTTCAGTTTTTGCTTTACTTATTTACTTGTCATCTTATTACTAATTAGCTAGCAAGCTTATTAATGTGTGTGTGTACACACTAATTAAAACTGGCCATGTATATTAATAGCCCAGGTCGTTTTTCGTCTTTTCGAATAATGCTCGTTTTAATTATCCTGTTTCAACACTATTCACTCCCGGGACCCGTTTTCCGGATTTTTTCTCGTTTCTTTATTTTTAATGGTTATTAAGCTCCCATTAATACTTTATTATAGTTATTTAATCAACTATAATTTTTACGGGTCTATTTGACCACTTAAAGTAACGTTTTCGGGTTTTCTCGAAAAACGTGCTTTTATGCTGAATTAGCGTTTTGACCCATTATATGGATCCGTTTTCTTCAGGAATTATTCCCACATATTAATTAGGCATAATTAAGCCTTAGGAGTCCATATCGAACCCTAACGAGATCATATATCTCTTATACACTTTTAATGCGCGTTTTTTGTGTTTTACGCGTTTTCTCTTTTCTTTTGGCTTTATTCTCTTTACAAATACCCTCTAGGCACCATTAGGCGTTTAATAATCACATTAGGATAATTTAGGATAATTTAATCACCATTTTTAGATCCGGGGTATTAAAATCTACCCCCCTTAGGAACTTTGTCCTCAAAGTTGGTGAATCTAATCTCGTTACTCTCATGGGCACGCAATGCCAAGGTTATAATACATGTATAACCTTACAGACTCCACAAGTCAGTCTCCTTTCACACTACACATACCACACATATATCACAACATGTATAGCAAACAAAAATACTCTTTATACTCTCTCCATGGAATCAGTCCGAAGACAAGAAGGCACTACAGTCCTCGAATCCATATCGAGTAATACACTACTGATCCCTCAGGTACCGGTCACGTTGGACACTTACGCTCTCTGGTCCACGGCTGTTTCATGACAAATGGGCACTTACTCTCTCTGGCCCACGGTCCCTTCGGTTCTGATCAAAACATTACACATATACATATCCTCAGGCACTCTGGTTGACTCACTTAACACAGGATCGTCTCAGGGTACTCTCCCCGTCCCGCTGCCTTTGGAAAAATCACACACTGTCACCGCCCTAACCGGTCACTTAGGACCGCCGCACGTACGGTGCAATGGTTTCAAAACTAATACACGTCCACCGTTCTACCGGTCACCAAGACTTAAGGGCACAGCCATCGGCGGGTGATAGTGGTTTCAAAACCAGTTTTCATTTCCATCTTCATACTTGAAGAAAATTCTTTTGTAAATTCCATTTGAAAATTCTTTTTAAAACATCACACAACTCCAAGTTCGGTTTATGGCAGTTGCATCTTTTCTTAGCGTGATTACTTATGACCACTTATAGGGAGTTTCAAGAATCATCCAACCCTGATGCGATCAGCATCAATGTTGAACTATCCTTCCACCCCAATTTGTGTTCGGTTTCCCTTGATCGCTAGCAGATCAAGTTCCACCTCCCATGTCAGTTTCAAACAATACGGTAGTCAAACATTTTCGTTTTCTATCTTTTACTCTTTCTAGTCGTATCAATAACACAATTCATTTCAACTTATCTCTAAACCATAGAACTTAGGTCATCTGTCATTCTCAGTTTATTTGCTTACTTTACCTAAGCAACTCATGGGTTCATTTCCTCAAATTGTTACTCAATTTAATCATTCATCATACACCTCCAAGGGATGGAACTCACTCCATCAATAATTCTCAAATAAAATCCCCTAGGGAAACTCACTTCCTACTAGGTTACACATCGGTTTCATACCGATTCATACTCATGTCTATTCTCACTAGACATATACTATAGGGATTCTCATTCCCCCCCAGGAGTTCCTCTACTCCTCTTTTCATACATATCATATACCCGTTACTTGCATCTCTCATGCACATTAATCATAATTACATAATGAATGGGTATATATGTTTATATAACCTAAGTTCCAATCATCAAAACAATTTCTTTTGTGCTATGCACATAGTAGTTTACGCACCTATACGTAAACATACTCTAAGCGGTTTCTCGCCCTACCCCCCTTAAAAGGGGTTACGCCCGCGTAATCGACCATATGTTATCACTGAACATTGGTTCACTAATTCGACTATCATGAAGTGTTTTAACTTCAATGCGGTTAATCGACTCATAACCGGGTTCGGTTCTAGCCTCCAAGGCGTTTATGATTAGCCATTTACTCATATTTGCCATGTATACTTAACTTTGAATTACGGTCCACAAGCTTCTGCTGTGTGACCTGATAACTAGAGCTTAATTCGCCCTTTGGTATGCTCAATGTATTAATCCACTCCCTTTTATCCCCTTGTGTCTTAGGAATAAAGGTTCTCAATGTTGCTAGGTATCTCTTACCGTATGCGGATTCGATGAGTTATAGATTTTCTCTCTAGTTCTCTGGAAATCTATTTCGTATAGCACTGTATACTTTTGTGATTATTCACTTACTTTTTCCGACTTATTATCGGTTGAGGTCAAGCTACTACTTAGTATGTAGTACTTCCTCGTGTAATAGTTGCTTCCAAATTATGTTTGTTACTTGTTTCGGTACAAGAATTCCTCATTCCTACTACTCTGCATTTACCATGTATCGGTCCTGGGACCTGTGGGTTACTTTCCACGTTCTTTTTGCATCTTTGGCCAATGACCGCATGGTTATTTCTCTAGATTCTCGCTCAACAGGCTTCGTTGACATTTCTCAATTCCTGGCTCTCCCACTCGATCATTACCGCACAAGTGCAATACCAAAACACTCAGTCATACAGAGTGCAGAAGCGTAAACCCTTGACAGTAAATCTCTCATGAGATAGGAATGAATATGTATCCTTTACCACATTTTCTCATCAGTTTCATATTATTATCTGATTATACTCTTACAATGGTCGCTCGTTGCGTACCATGCTCTTATTCATTAACAATATTCGCTTATATGGCATCCGCTACTACTTTAGCTTCCGCTCATATACACCCACCATTTATAGTGTGGCTTGCCATTCATTTAGCTCAATAGAATACGCTACTCTTTTAAATCTCCCTGCGCTTCTTGCGCATCTTTCATTCTATGGTTCTCATTATACACTTCTGTGTCTGCGTCTCGACCGATTACTCTTTCGGTTTACAACTGCTGCTATCTAAGCCTTTCTACATACTATCTCTATTCGATTTACTCCTTGGCAATAAACACATGCTCAAGTTTCAGTACGTCGTTCAAGCAGTTTCACATTGCATTCTCAGGTGGTAGTCTTTCTCTGGAGGATTCACGCAATTGCCGCTCCCTAGGCCCCATAATAATAGGTGGTATCCCCACTCAAAGATAGTGGTTCGTTCTCCATAATTCCTCTTATGCTTTTATGCATAACGTTTGGATCTATGAATTGTAGTTAGTTTTCTGGCTTACAAGCCACATTGCCTCGCCACACTCTATGCGGGCTGCTTAAACAGGTTTCTGCTTCTCCGGACACCATTAAATGGTTTGGGGGTATTGCTGGGCTCTTTAACATTTGTATCATCACGCTTCCGTATCTGGAAGGCCCTTTAAGTATCTTGGTATTATTTCAAGCCCTCTGGCAACTTAGGGTATCCCATGTTACGTGGGATCCCTTCGGGTTCTACCCGAGTGTTCGCTTTAACACTTGTGTTCTCACATGATGTTTTCGTTCAGCTACTGTTGACTCTGGCACCCTTCACGGATTGCTCCCGGGTGTTACTGAATCGTGCCATTACATCTGGCTTGTACTTATGGGTATGTTCAGTTTCTTTAATCCGCCTTGCGGTTACATATATCTCAAACTATTCCGTTTAGGGTTGTAATGTCTCCCGTTATTGGGTAGATCATTGGTTCTTTTTCCTTTACCTACTTGGTCAGGTCATCATTCTCTTCAGTGAAGTATACTATGGGAATTCTGTCCCGTTTATCGAACATTAACATGTACATTCTAGGCATTCACGGTATTTCTTATGCTGGTATTCATTCCAGTTATTATGTATTTCCTAAGACATATCCAATGTCTATACTTAATACCTTATGCTTCTCGCACTTAATAACGCTATATCCTTAGGTCCGTCACCTTACTGGATTCTGGACTCCTTTAGCTTGGTAAGCTTCTTTGTGTTCTTTGATCATTCGAGGTATCCAACTGTTTGGTTTGAACTTATCTTAAGGTCCGTAGTACGGAGTCGACTACTTCCCGTGTTCCGTACTCTACTTGTATACATACATGGAGTATCTTATTGATACGTTACCACTTACCCGACTAACTCATAACTGGTCTGTCAGGCCCGCAAGCTCCTTCGGAGTGCGGTCGTCCCATGTCTCATTGTGTACACTTGTAGTGTCGGTCACACGCCTAGGTGAAGTATTCTGTTGCCAACTCCTCTTGTATCATTCTATGATATCTTACCATGGTTCTTCTGGTTTAGGTTTTAAAATTTAGGGGTTTTTTTTGAAAATTTAATGGTTTGAAAGAAAAGTTTGAGCTTTGAAAATAAAAATCTTCACGGCATTTCAATGCCAGTTGCTTCTTACCAAGTCTAGCTTCCCGCAGACTGGTGTGTTCTTTATACAGTGGTTAGGCCGTTAGGCCTTTCCAAGGTTCCATTTCAAAATTCTTAGGGTGGTCTTGCCATACTGGCTTCGTTCGCTATCTTGGTACTTTCTAAGTAACGGTCGCGTGTCAAGCTCCTTTTAATAGTCCGTTTTTACTGCACTTGTCGTGGTAAGTGCGCGGTACAGGCGGTTTTTTTGGTTAACTCCTACCGGTCACGGTATTGTTCACATTGTACTTGGTAGCCTTGTCAGCTCTTCCTTTGATCCTTTAGTTGGATAACTACTCCTTAGAGTTGCTTCTCATTCATCTTGACATGACTGTCATTCATTTAGGTGCTTCTCCATCCTCAGAGTTCCTTAATTACTTAGTTCTGTGTTCTACCTCGTTGCTCATTTCCACGTCTTTACTGTGGTTACCGAGGTTTAAGTCATTCAGGCACTACTTCTGTAGTCCTTTTTGGGCATGTCCCGTAGTTATACTCGTAGTTGTCTAAGCTATATCAGTTAAATATTGCAACCTCTTCGGGTGTGGCAGGGTGGGTGTACCTACTCTTGACTAGATTCTTAGTCGGTTAATATACTGTTAACGGTATTGCTCAACTATGGTGGTTGCAAACAGAGAAATTGATCTACTAAAACTAAACGAATTAATCTAAAAAATAATAAATCAATAAGTTTGTCGGGTTGCAAAAATCCCGGTCACTACAGTATAGAAAGTTAAGCAACCAAGTATCGAACCGTGGGACTTGAATAAATAAGCCTAAGTCCTATCCTAAATCCTAAGAAAACTGGAAATTCAGGGGGTTGTGAATTGTTTTTGAGACTGAATCGAATAAATGCAAATCAGAGTTGAAATAAGCAATCGGTAAAAATGAATGATGAGCTTGATAATATGAGTGGAACTCCGGGTTCGGGTTGTTCTTTTCTGGTTGAATCTAGTAACTCCTACAATTTAATTATGAGAAACGGAAAGGCCAATTCTTTCTATCTCTTCAATGCTAAATCCTAGTTCATTGAAGAGCTCACCTATCAGAACGTGTCAACTCTAATCTAGCAGTTGGCAAAACACATATAGGTGGAATAAGCACAAAGAATTGTTAGCGTTTGTAGGAAAGATTATCTATCCGACTAATCCTTCCCCAAATTCCCAGGTTAATTCGAACTCCCTATTAATCACCTTGTCTGATCTTAATAGGTTTCGCAGAACAACTCTATAACTCGCGAAATTAATAGAGAAGAAAATTGATAATCATTAACCTGAAAACAATCCATTACAGCCTCATAATCAAATTGCAGAATCTTTAACTACATTGAATCCATCTTGAACAAACCCTACCCCAGAGTTAAATCCCTACTAGCCAGACATTGCAAAGAAACAGATAAATACAATCAACATAGAAATCATCTAAAGGAAGAAAAACCCTTCTGTTGAACGACTATCCAGATCGATGGATGCAGGTGTAAGGTTGAAGATGATGGCCTCACTCCCTTCTGACGATGCTCCTCCAGAACGATGGTGATAAGCTTGATGAATGTGAATGAAGGTGAACTGATGCAATTGGTGTGGATGAATGGAGAGAACCTCGTTTATCAGCGTGAGAGTGTGTGTTGTAATGATCGATGATGAATGAATACCCTCTCCCTCTGATTAGGTCATTTAAATAGCTTCCTCTCTCTTTTTCCCTTCAAAACGCCGAGTTTATACTGAAATTATCGTGCCGTCCGAACATTGGTCCGACCTTCAATGTTCGGACACAATGCTCTGAGCGCTTCAATCCCAAAATTCTCGACTTGTGTCCGAACTTGGATGTTCGGACACAAGTTCGGACATGCTCCGTACATCAGACCTCCGGCTTTTCATACCCATGTCCGAACTTCGATGTTCGGACTGAAGTTCGGACATTCCATCAGGCGCAGCATACGAACTCTCGACTTGCGTCCGAACTTGGAAGTTCGGACACAAGCTCGGACATTCCTTCAAAATCCTCTAAATTCACCGTTCGGACTCCAATTCGACCCCCGTTTGTTGCATCATCTCCCTTGTGAGTTAATCTACTGTTTCCTTGGCTTTTCTCTGCATTTAATCATAGAAAAAGGTATCAAGCCTTACCAAACAACAAACCAAAGGAAAACGGAAGATAAGTGTGGAATATTATCGATGTACGTATAAAAATTAGGCATTAAAGATCACTAAAACCATTCATATTTCACACTCATCAAACCTCCTCACACTTAACCTTTGCTTGTCCTCAAGCAAAGCAGGAGTAAAATGTCTCAGAATGCCTCAGGGCCAAACCTTGGGATTGCACAAAATAAGGAGTTTAAGACACAATAATCACCCAGGAATCGATCTGCTCTTAACTGCATGTCTCTTAAACAATAAAGCACGCCTTTAAAACAAAAGAATATGAAGAAGCCAAACCATGAAGTCAAAACGTAGAGGAACTCAGAACCTTCCAACCTTTTCTCTTCTCAAACCCGTGGATGACAAGGGGTGTGAAGTTCTGCCATATTCCGCAGAACCTTTCAACACCACGTACTCATGATCTAATTTAAGGAATTGCCATAAACATAAGACTTTAAAGAACTTCCTCTTTTTTTCCTTTGCATACATATCAATTTTTTTCACAAATAATTCATCCCCCAGACTTTTCTCTCCATCCTTGTAACGGTATTGGGTCTTTTATCCCAGATCAGACGACCTTAGGTAAATGGGTGATGAAGCACCCCAAGGACTTAATAACCGGATGGAAGAGGCCTGTTTTTGGTTCAGAAAATAACTTAGATCAGAGGAGTACCTTGCCTTTATCCTTCATTCCAACATTCTCATATCCCAAGGTTCCAAGCTAAACCAGTTCTAACTCCACAACCCACTTGTTCACAGACATTTAACAGAATTCAGCCATTTGAAAATATGATATGAGAGCACACAGCTTTGAGCAAACCAACTTAAAGGTCAGTACCGGACTCAACTCCACAACTAAAGATCCACCCAAGTATTCAACACTAAGAAGCACTCTAAGGGAATTACCCCCACATAGCCCAAAACCAAACAAAAATTAGTGCGGGAATAAATGACTGACACATTCAGAAAGATCTCCCCCTTCCTCACACTTAATGAGGAGCAATGTCCGCATTGTTCAGAAATTTATCACAAGAAGGAGATCTGGCTAAATGTGTCACACTACAAGGGGAAATGAACAGGGACATAGGTATACACGTTAAAGCACGGGCCGAACATTAACCAAAAAGGAAAAGAAACTGAAACACTCCCCTGATTTCTTTTGTGATGCTTTGAGGAAGAGGTTCTTCCTCACACTTAGTGTCCTGGTAGGGGAGAAGGTTTCCTCACACTTGCTTCCAAGCTAGTGTCCGGCATGGAGTCAGCACGATAAAGTATACTTGCACACATTCAGCAAACAACACAGAAAAGTATGCTAGAGCATCGCATTAGAGACATCAGTATTCAGAGTTAAAGATGAGAACAAACTAAAATCAAAATAATTAAAATACAACCCAATCGAAAAAAGTAAATAGTCTAACACAACTGAAAGTAATCCCAAAAGAAGTCCAGATAGGCTTCTAAACAGAGTAGCACCAAAACAACATAATCACTGTGGAGGCGGTAGTACGCCTGCCACTGCTGAAACTGCGCGAGCAGAGCCTCATAGTCTCCTGGAGCGGCGCGCCTGCTGCTGAAGAGTCTCGATCTCCGCCTGATAGCGACATCAGCTCTTCAAACTCATAGCGAGTGACATACTCGCTCCCAGGGGCTGGCAGTGCAAGATATGCCTCATGCTCGTCAGGTGAAGCAGTAGGGGCGGGCTCTGATGGCCCTCACCCGCCTCTCGCTGGCGCTTCTGTGGTCGCGCAGCAGCCTTCTTCCTCCACTCGCCCTCGCTGAACTCAAACCACATCTTCTTCAGGCGCCCGCATCAATAGGAGCCCGCGCAGCATGCAGCCCCACAGTAGGAACGGTAACCCTCTGCCTCCTGAGTATGCTGCAGATCATGACCGGGAAAGCCCAGCTTGTGTTTGTCTTTATGCTCCATGATGTACTGCATATGCAAGAAGATCACCCATGGCAAGTAAGTGATCTCTGCAGCCTCAGCGAACGCCGGATTCAGCAGTATCTGAAGAAGTAGGAAGTCTGTGTGGTTCAGGTCCGAGCTCTGACGTGGTACAATGTTCGCAGCCAGTAGTGCGAGCAGAACTCTCTCCTGTGGGCTCTGAAGCGCATCAGCAGGGACGACCTGCTTGGATGGGTCATCCCCTCTGCGCCGTCGTGGTCCCTGAACCATGAGGGGGGTATAGTGTTGGATGGCAGCTGTCTTGAAGTCGTTGGGGTTTAGATGCTCAGGGCGGTCTGGGGCAGGATAAGGAATGTCCAAATAGTGAGCAATCTCCATCGTGGAGATTGCCACTCTATCGCCGTCTACTATTGACTTGATCTGGCCGTCCTGGAAGATGGCATTTGCATAAAACATGCGCACGGCTTGTTCAGAGTACTGGCCCCCATATCTAAATCTTGCCCCACCCAATGGGTAATAAAGCCCTCAGTCCCAGCTGCTGCTCCAGTTCCGTACCCACACCTCTCAGCAATGATATCCATTTTCAAACCATTCTTTGGCTGCTCGTTTCTAAATTCTGGTTCCAGAGCTCGACGCTTGAACTGGTGAGCTCCCGCTGCCCTTTCCACGGCCGTGTAAATCTGCTCAACATCTGCTCATAAGGGTAAGCAATGTCAAATAAAGGAAAGCAACGAAATAGTCTAAGTATGCACTGAATTTTCCAAAATTCGACAGAGTCTCCCCTTAAAAATTCATCATTCTCACAACAATGGTCAATCAATTTAATTTGCAATGATAATCCTCAACAATTAGTGACCAGCAGAGACTTAGCCGAAAAAGGTACAATGTTCCAACACTTTCAGCTTAATCTCAATCACTTTTTTTTTTCAGTTCAGCCATGCAGGATAAAATCACACACTCAAATACGTATATTGAAATCACAGTTGTGCAATTTTACACATCTCCATCCAGCAACTTACAGCAAATCAGATAATAAACCCCATATACGCAAATGAAGCTCAGAAATCTCAATAATAACCAGCACAGTCTCGATTTTGCATACCTCAAGTTCCAAATCTTGTCAAAAACACATTAAAAGAGGTAGAAAAGTAGAGAGATTACCTTGCTGGAGTTGAATGAATGATTAGAAGTAGATATAACAGCAAAAACTGCAAGAATCGAACTCAAAAACCCCCAAATCGGTAGTTAGGGTTCTAAGTCGAACAAGGTCTGATTTGAACTGGTGTGGGGATTTGTTGGCCGATTTCAGTTGCTAGAGTGGTGGAGAACTCAAAACCGAGCAGATTGGTAGTAAGAATGTGGACTTTGGTGGAGATTTGAGTGAGTTGGGTGAGATTGGAGAAGAAGGGAGTGGAGTTCGCTGCGGGCGTCGCGAGGAGGAAGAAGAGTTTGTGAAATTTTAAGTTCGACCGCGTTCTTTTAGTTCAGAATTTTCGGGGTGTCCGAACTTCGATGTTCGGACCGAAGTTCGGACAAACATACCTCGGCAGAGCTTCGCGTAGTGTCCGAACTTCGATGTCCGGACCGAAGTTCGGACATGTCGTTTTGCACAGGCCTTAAACTCTCGAACTGAGTCCGAACTTCAATGTCCGGACCGAAGTTCGGACATGTTGTTTTGCGCAGGTCTCCAACTCTCGAATTGGGTCCGAACTTCAATCTTCGGACTGAAGTTCGGACATCACCAAAAATGCACCCCTTTGTTTCTTTTTGAGCTCCATTTACTGTAACAAAAACACTATCTTAAAACAAAACTATAAACAACATAATAACACAGAATAAAAGTACCGAAAACACTGGGTTGCCTCCCAGTCAGCCGCTCTTCTTTAATGTCTTTAGCTAGACAATTTCTGCTTGATCAATCAGAAGAGGTGTGATGAGCAACTCTACAACAGCCTACAGCGAATTCCTTCAACTTCCTCAATTCTTTCCGCATTTGCCAAGAGAACTTCTTCTTCTTTATGTTCGAGCTCGTCTCTTGAGAAATCTTCTTTGTTGAAGGATTGAATTCACTCTCCAAAAAGAATATTGCCTGCAAGGGGAAAAGATTATGATCAGTACCAAGATAGCCTTTTAATCGAGCACCATTTACCTTAAAGGTTTCACCAGCCTTATTCTCCAGCTCGTATGCTCCATAGGACGTAACTCCCACAACTCTGAAGGGGCCTGCCCAGTGTGATTTTAGCTTCCCAGGAAAGAGACGCAGTCTAGAGTTAAAGAGCAGCACCAGATCCCCCACTTTGAAGTCTCTCTTTTGAATCATCTGGTCGTGGATCCTCTTGGTGCGCTCTTTGTAGATCCTTGAACTGTCGTATGCCTGGTCTCTCAATTCCTCCAACTCAGAAAGCTGAAATCGCCTCTTCTCTCCAGCGTCATGTAAATCAAAGTTAAGAGCCTTTAAAGCCCAATAGGCTCTGTGCTCTAGCTCAACTGGGAGATGACAAGCCTTCCCGTATACCAGCTTAAAGGGGGACATCCCAATGGGAGTCTTAAATGCGGTTCTATAGGCCCATAGAGCATCATCAAGCTTGACAGACCAATCCTTCCTGGAGGAGTTGACTGTCTTCTGAAGAATCCATTTGAGCTCTCGGTTACTCACTTCTGCTTGCCCGTTAGTTTGGGGATGATAAGGTAAAGCAACCTTATGAGTCACCCCGTACTTAGTCATCAGAGAATTAAAAGCTTTGTTGCAGAAGTGAGAACGCTCACTGATGATAGCTCTTGGCACTCCAAATCTGGTAAAGATGTTCTTCTTCAAGAATTTTACCACAGTTTTAGCATCAGCAGAAGGGCAGGGGATTGCTTCGACCCATTTGGAAACATAATCTACAGCAACAAGGATGTAGTGGTTTCCGTGAGAAGAAGGAAATGGGCCAGTGAAGTCAATACCCCAGACATCAAATAATTCTACTTCAAGGATTCCCTTCTGCGGCATCTCATGCCTTCTTGAAGTGTTCCCCATCCTCTGGCAGTTATCACAGTGAGCACAGAAGCGGTGGACATCTTTGTGTAGAGTGGGCCAGTAAAAACCGCACTCTAACACCTTAGCAGCTGTCCTAGCAGGACCGTGGTGACCACCTGCCTCTCGGGAATGGCAGAACTCTATTACACTGTTTACCTCTTCATCAGGGAGACATCTTCTGATTAAACCATCAGCACATACTCTGAAGAGATAGGGGTCCTCCCAAACGTAATGACGGGTCTCAGACAGAAACTTCTTCCTCTGGTTGTAACTTAGATCATGGGGAACCAACCCAGAGGCAAGATAGTTAGCCAAGTCAGCGTACCATGGCTCTTTGACTTTCCCAATTACAAAGACCGTTTCGTCGGGAAAGAACTCATTTATGGGGACCCCGTCATCTGGAGTCTCAAGCCTCGATAAATGGTCTGCAACCCCATTCTGCTTCCCTTGCTTATCAACCACTTCCAAGTCGAACTCTTGGAGAAGCAGGATCCATCTCAATAGTCTGGGCTTGGAATCATTCTTTTGGAACAAGTATTTCAAGGCCGAGTGGTCGGTGTGAGCAATTACCTTACTCCCCAGCAAATAAGGTCTGAATTTGTCAAGAGCGAACACCACAGCAAGTAGCTCCTTTCAGTGGTGGTGTAGTTCTTTTGAGGCTCCGTCAGAGTCTTACTCGCATATGTGATGACCCTCAAAATCTTATCCTTCCTTTGACAGAGTGCAGCACCAACAGCGAAGTCACTAGCATCAGTCATTACCTCAAAAGGAAGGGTCCAGTCAGGGGGAACCACAATGGGGGCAGAGATGAGTTTATTCTTGATGGTTTGAAAAGCCTTCAAGCATTCTTCTAAAAAAAAACTTTACATCTTTCTGCAGGAGATCAGACAAGGGCTTCGCAATTTTCGAAAAGTCCTGGATGAACCTTCGATAGAATCCTGCGTGACCCAGAAAAGATCTAACTCCTCTGACTGAAGTGGGAGGAGGTAACCCCTCAATGACTTCCACTTTTGCCTTGTCCACCTGAATGCCATCTTTGGAGACCCTGTGCCCAAGCACTATACCCTCATGTACCATAAAATGGCACTTCTCCCAATTTAAAACCAGGTGGGTCTCCTCACATCTGCTTAGTATCTGATCCAGCTGATCCAGACACACATCAAAATTCTGGCCATACACCGAGAAGTCGTCCATGAAGACTTCTATACTCTTCTCAATAAATTCGTTGAAAATGGCCATCATGCACCGCTGGAAAGTGGCCGGTGCGTTGCAGAGACCAAATGGCATCCTCCTATAGGCAAACGTGCCATAAGGGCAGGTGAAGGTGGTCTTCTCCTGATCCTTTGGCGCGATGGGAATCTGGAAGTAACCGCTGTATCCATCAAGGAAACAGTAGTACTCCTGCCCAGCCAGTCGCTCCAACATCTGATCGATGAACGGCAGCGGGAAATGGTCCTTTCTTGTGGCCTCGTTCAAACGCCTGTAGTCTATGCACATCCTCCAGCCAGTGGTCTGTCTTTGAGGCACCAGCTCTCCCTTATCATTGGGCACCGCCACAATTCCTCCTTTCTTGGGAACGACTTGCACAGGAGAAACCCAGCGGCTGTCAGAGATGGGGTAGATGATGCCCGCATCCAAGAGCTTTAAAACCTCAGCTTTCACTACTTCCTTCAGGTTGGGGTTCAATCTCCTTTGGGGTTGCCTCACTGGTTTGATACTATCTTCCATGTAGATCCGATGTGAGTGTAGAACCCTGGACTAATCCCTTTTATATCTGCCACTGACCACCCCAATGCTCCCTTGTGCCTTCTCAATACCTCCAGAAGTCTGCTTTCCTGCGAAACAGACAAAGAAGAAGAAATAATAACTGGTAGGGCGCTACCCTCTGCCAAGAAAGCATATTTAAGATTTGAAGGGAGAGTTTTTAATTCAAGAGTAGGGGGTTTCTCTACTGAAGGATGAGCCTCTGAGTAGGCCTGTCCAGTGGCTCCACAGGAGGAGCATGAGGGCGAAAATAGGTTCGTCCCTGGTTAAGCTGCTGGACAACAGTAGCTACCTCAGTGCTCTCCTTGTCATCCTCAATCGAGTGGCATAACACCTGTTCTAACAGATCAGAATTCTCAAACAGGAAGGAAGAGTCATCAGTACTTTCAGCGACAAATGCATCATAATCATCAGTATAGTCGACATCAATAGAAAGTACAGCATGAGAAGAAGCATTTGTTCTCATCATCTTGGTAATATCAAAACTAAGCTCCTCATTATTAAATTTCAGGGTGATTTTTCCTTTGTCAACATCAATGACAGTTTTAGCAGTTTACAGGAATGGTCTTCCCAAAATTAATGGCACTTCAACATCCTCATCCATATCAAAAATAACAAAATCAGCAGGGAAGAAGAAGTTACCAACACCTACCACAACGTTCTCAACCATACCACGAGGTTTGATTGAGGAACGATCAGCCAATTGTAAATTAAAGTTGATTGGGACAAGCTCACCAGCATGAAGCTTTCTAAACATCAAGTACGGCATTAAATTGATGCTTGCTCCAAGGTCGCAGAGTCCGTACCCACAGTCCATGTCTCCTATGGTGCAAGGGATGATGGGCTGCCCTGGATCTCCACACTTTGGAGGGAGCTTCTGCTGGATGGCTGCAGAGCACGTCTCTGTCAGCTGAACAATCTCCTTCCTTGAACCTTCGCTTGTTAGAAATAAATCCTTCACAAAGCGAGCATAGTTAGGCATCTGCTTGATAGCATCAATCAAGGGAATATTAAGTAAGCTTCGAAAATACACTCAAAAATTTCCCAAATTGATCATCAAGTTCTTTCTCTTTTAATCTATTAGGGAAGGAAGTTCCTTAGGAACCACCTTACCCTTGGAGTTTTAGCATTTAAAATATGAGAAGGGGAAGAAATAGGAGCCTGGGTCTCCTCAACAACTACCTCAGGAGGGGCTGGGGGCCCTGACGGTGCACCAGTGCTAGAAGAAGGGCGACCGGTCTCCTCGTCAGCTTGATCCTCAGCCACTTGATTTCTATTTATTAACTGCTTCCCACTTCTTAAGGTAACGGCTGCCACCTCTTCAGAATCTGAGCAGTCCTCAACTACCACGGTTTCTGAGACTGTCACTGCCTTCAACTGAGCTTTAGGATTGGGGTCTGTTTGGGAAGGCAGTGAGCCAGACGGTCTCTGCTGTAGGAGGAACTGAGTCAACTGACTCATAGTTCCTTGCATCTCCACCATAGCGTTCTCAAGCTTTGCTGGCCAGCTGCCAGATTCTGATTTATCACTGTTTGTTGTGCTCTTGAGAGGCCATCAGTTTATCCATCATCTCCTTTAAATTAGCATATTCGAGCTCAGTGATGATGGCTGAGCTGGAGACTGCTGTGGCCTAAACTGATTGTATGGGGGCCTAACAAAACCGGGTGGTGCTCCCTGACTTGCCCTCTGAGGCTGCATCTGCTGTGAGTTGAGGGCGTTATTTGGATTACCGTACCTCAGGTTTGGATGCTGTTCTGCATCCAAGGCTGCCTGTTGTACTGGCCAATTACATTTGCCTCCTCAGTCTGCCTCATCTCAGCAACCATCGGGCAGTCTTCGTAATCATGGCTGTCTCCACACTGAGAACAGCATACCGTTTGGACCAGTAGACACCTTCTTGACGGCTTGCACAGATGTCTGTCCCATAGTGAGCCGCTCGAGCATCTTCGCCATATTGCCCACTGTGGTACTTAAATGGGCCTGCTCAGCAGCAATCTGCTCCATCATAGGATCTGGAGTCCGAGAGGAGGTCTGCCCAACTGTGAAGACCCTTCCACCACTGTTGCTCCACTGGCGGAGCTCCTCGCAGTAGGACTCCATGGCTGACATAAATTCCTCTCCGCTTTTAGCCAGCAAATTTCCACCCAATGCGGCTCTGACCTCGGCTCTGTGCTCATCTCTCAGCCCTTGGAAGAACCCCTGGGCCAAGGATGTCATGTTCTGACCGTGATGCGGGCACTGGCGGAGCAGCTCCTTGAATCTATCCCAAGCTTCACAGATTGTCTCACCGCCGGACTGTCTGAAAGCGGTCAGGTCAGCGATCATCTGTCTGGTCCGGGAGAGGGATATACTTCTCAAAACCTCTCCGTCAACAGCTCCCAGGTAGTGATGATACCTGGTGGTAGACGGTGGAACCACTTCGAGGCTTCCCCTGATAGACTGTGCTGAAATAAGCACAGCCGAGCGTACTCCTTTAGCCCCTGAGACATCCTCAACGAATCCAGATGGACTAAGAACCGATGGACATGGTCGAGTGCATCAGCCGGGTCTGCGCCTGAGAAGGTCCCTGCTGGATGATTCCTGACAGCGTTTGTTTGATGGCTTGGTTTTAACTTTTGCCATTCTGTTGTTAATTCAGCTGTGAGGTTCAGTAGAGTCATAGGTCCTCTTCTAGGAGCAGCTGGTGGGCGGTTAATTCGTCCCAATGTGGTCTGCTCAGCATTGGCATTGGCTGGTCCGTTAGCAGCCATGGCGAAGGTGAGTGCTCTTCTCGCCCTTCGAGCTGTACGGTTGAT